>OZ024740.1:183782958-183784945 GCA_964016885.1 Eledone cirrhosa
AATATCTGAGGCAATTTCGGCTTGTAAACATAAATTGCACAAAACTTTACTGTATTACAGCCCCACATTATACCCTAACGGATAGTACGAACTATACGCGGATATTATACGTCTTGATGTGGTAGCTAAGTATATGTTATATTTATACCATTACTTATTTGTAAAGGTAAGTATATATTACCTGTATGTTTTGCGAAGGTATGTATACCTTCTCGTACGTATATTTGATTGTTATGGCGTATAATTGTTATATATTCTGGTATTTAGGGTTTGGCTATGTGTATACGGGAGTTTTGCGTCTGCGTGAGTATGCAGGTTCGTACGTATGGTGGGTGTGTGTATATGTGTACTTCTTATTTTAGTTGACTTACGTCTCCGAACATTCGTGTATTTATATGTAGGTACGTGTGTGCGCTTGTTATATACGTATTTATTTACTTATATACGTTTATATAATTATTTATTTATTTGTACACAAGCATACACACACATACATATTTATATGTGCGTGGTTTTGTATACCTATGTTAAGGTTTTGCGTATGCTTGTGCATGTACGTATTTGTTTGAGTGTATGTATATATTTATTTCTATTACTCCTGTATTGTATTTATTTACTTTGTTCTTAACTCTGTAGCGGAGATTCATTTGGTCTCCTAGTTAGAATTTTAGTCTACCACTTCTGCTATACCATTTACGTGGTTTTGTCTTTGCGTGCTATTGTTCTCCACGCTCCACATATGACTTATTAACTTCATTTTTTCGTTCATTGCCAGAGAACGTCTCTATGCACCACCTAAGAGAACATTAGTATACGACCTCTTTTATACCATAAACGTGGTTCTGTCTTTGCGTGTAATTGTTTTTCACCGCTCCTATTAATGACGTATTATTCATTTTTCCCCGTTCTTTGCCAGCGAACGTTTCCACGAACCAAAGTATCGTCTTCCTGTCTTCCTCCGGTTGTAACGGTTTTTGAAATATCCAGTTCTGCGTTGACAGATTGACTCTGTTAGTTTCAGAAGATCCCGTTAAGGGTGAAAGCAGCGATTCTTTGCTTAAACTTTAATCTGTTATTTTAATAAATATTTGCTCTACGGTTCTTATACATTTTATATATATGTATCTTTATTGAGCCCTCTTTGTATTATAGTCTTCAATTTTATTATTATTACTATATATATATATATATATATATATATATATATATATATATATATATATATATATATATATATATACACCTATCGCACGCAGTCTAGTATTGCCTGTATGAAGTGACCGGGTTTCTGCGCATGCGCGTTCGCAGCTTGTCTTTCCTGTTTCTATAACCATGCCTAATCCGAGCTGAGGATCCGCTAAGGTGAAACAATTGTTCGTGGTATGGTGAACTAACTGTTGTATAACCACTTCTATATATATATATATATATATATATATATATTACGTTGTTAAACAATATTCGATGATTATGTCAAAGAATGAGTTTTACAGTAGATTGGAAGCACTCAACGAAAAATAATTTTCAAGAGTTATTAATATTAAAATATATGTATTAATAAAATAGATGTTCTTTTGATCAATTACATTTTATTATACATATTTCGTATGTACAACAGTACGCCCTCATCAGACAAAATATAATTGTTTCTACTTTAGGCACAAGGCCAGCAATAACCCAGTGCATTACTGGTACTTTATTTTATCAACCCCGTAAGGATGAAAGGCAAAGTCAACCTCGGCGGGATTTGAACTCAGATCGTAAAGGGACGTAACTATGCTGGAAAGCATGGCGTCCGACCCTCTACCGATACTGCCAATCCACCGACAAAATATAATGATACATGACATACACTGAGATGTTAAATGGTTAAGATTTAATCAAGGTTGTGATTACCCGATAGAAAATTTTACTTATATAACATCTGTGTGAAAGTGCGAAAACGTAATGAATTCATTAGAGAATGTGTGAGTAAGAAAAAACGTTG
>OZ024740.1:183785145-183817645 GCA_964016885.1 Eledone cirrhosa
GTAAGTCTTGAACGTTTTCCTGTGGGCATAACGATGTGTAACGAAGCTGTTAGGTTAGAGAGGGGTGATTAAGTCCAGATTCGCTAGTATGGGAAGGTTTGGAAATATGATTATAATAACTTACCGGAATTTTCCGGCCTATAGAGTGCACTTAAAATACCTAAATTTCATAAAAAAAACAGCTCTGCGCTTTATACTCCGGTGAGCCTTATGTATAAATAATACAATGGTAATCAATCACGGCTCTAACCGAAGTAATAGATCTAGACTAAAAGTAAAAAAGATAGCATTTTCCTGGTTGTCCCTTACACACCGTTGCGCGGACCTGATTTTAAATGATACGCCTTATATCCGGTGTGCCTTATAGAGCGCAAAATAAGGTATCTATTGGAAAATAATACGAATTCTTGAACAAGGTGTGACAAAATTGGCGTCTATAGAGTGCCTGAAACAAACTTGTCCAAAACCCAGGGATCTTTCTCGTTAAGTATCCACCAAAAAGGAACCGTTTGTTAGTTACAAAAAAATAGCCAAAGTGAATAGTAGCGATATTTCTGAAATATCATGCCAAAAAGAACAATATATTCAAAAGATTTTCTAAAGTACATTCAATCTCTCTTTTTGACCGATGTCTTAATAAGCAAATTATCGATTTTTTATTAACTGTCAGTGTTTATCTGCATGCAGGTGTGTACGTGTGCGCAATCAATTGCACTGCATGCAGATGGTCTCTGACAACTAATTAAAAATTAAAGAACAATAGCAATTTGCAAATACACTCGTAACATTTAGTCGTAAACAGAACAAAAACTGCCATTAGAAGTGCGCTAATAATTGAAAAGACACAAACCCTGGTGAACTTTCGTTTAAAAACCCGAAAACTTATTCACTTCCTGTGCAAAAGGCTGTGACAAACAGCCCGAATTACGCCGTACAGTGTTCGGCAACCATCGTCGCCCTTTTGTTCAACACTGACACAGGAACGATGTACTAGTCAATGCGGGCTGTTTGTTTACAAACAATCCGAACATTATAATAAATGTTCTGTAAAGTCATACGTACATATATATATGTATGCATGTATATATACATACTCCTGTACGTCCGTATACTTATATGTATGTACGTATACATACTTACATTTAAGTATCAGCCGTACTAAGAGTGAGAAATGAAATTTCGTTTCATTCTTTTCCATTTATCGTTTTCGGTACGCCCAGCTGACTAACTCACTCGATATGCAAATTAGGCTGCTCATTTACACCAACACCTCAGCCGTCTTTTTTCATTCAAATTAGAAGCTATAAACTTAGCGACTGTAATGTCAAGTAAGGATATTTTCTAAACAGCGAGTTGGTTTGAAATTATTAGAAATGTAAGCTATCGCCGTATTTTGACTAAAGAAATTAAAGAAATTATTTAGCCTGATAGTGGGGTTAAGAACCCTCAGAGAAATGGAAAAAGATGAGTATTGACGTACCTGTACATCAATACTCATCTTTTTTCCATTTCTCCGAGAGTTCTTAACCCCACTATCAGGCTAAATAATTTCTTTAATTTCTTTAGTCAAAATATGGCGATAGCTTACATTTCTATATATATGTATATATATATATATCAATGTATATATAGTGTATTTTTCAATACATTGAATGCTTAATTAAAAGCATTTCGAAGAACTTACGCTATTGTTTTAGAGTAGTGACAGTCTCACTTAATTTAATTTTCAGCAAACAGGGGAGATAAAGCTGTCAAAGCACTGTTTGGCATATTTTAGTGCGTATCAAAGCTAAATATTCCTCCAGTTTGCTGAAAATCCTGAATGTCTGATTCTTGTAGAATTCTAGTAATAATCAGGAACTGATTATACAGAGCGGTTGCCGGTCAAGCAGGATATTAAACATTAGAATTGGTGTTCTGAAATAGCGATATATATATGAATGTATATATAGTGTATTTTGCAATACACTGTATGCTTAATTAAAAGCATTTAGAAGACCTTGCGCTATTATTTTAGGGTAGTGTGTATATATATATATATATATATATATATATATATATATATAGGAAAAAGTATGACCCCGACGGCAGAGCTCAAGCCGTTTCGACGGCTATTTCTGGACTAAATTAGAATAAATAGCCGAACTTTTCAAAGGGGTACTTCCTTATATGGGAAGATTGTAGTTGTCAAGAGGTTTGGTTAAAATTTGTTGTAAACACAAATAAGTCTATCATGGCATTTGGTAGGAGGTAGGGGTGGCTGAACTTGCTTGTATAACAATAGGGGAGTGAGTGGAGCGGTCAAGCGTTGAAAGTGATATGTATACAGCATATTCTAAGGCTAGTGTATGATGTGGAGGAGGGAGGTTATAGAATAGGTAAATCGAATGAGAGTAGGAGATAATAAAATTATAATAGAAATAAAAAAAAGATATTTAAAATTAGATAGTGAGAAATGCTTCTTCCCCATGTTTATTTCCACAACCTATTTTCTTCCTCGTCTGCTTCTCCTCTTTGCCTACCCTGGTGCAGCCCATCGGGCCTCTGTAGCATCAGTTCCCCCACCCCTGTAAGTTTAAGATAGAATTAGCCGAATACGCTTTACTAACTACATATAGCAGACGTGTTAAACCCCTTTAATTCTGTATCACTTCTGGTAGTACTCAATTTCTACAAGTCTTTTCTTTTCTCAACTTATTAACCGGTAATTGTAATATAGCATTGTGATTTTTTTAATTCGTTTCTCACTATCTAATTTTATATATTTTTTTATTTATTTCTATTATCTTTTATTGTCTCCTACTCTCATTCTATTTACCTATTCTATAACCTCCCTCCTCCACTTCATTCACTACCCTTAGAATCTGCTCTATACATATCACTTTCAGCGCTTGACCGCTCCACTCACTCACCTACTGTTCTACAGGCAATTTCAGCCCCAAATACCCCCCACCAAATGCCACGATAGACTTATTTGTGTTGACAACAAATTTTAACCAATCCTCTTGACAACTACAATCGTCCCAAATAAGGAAGTCCCCCCTTGAAAAGTTCGGCTATTTATTCACCAGGCTAAACATTCTAATTTAGTCCAGAAATAGCCATCGAAACGGCTTGAGCTCTGCCGTCAGGGTCATACTTTTTCATATTTCCCACTCTACTACGCTAAGTATAGAGTACTCTGGTGCGTTATAGTCCATTTGTTGCCTTACCACAATTCCTTTGTTATATATATATATATATATATATATATATATATATATATATATATATATATATATATATATATATATATATATATATATATATATATCAAGATAAGCAGAACAAGTAAAATTCAACCAATTTTTCAAAATAAATCAAAACTAATTTACAATTAAAATTAATCAAAATTAAAAAATATAATATAAACATTTACCTATTCAAATGGCCCTTACTGTACAGTTTCACTTTGCAAAACATTAGATATCACATGGATATTAATGGAAAAACAAAGATCATCAGAGAAGCATTTTCTTTTCCTAGGGTTAAAAACCTCAGGAACGATAAAATATATGACCTCGTCTCCAACTGACACAGGATATATATATATATATATAAATATATATATATATGTATATATATAAATATATATATGTATATATATATATATATATATATATATATATATATATATATATATATATATATATATATATATATATATATATATGTATATATAAAGTTTCACGACCCCGACGGCAGAGCTCAAGCTGTTTCGACGACTATTTCAACGAGCTAATTGGTTTGTTGATTATTCAACAATATATATATATATATATATATGCAAAAGTTTTATTTAAGATTGTTGGGTTACAACGAGTAAATATTTTATAACTGATATAAAAGCACTTAACAGTTTCTGGAGTAGGTTTACGATATTAAACAAATGGAAACTATATTTATAAAACTATATTTATTTCGTTATATATATTTCTGGGATATCATATTAAAAATATGTTATGCCTTCCTCAGACAAAATACAATACATAAGCTGTTTTATAAATAATTAGTGACATACCTTTTAAAAAGTTGATTTGGTAGTGAAACTGTTATGATAGTTATATAGAAAGAAAACGAAGATGAGAAGAAGAAGATGAAGAGATGTATGCAAATAAAAAAAGAAGAAGATGAAGGGATGTATGCAAAGAAAAACAACGGAGCGTGACAGAGAGACAAGGAGAGAGAAATATATTGATGGTGAGAAACATAGTAGGCTGCTTTTTGACAGATGATCATCGTATATGTGAGAGGTTAAGGGAAGGGATACAGTTAAATTAGTGTATAGGAGAAAAAGAAAGAAAGATGATATATTTAAAATATATTAAAAATATATTATGTCTCATCCATTTGAATTATCAATTTTTATGAATTAGGTATTATAATGTAAATATCAGTATTCATGAATGAGACACATATCTATAATGTGTGAAAAAAAATGACCACATGCTCAGTTAAAAATGTTTAGATCTATAAGCAAAATCTGAGATAAAACTTCAAACATAAGTATATATGCATTCTCGTGAAAAAAGAGAAAAGATAAGGTTATCTCAAATTCAAGTTGATAAATATAGACGCACATGTGAACCTACGTGATACGCTGCACTGATTCTTATATTTCATGAAAAACTTCAATGCGTTAGAAAAGATTCCACCCTATATACATTTACATACATATATACATATATATAGACACAAAACATACAAGATATACATTAACATCTAAAATAACATTCCAGCCTCACTTGCATGATCATCGATCAAGCATAGAGTAGACAACAGATATCAATATTAAAATTAAAAACGTCAAGAATATCTTCGTCACTCCACAGAGTATCTAGGGATACATAGTATCAAGAGAACATAGTATGCCACGAAACGGCTTGAGCTATGCCGTCGAGGTCCTGAACCTTTTCCTATTACCCACTCTACTACCCACAGTATCGAGTACACTGGATCGTTATGGTCCACCTGATTCCTTACCACACTTCCTTCGTTATATATATATATATATATATATATATATATATTAGGATTGATAGTCGGGTTTAGAACCCTTTTAGAACCCTCCCAAGAAATGGTAAAATATATATGTATGGGTGTATGCACATACATACACAAATAAGAAATACATATATAGTTATTCACACACAAGCTAGCACACATCCACATATACACATACACTGTTACAATTAATGACTAATTGAACGCAAAAGTAAACAGCTATGACCTCATAGTTAGAAAATGTGATATACATGTTAACAAGGCCCCATCTCACCACCATACCGACTTAAATGTCGACAGATTTGGTAGGGGCCCTCGTTGAAAGCAGGTAAAGCTGGCAATCCCTGTAATTGATTTACAACGCAATATACGTATAAGTATTATATTTTCTTTCAACTTTATATCTACTATATCAGTTTAGTTTTGACGATTACACATGGGACGACAGAAACATTTCTTAAATACTGCCATAAAGCTTCTTATTTTTTTTGTTGGTTTTTGTTTTTGTTGTTGTTTTGTTGGTTTTGTTGCTCTTTTATTGTCGTTGTTGTTGTTGTTGTTGTTGTTGTTGTTGTTGTTGTTGTTGTTGTTGTTGTTGTTGTTGTTTTTGTTTTTGTTGTTGCTGTTGTTGTTGTTGTTGTTGTTGTTCTTCTTCTTCTTCTTCTTCTTCTTCTTCTTCTTTTTCTTCTTCTTCTTCTTCTTCTTCTTCTTTTTCTTCTTCTTTTTCTTCTTCTTCAGCTGCTGCTGCTGCTGTTGCTTCTTTTTCTTTTTTCTTTTTCTTTATCTTTAAGAATGTATGATGCAATTTCTGGTTGATCTGGTTGATCTGGTAGTGGCCCTCGTTCTTTTTCTTTTTTTGTTCTTTTTTCTTTTTCTTTTTTTCCTCTTTTTCTTTATCTCTTCTTCTCCTCCTCTATCTTCTTCTTAATAAAGGAAAACTGAGACAATAACTGTAAGTGTAAAAAGAGAAAATGGACATACTGAAGGACCAGGGAAATACAGTGCGACAAAGCTGGTCATTAGATTTACAGGCAAAGCCTATGCAATGGATTACCAAATTTCTATATCAAACACAGATTGATCCAAAACTGTGATAAAAGACACTTGCTCAAGATGCTACGGAGTAGCGTCGAAACCCATGACCTAATGATTGCGAAGCAAACGTCTTCACCATTTCGCCATGCTACGGTCGCAAAGGAAGAAGTTGAATAAAAATATCAATGGAAAGAAGAAAGAGAATAGCGAGAAGAAATGTAAAAAATCAAGGGAATCAATTAAAAGATAAAGAAAAGAAGCGATTATTCTTTTACTATTTGTTTATGTTGTAAAATATATTCAAACTTGTTACTTTGACTTCACATACCAGGATAGTTTATCACTTGTTACCAAATTAGCCAAGATTATCTTTTGTTTATGTGTACATGCATTCAGACATAGATACATACGCCCACAAACACGCATATATATATATATATATATATATATATAGAGAGAGAGAGAGAGAGATATGCGTGTGTGTGTGTGTGTGTGTGTGTGTGTGTGTGTGTGTGTGTGTGTGTGTGTGTGTGTGTGTGTTATTGAAGGAGGATAGAGTACTCGATAAAGATGTAGAGGTTAAATATTCATTTATTATGACCAAGAGTTTGCTTAACTGGGATAAGTCAGAGTGCTTGAAAATCGGTACATTGAGAGGCGAAGCCATGCAGGCGAGTAGAAATATCTGCCATTTGACCGATAGTCCGGTTTAAAAAGTTAGAGTTTGGTTTTGTCCGGAGCTCTAGATAAACAAAGACTGAAAGGGGTTCACAAACAAGGTAGTCAATCTCACATAGAAATGAACAAAGAGAAAGCTATCCCTCAGAGATCAGGTGGAGGAGGCAAACACGTGCATCGTTTCGGTGGTATATTGCCCGCTGACCGTCGCACCATGCCACTAAAAATCACCTGATATCACTATTTGTATTGCGTGTTGTTACTGCATTACCAAGAACAGCTCTGCGTGAAGTGGATAAGTGCAGTATTGTTTTTGTGTTGCTATTTCTATTGTTTGAAATATGTGTGTAGTGCCTAGTAGTGCTATTTACTGTATGCTGTAAATATGTGTAAGTCCTGGGGGTTTTGATTATGAATCTGTCTGTGTGCTTTTTATCATTACCAGAACAATTATTATTAAAGGTATTGTTTCTGTTTTCATCATCCATATTTGGGTTGTTTCTATCTTCAGAGCTTTATAGTTGGACAATTCCTTCATTTTCTTCTTCTTCTTCTTCTTCTTCTTCTTCTTCTTCTTCTTCTTCTTCTTCTTCTTCTTCTTCTTCTTCTTCTTCTTCTTCTTTGCTTTCATACTTCCGTGGTCGATAAAAGGTGTAGCTGTCAAGTACTAGTGCTGCTCAAACGGAGTCTACTTTCTCTCAAAATGTATGGCCATGTGGCAATGTTAAAAGTTATGTGTTATCACGTATGGAGCAAAACCAGTTATCAGTCAAACCTATTATAAAGATTGAATCTCACTCCAATTTCTTTTGGCGAGGATGAATATGTAGACTTTTACCTAGTACTCATCGTGAGAAAATTGCGTGGTGGATGTACTGGGAATGTTTGAGGAGAAATTCTTTCCTCTACGGCTAAACTCTCATTAACAAGTACAACTTGAAGACGAAGCAATATGAAACAGAAGAAGGTGCTGCAAATTTTACGAAAACGGAATGTCGGAGCAGACGGTGAGATTACTGTAGCTTACCATACCTAACGACGAATATATAGCTTAATATGAGTTTGGCAGTTGAGAAATGTTTGCATTCTGTATTCTAATTGTGGGTTTATAGTCAGTGGTTGCACGAACCGAAAATTGAATATTATGACTGGAATTGAGTTGTTCTATTCTAAATACTCTTCTCACTATCTTCAAATTCACATCGGCAGGTTGAAACCACATCGCTGTAAATTTTATAGTCTTGCCATTGTTTATTTTTGAGAGATTCACTTGAAACAGTATTTCTTACATCCAGATATCCTGAACCATTTACAGCTACTGGACCATTCGAAGAAAGGAAAAGCAAAAGTAGTATGATACTGAATATTTTATATCAATACACATTTGCTTTAGTGACTTAATCTCCAATACCTCAACAAATTATGATGAATACGCACTTCTTCTGAAGTGTTTCGATAACAACGAAATGTTTTAAAATGTGTAATCTATAATTGTGAAGGTAAAATAATGTAGGGTACCTCGTAATATACTTTTAATATATTTATTTATACATTCTTTTAACATAAATTTCTATATATGTTATATGTATATGTTTATTTGTAATATATTAAAAACAATTACTTTTATTTTGCTTTGAAGGTTCTTATAAGATTTGAAGGCAGGGATGTTCATGTATTTACCAAAGCTATTATAGGCATAGGCTAGAGGCTCACATAGTCAGGTGGTTGAGAAGCTGGATCTACACACGTGAGATACCGAATTCTATCTAACTCTGTGGTACCTTGGTTAAGAGTCTTGACTATAGCCTGAAGTCAACGTAAGCTCTGTGAATAAAACTTTGTAAGAAAATATATGGAAATCCATTGGATAGATGGACTATAACTATGATTCAAATATCTAGCAGTATTACATATTCTGTCATGCTGATTGGGTTTGGGAATTACGTTAAGTATGCACGTGTATGTATAATATTATAATAGGTGAATATTCATCCATTCATACATTAAATTAGTTTAGTTAACACGAAGAAATGTGACTGATAAGTTTCAGAAAGCCGGTAAAATGCGGTAAAAATATAATATTCTCATTCTTTGCGCTTTATATAAAGCGCAAAGGATGACAAATAAAACCAAACAAATTAATGCTTTGCTCTCAATATATTTCAACATGGTATACCAGGCTATTACCCTCCGTCTAAAGGCAAAACAAAAACAGTTGCAAACAAAACAAATGATCGATATGTTCTTCCCTAACTGGTCTAAGTATCTAAAATACGCCTGCTTAGAGTGGTTACAGTAGTCAATCCGATTCGTGCTTTTCCAATATTTTATTTACTCGCGGCTTTTTCTTGTTGAGACCTGAAATATTTTTTTGAAATATACCAGGTAAAATTGTTTTATTTGTCATCCTTTGCTCTTTATATATTTTCTTCCCCATTATACCGACTTTCTGAAACATCAGTGATTTATTTATACATTAACTTAAAAACCCGGACGTTCAGTTGATCGAACAACTGAATGGACATCGTCGAAACCATTGAAAGATCCACCAACAGCTGTTGTAAATGGAAACTGGTTTAACTCAAAATTGAAACCTGCTTAATGATTAATTTTTTTTTCTCGAAGCTTAACTTTTGGATCTACAAAAGTCTATGCACAAAAGTCTTCTCAGAAAAAAAAAGAAAAAAAACAGCAACAAAGAGTAACAGTAAATAAACAAAACACAAGATCAATGTTCTCATTTCTCACAACTTTTAGAAAAACGTTCATGATTTTCGCTTTTCTATTTTAAGTTTACAACATTGAAGCAACCAATTTAAATCTTAACTTAATGGCGAAAAAATGTCAAAAAATCATAGAATATCCAAATTGGAATAAAAACTGGAAAACATAAAATCAATAAAAAATAAGTACCTAATTCTCTATCCCAACATCTTACTGAATGCAACCAGAAGTTGTCAAATTTGTTGAAATGTAAATTACTATTTTTTTTAGGAGAAAAAAATCTCAATGCAGTGTAATTTGCCAGATTATTGTTAAAAGCCGGGATGTAATTTGGAATATAAAATACTGCAAAAATTTTCCGGTAGCAGTTGTTGAATAAGTAATATAATGAGACTGACAATTGCTTTCACCAATGTTCTACACACTTTACACTAATAAAGTGTCACAAATTCAAAAATGTTAAAAACAAGCAACGAAAAAAAAAATAGAACAGTTATTAAAAAGAATTAAATAAAAGAAAAGTTTTTTTTTAATCAAAAATATATTTCTGCATTCAATTCTAGAATATATGGTGACACACAAATTTAAACTTGATCCATAAAGGGAGATCGATTAAATTCAAATTTATATTATCATTGTTGTTGTTGTTGTTGTTGTTGTTCTTCTTCTTCTTCTTCTTCTTCTTCTTCTTCTTCTTCTTCTTCTTCTTCTTCTTCTTCTTCTTCTTCTTCTTCTTCTTCTTCTTCTTCTGAATAGAAGCATCATCTAGATTGCGGTCTTTTAAAATGGTGTCTTTGAAAGTTCCTGTAGTGATAAATTCTAAGTTAATAGCAAAATTGATAAGATAAACACACACACACACACACACACACACACACACACATACACATACACACACACATACACACACGCATACACACACATATATATATATATATATATATACATAAATATGAGTAAAAACTTACGTGTTACATTTTTTTTTCTGTGGATATTAATATGTAATTTTTTACATCCTCACCAGCTATATATATAAAATAACTTCATACATACTCAAAACCACAATTTCTAATCTTTCTGATAAATCTATACTCCTCTCATACAGAGACTCTTACCTTTTCTGTGTCTGTATTAGAGCATATGATTTTCCCCTCTTTTGTTCTTTTAGAAATTCATCACCCGAAAGTTTTCTGATAAACTATTCACACACAAACTTAAAAATATATATTAAATTTTAGTTTCAGATTAGGGTAATGCATTCTGGCTTCTTATAGTATATTTAATAAAGACAGAATAAAGGAATACTGATTCAAATTTACATTCCATTGACGTCTTTTCGAACACGTTAATTAATTTTTCTCTTTCACTCTCTTTATATATATATGTATATATATATATATATATATATATATATATATATATATATATATATATATATATATATATATATATATATATATATATATATTTGTGTGTGTGTATGTGTCTGTGTGTGCATGTGTGTGAGTATGTGATGAGTAAAAACTAACGTCTTAATATATATAAGAATTATATATATATTACATATATATTTACTATATGTATATATATATATATATATATATATATATATATATATATATATATATATATATAAATATATATACATAGTAATAATAATAAATTTGAAGACTAAAATCCAAAGAGGGCCCGATAAGAATAAATATATATCAAATATATAAGAACCGTAGAGCAAATATTTATTAAAATAACAGATTAAAGTTTAAGCAAAGAGTCGCTGCTTTTACACTTAACCGGATCTTCTGAATCTAACAAAGTCAATCTGTGAACGCAGAAGTGAATATTTCAAAAATCGTTGCAACCGGAGGAAGACAGGAAGACTATACGTTGGTTCGTGGAAACGTTCCCTGGCAAAGAACGGGAAAAAACGAATATAATACGTCATTATTTGGAGCGGTGGAAAACAATTACACGCAAAGACCAAACCACGTTTATGGTATAAAAGAAGTCGTTGACTAATATTCTATTAGGAGGTTCATAGAGACAATGGCTCTCTGGCAATGAACGGAAAAAACGAAGATAATACGTCGTATGTTGAGCGGGAAACAATTGCACGCAAAGTCAAAACCACGTAAATGGTATAACTTATGTCGTAGACTAAAATTCTAACTCATGCATCTTGCTCGGCTTTCTACGACACGTTTCCTCCATCCATCTCTGTCTCTCATAGTGTTTGCCAGTTATTCCGCAGTGCATCCAGTATCGACTTCAGAGTTAAGAATAAAGTAAATAAAATAGAGAGGTAATTGAAATTAAATAAATACATACACGCATCCAATACGTACATACACAAGCATACGCGAACATGCTCGCCATAGGTATACAAATACACGCACGTACACGAAAAAAAACAAAGAAACCTGCACGCATACGAATGTATAGACCAAATACACTTAAAATATATATATTCATATATATATATGTGTGTGTGTGTGTGTGCCTGTATACATATAATTACATAAACGTATATAAATAAATAAATACGTATATAACAAGCGCACACACATACCTACATGTAAATACACATATGTTCGGAGACTTACGTCAACCAAAGCACGAAGTACACATATAAACACACCCTACATACGTACTAACCCGCATACTTACAGAGACGCAAAACTCACGTATACATATAACCAAAAGCATATGTACCAGAATATATAATATATACGCCATAACACATACAATCAACTATACGTACGAGGTAGTATACGTACCTTCACAAAACATACAGGTAATATATACTTACCTTTACAAATAAGTAATGGTATAAATATAACATATACTTAGCTACCACATCAAGACGTAAAATATCCGCGTATAGTTCGTACTATCCGTTAGGGTATAATGTGGGGCTGTAATACAGTGTTGTGCAATTTATGTTTACAAACCGAAATTGCCTCAGATATTTTGTTTAAGATGTTGTCTTTGGAGTAGAGTATTTTCAGAGGTCACATGGTCTTTTATTTCCGTTATACGATCTAGCCCTAGCTAGGATCTTCCAGTGTAACTTATATGGGGTATGGTTGTCTTTTAGACTCTAGATATAAGCTGAAAGTGACGTCATATTCCTACTTAAAGGGTAACGAAAAGAATGGGTATGCATGTAAAGACGCTGCTTGAATCTATTGACGGTTAACCCTATTTATGCTCTACGGGACGTGGGCGTTTCAACCTTACATTTTTAGACAATGTTACTAGAGAGGCGTTTCGCGGATAGGGGGCAGTCAACCCGATTCCTACAATTACAGTTAGTACTAACTACAGGGTTGCACGTGTTCCTACAGCTATGTAGTTTAGCTAAATTTGAAGCTGTTATGTTATGTGCAAGGTTAGGAGTGGTAGAGTAAGAAATTTTAATAGTATTTATGTTTAAAATGCTACTATATTTATGTGTAGGGGGAAATGCTTCAAAATAATGGAGAGAAAGATCTTAACTAATGGTGTGGCCACCTCCATATTATATGCTGGGTTACACCATATAATGCGCCGGGATCTATTTCTTCTAGGTCTATTCTTGTACTCTGTATATGCTACCTTATCAACAAATCCACTCCGAGGAAGAGCTTCATTGTAATATTTGGAATGGTCGTTGAAAATATGCTCGTTAGTAGATAGACGGGAAAGCCTCAAAGAAACGTTTCTTATCAGGTTCTTGGTTATGCTGGCAGGATGGTTGGAATGCTTACTTATGTAATTAAGCGTACATTCGGCTTTCTATACGGGTAATGAAAGGCATTCGATAAATTGAGGGTAACGTCGAGGTAATTAACGACAGTGAGGTTGGCCTCAAAGTGTATGGAGAGATTGAAGCATTTAAAGAAGGCTGTGAGTTATTTTCTGAACCTGTCGCAAGCACTTGGGCCGCGCTGAGTCATGGTCAAAGGACCATCATCACGGTACAAACCACCGCCCACGTTGGGGAATTCTTCCTTGATAGAGAAAAGAAGGAAAAGGCCGATAAGATCAGTAACCTCCGCAGCATCGCTGGCGCCCAGATTCACGTCGAATGGGCTACTATTGGCTTTTCTAATCCTAATAGAGTCGTCGAAATTAATCACCGACTTACGGGCATTGAGGATGACATCACCTTCGAAATTCTTAACCACTGTGAGTGTTTTAGCGAAATTGATAGTTCTAAGGAGAAGTGGTAAAGTGATGGATGAGTAGTAACTATTGATGTCGAATTTAATAAAACGGCAATGTTCCTTGTTGCATATGCCGTTGAACCAATCAATCCCCGCGAAAGAATTGTTCCACAGTGAAAGAGGTGCCAAACTTCTAATTTCAGGTATAATTCTATCAATAATCCTTTTACTAAGTCTACCTAAATCGGACTTCGTAACGGTTAATAAGCCGAATAGAAGGGTTGTTCGGAAAATTGGATTTGTGATCCTTCAGTGTAAAGTGGGGAGAAAAAGGGTCAGGAGTTTCAGTCCGGTCCAGGATGTTGAGATCATCGGTGATTTTAAACCCAGCATCGTTGATTTCATTAATGACGCTCCGATTAGTTTTACGGTAATCCTTAGTTATAACATTATGTAGCAGTTGATGGTAAGTACTGCGCTCCACTTGATATAGATTGCCAGTTTTGTCGGAGTGGACGTGCACGGCATTATAATCCTTAATAGAACGAATTCTATTCTTCAGTTCCTGCTGGAAGGAATTGCTCCTATTCCGAAATTTGATACTCGGTATGAGTTCCAAGACATCATTTTCGAAGGGTACCAATGCTGGGTTACTCGGAGGGTTATTATAGGTTTTAAACCCCAATTTATCCTGTTTGTTGTCTGCTTTTCCCTGATTATCGAAATTAAATGCACACCAACGCAACCTTTTAATGAACGCGTCTGTTTTATGTATCAGGAGTTTTAAGTATGTTTTTCTGCTTGGTACGGGTATGTTCTTTGTAGAAATATTTAGATGTTGTTTCTGCATGATGAATATAAGTCAATAGAGTGCTCAACCGGGGGAGCCAAATATTAATAATAATAAATTTGAAGACTATAATACAAAGAGGGCTCGATAATGATAAATATATATCAAATATATAAGAAACGTAGAGCAAATATTTATTAAAATAACAGATTAAAGTTTAAGCAAAGAATCGCTACTTTCACCCTTAACGGGAACTTCTGAAACTAACAAAGCTAATCTGTGAACGCAGAAGTGAATATTTCAAAACACGTTGCAACCGGAGGAAGACAGGATGATGATACTTTGGTTCGTGGAAACGTTCCCTGGCAAAGAACGAGAAAAAACGAATATAATACGTCATTATTTGCAGCGGTGAAAAACAATTACACGCAAAGACAAAACCACGTTTATGTTATAAAAGAAGTCGTTGACTAATATTCTATTAGGAGGTTCATAGAGACGTTCTCTGGCAATGAACGAAAAAACCGAAGATAATACGTCATATGTGGTGCGAGGAGAACAATTGCACGCAAAGACAAAACCACTTAAATGGTATAACTGAAGTCGTAGTCTAAAATTCTAACTCATCATCATCAGGTCGAGCTTGCTCGGCTTTCTACGACACGTTTCCTCCATCGATCTCTGCCTCTCATAGCGTTTGCCAGTTATTCTGCAGTGCATCCAGTATCGGCTTCAGAGTTAAGAATAAAGTAAATAAAATACAGAGGTAATTGAAATTAAATAAATACATACACGCATCCAATACGTACATAGACAAGCATACGCGAACACGCTCGCCATAGGTATACAAATACACGCACGTACACGAAAACAAAAAAAAAACCCGAGCGCGTACGAATGTATAGACCAAATACACATAAAAATATATATATTAATATATATATGTGTGTGTGTGTGAGTGTATACATATAATTAAATAAACGTATATAAATAAATAAATACGTATATATGGCGAGCGTTTTCGCGTATGCTTGTGTATGTACGTATTTGATGCGTGTATGTATTTATTTAATTTCAATTACCTCTGTATTTTATTTACTTTATTCTTAACTCTGAAGCCGATACTGGATACAGTGCGGAAGTACTGGCAAACGCCATGAGAGACAGAGATGGATGGAGGAAACGTGTATAAGCATACCAACATTATGTTTCATATATATATATATTTATATAGTATTAATTATACTATTTATTGTTATGTAAATACAAAAACCTTTTGCAGTTATATATATTTTTATACAAACCCTAAATAGTGGTAGGCAGTAATATATTACTACCTTATTACCAGTAAGTTAAGTAGCTCAATGTAAAAACATGAGATGATTTACAGAGCAGTTAAATGAAATATAAGAATCAAAGTACCGGTCAAAACATTTTTATGCTTACAACTGTTTCCTCCAAACCGAGGTTTCGATTCTTCGGAGCAATTTATTAATGAATGAACACTTATATGACCTCCTTTTCACCCAAGAGACATACAGATACATATGCAAATATTGTGGGTAAACATTCATTACAGCATTTAGTGTGGCAGTACACACTTAGAGATTACATTCATATTAAAAGATACAATCAAAAATACAGGTTAAAATACAACATGAAAATAAGCTGTTATATAGTGCAAAGGTTATATGTGTGGCAAGCACGTGCGTCTTGTTTATATAGTGTGGCAGAGAGTTACGTGTAGTAGAAGCACTTAAGTAGGTAAACAAGAGTGTTAGGTTGGTTGATCTGGTGGCAAATTCTTTATATGATTGTTATAGTCTGTGCGTGGAGAAATGATATCAGCATTAAAAATAGTGCAAGCATTAAAAATATTTAAAATATTGGAAATGCACAGTGAAGGGATGTTATGGACTTCATGTACTTCGACATGTTCATAGTCAGGGGGGTCTATTTTTCAGATTATATGCCCCTCACATAATCCACGACAATTCGATATTGAGCGTTTGACAATCCAGTTAGAGAATCATAGTCCGATGTTCTTTAGTTCAATACAGGAGGATGTTACGTTTCGAGAATCGACATTAAAATACTACCCGGAAGTGTGTGGCTAAGAGGAGTTAATGCATGAGGGGAGGTAACTCCGAGGTTTCTATTACTAACTATTGAAATGTGTCTCAAAATAGATCCTAACTTCTATGGTTATGCGCAACTTCTAAAAAATTTCTAAAGCATAAAGTGTTTTAACTATAGAGTAGTCTATTAAGTTGTGCTGAAGGTGTTCGTATTATTATGGTGAATTAACCCCCATCGTAGAGTGCCACCAATGAATATTATAGACGACGAGCGAGGATTCTCAATTAATGATCTCTGTGGTTGTTGTCTACTCATAGGACCAGGCGCGGTGATTGCAGAATCACTTCAACACACGTTGATCTCTGGTAAGTTCTGGGTCATCGCTTGCTACATTGGATGTCGAAAGATAATCCTCACCAGGGCCGACCAGAGGTCAATCCGCAGTCCTCATGACCCCACTCTGACCATCAAATCATCCATATATGTACAACCCGTACGCCAGTTGCAATACATTCATTCCCTGCATTCAGCGTACCGGTCATACTGCTCAACAGCGTTACTAGATTAATTCGTTTTTCATCTGTCCAACGAAGGCACTTCCTCCGCACAACACTAACAAGACAATCAATTCATGCTTAAATTACCTATATAGCGGTGTAGTGCAGTTTAAGTGGGTGGATGTTGTCACACCTAAAGTAGAGGTATAAATGGGTATTCGCCCTGCGAAGGGTTCTAGAGGGAAGTCGCTGTTTGTGTTATATTAGATCAGTTAGTGTTGGGTATGTGGTATAAGGTGTGCCCCTGGTGTTTGTGCTAGAGGTGGTGTTTGGTTCAAGTCCGACACTGCTATATATTGGGCTTAAAGTTTTGGAAGGAATGTCTGAAGCGGTGCTGGCAAGTTGCAAACACTTCAGATTTTTTGTTAAGTAGGTTACGGTTAGAGAAGATAATATTGTGGGTATATAGTATACAGAGGTTACAAAATTTATTAGGTGGTTTGTACGAAGTCGCGCTACCTATCACTTCCCATTTGAGTGTGTAAGGTTTATTTTTAGTTTTTAGATAGTGTATGTAGCTAGATAGTGAGGTGGGGTTGGCTAGACTGTGCTTTTTGAACGAGTGGATGTGCGAATTATATCTGATTTTGAAGCAGTTAGAAGTGGAGCCTACATAGATTTCTGAAGAGTTGCTAGTTGTGACGGTGCATGAGTATATGATATCCTTGGTTAGGCATTTTCTATCTAAAGGGCAGGTTCTATTAGCTCTACAGTTACAATTATCCTGTGTGTTAGTCTGCTGGTTATAATGCAGTGCAGAAGTCAGGGTGGTAGCTATAGGATTTTGGACATTCGGGTTGTCGACCCGGTGTTATTTCTTATACTAGTGTTATTTCTATTGTTACTGCCGTTACTATGGTCGCTTGCTACAGAGGTATTTAGAAGGTTTACATCCTGTTGTGATTTCGTTTGTATGAAGTACGAATTAATTTTACTTTTATTGCTGCTAGCTATGTGGTATGCTAAGTTAGGCGTCGTAGAATATGAGATTTTAATAGTGTTTTTGTTTAAAAGGTTGTGGTACTTGTGTCCTAGAGGGAAGTTTTTATCTAGTAGTGAGAAGAAAGCCCTAGGTATGTTGGTGGAGACATTTAGGTTGAAAGGAGGGTTGAACATGTATTATTTCTTCTTCTATGTTTGTTTTTAGTGTTTGGTGTGTTGTTTCTTCCTAAGGCACTACGGTAGTTTCCGTGGTAATGGTTACTTCCGGTGGCACCCTCCGCTTTGGTGTACTTGTGGTTGCTATTCCTATTATTAGGTTTCCTCATGGACATGTTGTGCGAGATAATGTTGTAGCTATGTGTTTTCTTAGGTAGGAACTCAATTTCTATATTATGGCCGGATCTAGCTAATGCTTGATTGTAATATTGTGAGTTTTTGCTAAATATGTTTGCGTCATAGGATAGATTAGAGATTCTATTGGATACCCCCTTAGAGATAGAGTTTAATATTGATCTAGGGTGATTAGACTTGGTATCTACGTAAATGAGTTTTCGTTAGGCTTATGGAAAGGTGTATATATTTTTGAGTCTAGGTATAGTGTGGCGTCTAGGAAGTTAACATTTTTAGTGTTTTTGTCCATGGTGATACTAAGGTTAAAGTTTTTGAATGTCTTGTGCAATAGTTTTCTAGTTCTTTCTATATTACATTTTTTATATTCTATAAGTAGAAGTGCATCATCGCGGTACAAACCACCGTTGAGGTAAGGGAGGTCCTTATGGATTTCATTAAGAAGGTATAGGCCGACCAAATCAGTGACCTGCGCCGAGTCACTAGATTCCATGGTTATGTCGAAGTTGTTGTGCGTATCCTTGCGTGTCCATAGTTGGTCCTCAAATGTGATTATGGTTTTACGGGCCGCAAGGATGACATCAATCTGGGCTCTAGTCAGGTCGCTATTGTTCATGGCCATGATTAGTGCATTATTTAATAGGATAGGGGAAATAGAGGTGTAGTATGAATTGATATCAAATTGAATAAATTTTTTGTCATTATTCTTGATATCTTTGAACCATTCAATAACTTCACCCGTATTTCCCCATTGTTTAAGGTCTATCTTGTGTTTAATTTGTGGGATGATTTTATCTAAAATTTTCTTGCTGATAGTACCAATGTCGGACTTGGAAGGGCAGGTAAGTCTTATCGAGGGGTTGCTGATGAAGTCCTCCTTATGATCCTTCAGAGAGAATCTAGGGGGGTTTGGGGTGAATAGGTTGTGTATGCCTCTGAAGTCCTAGTTTAGACACTATATTATATCCCTGTATATTAATATCTTCTAAGTTTTTCAAGGTGGTCTTCTTGTAGCTTTTATCGAATTGTCGTGGATTATGTGAGGGGCATATAATCTGAAAAATACACCCCCCTGACTATGAAAATGTCGAAGTACATGAAGTCCATAACATCCCTTCGCTGTGCATTTTCAATATTTTAAATATTTTTAATGCTTGCACTATTTTTAATGCTTATATCATTTCTCCACACACAGACTATAACGATCATATAAAGAATTTGCCACCAGATCAACCAACCTAACACTCTTGTTTACCTACTTAAGTGCTTCTACTACACGTAACTCTCTGCCACACTATATAAACAAGACGCACGTGCTTGCCACACATATAACCTTTGCACTATATAACAGCTTATTTTCATGTTGTATTTTAACCTGTATTTTTGATTGTATCTTTTAATATGAATGTAATCTCTAAGTGTGTACTGCCACACTAAATGCTGTAATGAATGTTTACCCACAATATTTGCATATGTATCTGTATGTCTCTTGGGTGAAAAGGAGGTCATATAAGTGTTCATTCATTAATAAATTGCTCCGAAGAATCGAAACCTCGGTTTGGAGGAAACAGTTGTAAACATAAAAATGTTTTGAACGGTACTTTGATTCTTATATTTCATATATTTATATATATGTAAATAAACATATATGTAACGTACATATTATTCTTATATATATTAAAACACAAGTTCTTACTCATCACACACACACACACAATTGGGCAATTGGCTAAGGTCATCCGTTATCCACGTTGGAGGGTTGCCTTGTGGAGAGTCATATTCACAGAGAAGGTCCACAGTGAGCTATTTTGATATTGAGGCCCACTCTTCTGATTGCTTTGCGTATGGCGTTGGTGGTGTATAATATATATATATATACACACACATATATATATGTATATATGTTATATATGTATGTATACATGTTATATATATATATATATATATATATATATATATATATATATATATATATATATATATATATATATATATATATATATAAAACGGAAGTTGTCTGTGTGGGTGTATGATTTTTTATGCATTTCCACATTTGATTTGATTATTTTTTTCCAATGTACTCCAAATTTACAACGATGGTCAACGCGCTATAAACTTGGCCAAAACTTTCCTACTCCTATGAACAGAAAATCGATAAAGCTAAATACATGCTGTAACCCTCTCTCTTACACGCTTATTCACTCTCTCTACAACAGCGTCAAAACTCCGTTCAGGCAACGCGACATAAACTTTGAAAACTAAGCAACACATCATTTTATACAACAACAAACATAGTCATAACGCTCTCTCCGTCGCTCTTCCCTCTCTCTATAATAGATCATTCCCCCTCTCTATAATTTAACTGCTGGGGGAGTCATTGGAGTTCCGTATTGACATACGCCTTTTCTGGGGTATTTTAAATCGGCTTATTGCAAATTACAACCTGTAAAATAATACTTCTTATAACAGATTAATGCTATAGACATATGAATCGGAATGTTTAAATTATTTTATTTTTACGACTTTAATTGGTTAAATATTGATATGACAACACCCATAGTGTTGTACGTCTGGCAATTCTGCCAAATACACTGCCAAGGATGAACCATTTCCCCTCGGCGTAAGATATTCCGTTCGATTTCCGGCGATCCCAATCCCGGTGAGACAATATTTTGCCATGACCATTAACAAGTCACAATGGCAAACATTGTCGGTGGTGGGTATCCATTTAGGGGAGCCATGCTTCTGCCATGGCCAACTTTATGTTGCCTGTTCCCGCGTATGGAGCAGGAATGAACGTTTTGCTTACATTCCTCAATAGATGACACGCAATATCGTCTACAAAGAGGTGCTATAGATGTTGGTGCAGGTGTTGGAGGTGTTGGAGCTATGCCGTCTGGAAAACTGTTTCCTGGTAGGGTCACCAATGGTGGAGAAATCTGACACCCAGCGACATCAGGGCCACTATTTTGCAACTTTGGTAAGCTAAATTCGGTATTGGAAGATTATTAGCCCATCATTGATTGTCCAAAATGGTAATTGGTTCATAAATTTTAATAACCGGTTCAACTGCTTTATGCTCTTAATTGATAAGTTTATTCGCTTTCAAGCCACGTTTACCTGTTTGTAACTTTTCATAGCAAATGAACAAACCCGAGCAACGCCGCGCTAAACTGCTAGTATATATATATATAGGTGTGGATCACTGGAAGGTAATACCCGTAGTGGTAGAGCACTCAGTCCAACGGACGAGTTAGGTAGAAGTTGTTACACAAAAGTTAGTTCACCATATCGAGAACAATTGTACAACCTTCGCGGATCTTCAGCTAGGTATGTATATGCTTATAAGAACAAGAAGGACAACCGTACGAACGCGCATGCGCAGAAACTCGGTCACTTTACAGAGGCAATAGTAGACTGCGTGCGGAGGGTGTAAGGGAGATAACTGCGAAAGTCCGGAAGTTTTTTGGTTGAAAATAAAATAAAAAAAATTAAAAGTAAAATTACAAAGAATCAGTCCGGAGCCTTGTAGTTACCTCTCTTACACACGCCGCACGCAGTCTACTATTGCCTGTGTGAAGTGACTGAGTTTCTGCAAATGCGCGTTCGTACGGTTGTCCTTCCTGTTCCTATAACCATATTCATCCCGAGCTGAAGATCCACGAAGGTGAAACAATTGCTTTCGGTATGGTGAACTAACTGTTGTGTAACCACGTCTCTCTCTCTCTCTCTCTCTCTCTCTCTCTCTCTCTCTCTCTCTCTCTCTCTCTATCTATCTATCTCTCTCTCTCTCTCTCTCTCTCTGTCTATATATATATATATATATATATATATATATATATATATATATATATATATATATATAGAATAAGTATATTTACCAACATATGCGTACAGATGTACACTAATGCTAGCAAATACATAAGTTATGTCATAGTACCTAGGTGGTTCATGGCAGGAGGATGCAGAACAATTATATGAAAGACGTAAAATAAGAAAAATTAAAAAATTAAAAATTAACTTATTTACTAAAATGTTCACTCCAACTAATTAGTTTCTGTAATGGGATAAAGACAGTTACGTAATGTAACTGTCGAGAATTCATTACGTCATCAGGAAGTCTATTCTCAGCTAAGTCTCCAGGCAATGCGCGGACACTAGGGACTCATATAAAAATAATATTAATTCTGTGGATGGAACAGCTAGCGAGGACTGAATTCCAAAACACTGAAAAAGTTCGCTGTCACTGATCAAATGGCAGATTCTAAAGAATCAATCCCGTGACACTGAGGCTAGTCGGAAGGAGTGGGGTAGTAAGATGACAAAAGCCTACAACCACTACAATAAGTTAGTAGTGGATTTGGCAGGTTTGCTCAACAAATAAATAATTAATTGTTCTGCATCCTCCTGCATTGAACCACCTAGGTACTATGACATAACTTATGTATTTGCTAGCATTAGTGTACATCTGTACGCTTATGTTGGTAAATATACTTATTCTCTATATTTAACTCCAAATTATTTATTTGTTGAGCAAACCTGCCAAATCCACTACTAACTTATTGTAGTGGTAGTAGGCTTTTGTCATCTTACTACCCCACTCCTTCCGACTAGCCTCAGTGTCACGTGATTGATTCTTTAGAATCTGCCATTTGACCAGTGACAGCGAACTTTTTCAGTGTTTTGGAAGTTAGTCCTCGCTAGCTGTTCCATCCACAGAATTGATATTATTTTTATATTAGTCCGTAGTGTCCGCGCATTGCCTGGAGACTTAGCTGAGAATAGACTCCCTGATGACGTAATGAATTCTCGACAGTTACATTACCTAACTGTCTTTATCCCATTACAGAAAGTAATTAGTTGGAGTGAAAATTTTAGTAGGTAAGTTAATTTTTAATTTTTTAAATTTTCTTATTTTATGTCTTTCATATATATATATATATATATATATATATATATATATATATATATATATATATATATATATATATATATATATATATATATATATATATATTAGAATTGGTGCTCTGAAATAGCGATATATATATGAATGTATATATAGTGTATATTGCAATACACTGTATGCTTAATTAAAAACATTTCGAAAAAATACGCTATTGTTTTAGAGTAGTAACAGTCTCACTTACTTTCCTTTTTCAGCAAACAGGGGAGATAAAGCTGACAGAGCTCTGTTTCGTACTTTTTGGTACTTATAAAAGCTAAGTACTCCACCTGTTTGCTGAAAATCATGATTGTTTGATTCTTATAGAATTCTAGTAATGATCAGGAACTGATTATACAGAGAGGTTGCCGGTCTAGCAGAAATTGAAAATTAGAATTGGTGCTCTGAAATACCGACATATATATTAATGTATATATAGTGTATTTTGAAAACACTGTATGCTTAATTAAAAGTTTTTCGAAGACTTTTCCAAGAATCAAACATTTATTATTTTCAGCAGACAGGTGGATCACTTAGCTTTGATAAGTAAGAAAAGTACGAAACAGAGCTATGTCAGCTTTATCTACCCTCTTTGCTGAAAATGTAAAGTCAGTGAGACTGTCACTACTCTAAAACAATAGCGTAAGGTCTTCGATATACTTTTAATTAAGAATACAGTGTATTGCAAATTACACTATATATACATTCATATATATATATATATATATATATATATATATATATATATATATATATATATATATATATATATATATATATATATATACATCTATATATATATATATACGATATTAAATAAATGGAAACTATATTTATAAAACCATATTTATTTCATTATATATATTTCAGGGATATCATATTAAAAATATGTTATGCCTTCTTCAGACAAAATACAATAAAAACAGTCTTATAAATAGATAGATTCGACATACCTTTCAACTTCGACTTCTATTTGAAAAGTTGAATTGGTAGTGAAAAAAAAATTAGGGACAGTTATAAAAAGAAAGAAAGAAAAACGAAGAAAAAGAAGAAATGCATGCAACTAAATAGAGAGAGATAGATATAGAGAGATAGATAGAGAGAAGAAATTCATGTAAAGAAAGAGAGAGAGATATATAGAGAGAGGAAAACACAGAGGGAGATAGATAGAGAGAGAGAGAGAGAAGAGAGGAGAGAGAGAGAGAGAGAGAGAAAATATAGAGAGATAGATATAGATAGAGATAGAGAGAAAGAAACTAGGTAGTTGAGCACCAGTTGAATGACGTATCAATGATATATTTATTTATTTATTTATTTATTTAGCTCTAGTATTAATGTAGAGAGAGATATATGTGGTTAAGAGAGAAAACAGCCGTTACATAGAGAGAACAGAAAAATATCCAGACAAAAACGAGGCAGATTTAAAACACTATGTTTCATCAATGTAAAAAATATCAATTCGTATAAAACAGGCATTATAATGTAAATATCAGTATTCATGAATGAGACACGTATCAATAATGTGTGAAAAATAATGATCATATGTCTAGTTTAAAATTCCTAGGTTTATATTAGAGTTGAGTTAAAATAGAAGGTTATCCCAGATTTTATACTATATACATCCATGTGAATTTACGTGATCAGCTCTGCAAATTCCTATTTCACACGAAAACATTCTCATTGTGCTATAAAAATTTAAGTATACATATATGTGTACATACACACAAATATATATAGAGTCTACATTAATTTTAACAATACTATTCATGTCTTTACTCTACATGATTATCGTTCAAGCATAAATAGAGAACAGATATCAATATATCAATAAAAATATCAGAAACAAAAAGTAAATAAAAAACAAAAAAATCAAAAAAATATTAAAAATAAAAATATTAAAAATATTAAAAATATTAAAATAAAAATAAAACATAGTATGCCCCGCAAATCAACCACAGAGATCAACCCTTCAAAGTTAATTGACAATATATTGCCAAGTTCGTTATAAGCATCAGAATCAAAAGCAAACAAAACCAAAAATTATTTACCAAATCCTGTCTAGCAGAAAACATTCCAAAAGTTTAGGATACCCATTTGATCTACAGATGGTCTTATATTTAATATAGAAGTTTATCTAGTGTAAAATTTATTCGATATATTTGGAGCATCAGCTTTTAGGGTAGTTTAATTATTCATGAAGAATGTTTAAAATAAAAAGGAATCGAAAGATTTATCGGCGAGTTTCATAAATAATTATAAATCAAATTAAATATACTACATTTTAAATTTATATTTATATTTAAAAGTTGAGTTCAATCTATGTCTGCAGCAACTGAATAAATTTGTCCGTAAATTAAGGGAATTTTTAGATTTTAGTATAAAGAATATCTCCTCCGCGCAGAGGTCACATGTCTCAGAGGATGAATTAAAAGGAATCCCTCTTGAGACTATATTCCAAGCCGTTGAATATCCAACGTGATCATGCCTAAGTTGCCAGAGTAGGCCTGATAGTGATGTTGAGGATTTTTTGCTTGGATCTGTGAAAGAATTCTTGTGGTTATTATAGCGAAGTTTAAATTCTGTCGAGGTGGAACCAACATAGTTAAAAGAATTTAAGTCCGTTTTAACATTACAGTTGTATATTATATTTTTAACTAAGCAATTGTTATTTAACGGACATTTAGATCTATCTCTACAGTTACATTTGTTAACTTGGATATTATTTAAGCTATTATCGGTATTTTGGCTAGGTTTTAAATTCCTATTATTTATTCTATTAATATTTTGTGCTAAATTTTTGGTGGATGAGTAGGTTAATTTTATAGTATGTCTATTGAAAATTGAGTGATACCTATGTGTTCTAGGGAAGCTATTATCAAGAGCATTAAAAAATAGTTTAGCGATGTGGGTTTTAATGTTTAGTGAGAAAGGGGGGGGGAAAACCATATTATATTCCTAGTTCTATTTCTTTTTTGGCTTTTGGAATTATTGTAATGCTTTCTATTATAGTTGTTAAAGTTGTTGCCGTAATTAAAATTGTTGTTATTTTGGTTAGTTTGTCTATTATTATCTATGTACATAATTTTATCACTATATCCTGCTCATATATACATACATATATACATACATATATATATACATATATACATACATATATATATACATACATATATACATACATATATATATATATATATATATATATACATATATATAAATATATATATGTATGTATATATGTTATATATATGTTTATGTACGTTATATATATGTGTATATATATATATATATATATATATATATATATATATATATATATATATATATATATATATATATATATATAATATTTATATGTTATATATATATTTATATATATATATATGTTGTATATGTATATATGTATATGTATATATACATATACATGTATGTATATATATATAACGTATATATATATATATATATATATACAAAATTAAGATAAATCAAATGAATATAATCTAAATCAAAACTATGTGTGTCATGCCAGAAGGACATGCGCCATATCACGCGCAAAATAAGCTCTAAGATTCTAACGAGTAGGTCCGAGCATTTTATTATAACTAGAAATTGATTAACATATAAATAAACATGAATAATCACATGAGATAATTTTTACAAGTGTGTAACCACACATAGCTAGGTAGGTAACTAAATAAAGTTGACCAGAACTTCAAAAATAGATAGCTTATAATATGATTAATCTTCCCTGTATATATTCTATTAAAGAAATATATTTCACCAATTAATCGTATCTATTTTTGAAGTTATGGTCAACTTTATTTAGTTACCTACCTAGCTATGTGTGGTTACACACTTGTAAACATTATCTTCTGTGATTATTCATGTTTATTTATATGTTAATCAATTTCTAGTTGTTATATATATATATATATATATATATATATATATATATATAACGTATATATATATATATATATATATATATATATATATATTATACACCACCAAAGCCATACGCAAATTCATCAGAAGAGAGGGCCTCAATATCAAAATAGCTCACTGTGGACCATCTGTGTGAAGATGCCTCTCCACAAGGCAACCCTCTAACGTTGATAACGGATGTATCCTACCCAATTGCCCACATTAATTGTTGCCTACGTACCTACGCAGTATACAGGCTAGAATGTAACAAGAGCAATCTAATTTGCATAGGTAGCACTAATCGACGGTTGCATCTCCGTATTAAAGAGCATGTTACACCAATTCCCCTTCCTTCCTCAAACACATCACCAATAACGAAACTCCGGATAGCAACATTACCACCACATTGTTAGCTACCCAATACAGTATAGGCACGTGGAGAATTAAAGAAGCCCTCTTAATCAAGCAATTAAAACCTACAATCAAAAATCGAATGGAAAGAAATGCACCAGAATGGCTAATTTAAAAGCCTGTATTCTAACATCTCAGCGGCCAGTTTCATTCTTTCTTTCAAATTAAATCTATGTCCACACTTAGACTCACACGCACACATTTTTTCCGTTTTATAATATACATATTCGCACACAATTTTCACTTAACAAACTTACATACATGAACACACTTTACAAACATACCACTAAGCACACATACATTCACGCACACACATGTATATATCATACATTTCACAAAATGCAGGTTCGAAATGTTAACGTCTCTTCATTTCATTTAGCTTAAATCTGCTCTCCAAATAAGCAAGTTAAATCCGATCGATTTTTAAGTCTCTCAACAGGTTACTCCCTTGATAATGGGATTTAAATTCGAATATTTGGGATCATTCAATTTGCTAAGGTAAGACTATTTTGTTAGTTTGGCGATTTGATATTCTTTCTATTGCATTGTTTGGTTTTAATAATTATTCAAATTTGTGTTGCCTATTCAACAAAGCTTTAAGGAAGATACAAAAATGTTATATATATATATATATATATATATATATATACACATACTTACACACATACACGAAACACATACACCCACATATATATTTATATGTATATGTATATATATATATTTATATATACTATATACATATTATATATCTATATATTATATATTATATATGATATATATATATATATATATATATATATATATATATATATATATATATATATATATATAAAAATAGCGGAGCAAGCGGTTATCAAACAATTCTCTAAATAAATTTAAAAAACGATTTAAATAATCACCCCTCTATTGGTGTTACCGACGGTTTCATCATTCCAAAAGATTGGAAAACCAGAGAATTTCCAATGGAAAGAAATGAATCTTCAGACAGCTTATTTACCCACTATAACGTTGCCAGCCCTACAGTAAGTAAATATTTCGCTTCCTGCCCAACGTATGCGGTCAAGCCGTTAAAATGACACACACTCAAAATCAGGTCGCAGATAATAGCTGTTTATTATAAACGTGTTGATATTGCCACTAAAATTAGCAGCATTATTCAACGTTTTTTTCTCTACATAAGGAGAAAAATTATAAAAGGGGATGAATACTTCAACAGGCACTATGTACTTCTAGAAATATGCAAGGTGTTTATAATATTTGTGGTTCGATGGTACCACTTTGAGATACCAGAACTATATAAAATTTATTTAGAGAATTGTTTGATAACCGCTTGCTCCGCTATTTTTATATTGTTCTGGTATCTCAAATTAGTACCATCGAACCACAAATATTATAAACACCTTGCATATTTCTACAAGTACATAGTGCCTGTTGAAGTATTCATCCACTTTTATATATATATATATATATATATATATTAGGATTGATACTCTGAAATAGCCATGTATACATGAATGTATGTATAGTATATTTGGCAATATACCGTATGTTTCATTAAAAACATTTAGAGGACCATACGCTATCACTTTTAAAGTAGTGCTGTTTCAGAGCACTAATACTAATAACTAATATTTGCTGGACCGGCAATCGCCCTGTATAATCAGCTCCTGGTTATTACTGGAATTCTATAAAAATCTATCTCCTCTTATTTTCGGAGTAAGCAGGCGAGTACGTGTCTCTGATGAACTCCAACCACCGTGAAACAGACGGTCCGCTTCTCTCCCTTCTTTCGACGAAAAGAAGTAAGTAACATTTTCACTACTTTAAAATTGATAGCGTATGGTATTCTAAACGTTTTTAATTAAACATACGGTATATTGCCAAATATACTATACATACATTCATATATATATATAGTGGTTGAACACTGGAAGGTAATATCCGTATAACCATGTCCATTACGAGGTGTGGATCCGCTAAGGTGAAATAAATGTTCTCGGTATGGTGAATTAACTGTTGTGTAACCATTTCTCTCTCTCTCTCTCTCTCTCTCTCTCTCTCTCTCTCTCTCTCTCTCTCTCTCTCTCTATATATATATATATATATATATATATATATATATATATATATATATATATATATATATATATATATATATATATATATACATATATATATATATTATTAGAAATGTAAGCTATCGCCGTATTTTGACTAAAGAAATTAAAGAAATTATTTAGCCTGATATTTTACGTCAATACTCATCTTTTTCCATTTCTCCGAGGGTTCTTAACCCCACTAACAGGCTAAATAATTTCTTTAATTTCTTTAGTCAAAATACGGCGATAGCTTACATTTCTAATAATTTCAAACCAACTCGCTGTTTCGAAAATATCCTTACTTGACATTACAATCGCTAAGTTTATAGCTTCTAATTTGAATAAAACCAGACGGCTGAGGTGTTGGTGTAAATGGTAACACAGTGGTCCGGATAACCAAAGATGTGGGTTCGACTCCCATGTACGTAAATACTCAACTTTTTCCATTTCTCCGAGGGTTCTTAACCCCACTATCAGGCTAAATAATTTCTTTAATTTCTTTAGTCAAAATACAGCGATAGCTTACATTTCTAATAATTTCAAACCAACTCGCTGTTTCGAAAATATCCTTACTATATATATATATATATATCAATATATAATATATACATAATCTCTCTCTATATATAAATTCTTTGTCTCTCTGTCCGTCTGTTACTATGCATTCTCAAACGGCTGGATCAAATCAAATCAAATTTTCCAAATTTTACAAGTTTACTTTTTTCTAGTCGACTCCAATAGTCAACGCCTGTCATGCCGTTTATCTTTTTTGTGATTGACGTTTTAGGTGATTCAATTTTCATAATACTGTGTTTCGTGTGGAGAGACCATAATAGACAAAAGTATCCAAGGTGGAGTCGGGCAAAAGTAGTAAAGAGAAGAAAAATTGTGGAGATATCCCTCGACTGGAAAGTTCTGAGAATCCAGGAACACATTCTGCGGAGCATGACAACCTTGCTGCTTATATGAGCGATCTAGTTTATGTTGCTATAAACCAAATGTTCTCAACCCATTTCGGCCAAACGCCCCCTTTTTCCCTTCGAAATCACGAAACGCGCCCCCCCCCCCTACCTTTTTTTCCGTTTTTCAATATACTACAGATTTTGATATCAGTAGATTATTAAAAAATTGATTAACGATATTCCAAAGATACCATTGCAGGCAGTTGAAAGTATAAATACATTCCTTCAAAGTAAGTATATAAATTTCAAAAAAAGGAACATAAATGTTCTTTTTTATGAATTAGGACCAGTTGAATTTGTTATATTCCCACCTGACGATACCAGCTATTTTGAACATTTATACAAGAGCAACTCTGTCTATCCAAAGAGTGCTCTTATCTGGAAGAAAGTGGCAATTGTATTATTCCAAAGCTTTCCAATTTTCCCTTTAATGAAACGAACAGAATAAATGTTGATATCTAACTTGATGTCCCCTCCGCTTTGTGACCACGCAAGAGGAATTTCATGACCTCATAAAATGGTATATTCATTAGTAAACGGTAAAATATATACAACAAATAAGTAAGTGAATTTTGGTAGATGGTTTCCAGTCCAATCAGATTGCAACTACAAATAAAAAATCGACTTAATTTGACCTCGTATCAATGGGACCCTTGAGCTTCATGGAGTTTAGCTAACTCTTTGATGTCAGGCTGGATTTTCGTGAGCTGTAGCCGGAGATCTCCACGTGCAATCACATTGTAGCGGTTGCGAGCCTTACTAGGCAGTCTGGAAACAACGCCAAACCCCCTCTCGACTAAGTATGAGCTAGGAAAAGGCAAAGCAAATCTCTTAGCCTCTGTATGTAGGAGTGGAAATCGACGCTGAATTTCCTCTTGCATCCAAAAAAGGGGTTCACCTATTTTGGAAAATTTCATTTTGATAATGTCATCAGTCTGAAGTGCAATTAATTCTTCCTGAAATTTAACTTCGAAATCATCGACCTTGGCTATGAAGGCATCTGCTATCCACATTGGGATGTCCATCTGCAAAAGGTCGACAAACCGTTCTCTCATGTTGTCTTGTAGTGCACGGAGGTGCGCGGTATAAATTTGCAGCTGGTCATCGCTCACAATGTTTTGAACATTGGCGACACTAGGAAAATTATAGAATTCCCGTCGACAAAGATTCCTTTCGATGATTTTCAATTTGGCCAGGAATATTTTTACAGCATTCCTTGCTTTAAACAAGGTGATCTTCTCACCCTGCACAGACATAATGAGACTATTGCATTTGTCAAAGATGTCGGCGTGGTAGGCACAGTCTTGCCTCACATCGAGGTTTTTTTTTATATAGTTCTGTGTTGCGTCCTCGAAGAAACTCAATGATAGAGCCGAACAGTTCAAAGAAGCGAGTAAGGCACTTGCCATTTGAAAGCCACCCCACTTCAGTATGAAGGAGCAACTTGACGAATTCTTCGTCATTATATTCGCACAGTTGCCGGAAAATTCGTTCATTGAGGGCATGGCGTTTGATGTAATTGATGACATCAATGGCTACCTGCAAAGACTTGCTCAGCGGCTCACGGAGTTTCTTCGCAGCCAAGTGTTGTCGATGAATGACACAATGAACAGCAAATACAGATGGATTTTCCCTCTTCAGAAGAGAGACGAAACCCTTATGTTGGCCGACCATTGCTCTTGCGCCGTCCGTAGCATATGATACAATATTGTTAAGAGGTATCTCTTTTTTTTCGAGGTATCCCTTGACAGATTCAAAGATCGTGGCACCTTTAGTATCTGTGGCTAGATTCAGAGTAAAGTGAAGCTCCTCGTG
>OZ024740.1:183825145-183870145 GCA_964016885.1 Eledone cirrhosa
GCAAGTCTGCACAGTAGACACTACAGTTTTTAAGCCAAGAAAGAAACTTAACATTGTAACTTTAACACAGCTACTGAGCGACCCCGAGCAACACCGGGCTTTACTGCTAGTATAATATATATGTAACTATGTAATATATACTTATATGCATATATACATCAATATTATATTACTGTCCGTTACAATAACACGGAATGGTGGTGGGGCTTCCCGGCTCAAAATCGATCCTCTATTTTCTGTATTCTATTCTCTCTTTGAAAAATGTTTATTTATTATTTATTAAACATACCATAATTCTTAAGATATACGATATTCACACACACACACACACAGACATACACACACACATACATACACACACGCACACACATGCACACACACATATATATATGTATATATATATATACATATATATATATATATATATATATATATATATATATATATATATATATAGGAACCAGTAAGACCCCGACAGCTGAGCTCAAGCCGTTTCGACGGCTAATTCTGGACTAAATGAAAATTTATCCTGGTATTTAAATAGCCGATCTTCTCAAGGGGTAATTCCATATATGGTCAAAGTGATTGTCAAAAATCAGTAGTAATTCTGTGGTTGCAAATTAGTAGGGGAGATGGTGGCTAAACCTGCCAGTAGGAGAAAGAGGGGAGGGGGTGGAGTAGACCCAATCAAGCGTTGGTAGTGCCAGCTACAGCTGGGCATGAGGTCAAAGAAGATACAGGGGAGGGGGAGGGGGAGGAAGTCGGAACGGTAGGTAGAACAATGGGGGGTAGAAAAATATATATAGGAAAGAAAAAATACTGAGAGTGAAGAAAAGCAAATAAGTCTAAAGAAAAAAGTAAAGTAAATTAAATTCAACGACCTAGGTCTCAGGCTATTGTTAGGCTAGAATAAAATAAAGAAAGAAAGAAAGAAGTAAAGAAATAAATAAATAAAGAAATAACGAAATAAGTAAAAGAACTAGGTGGGACGGATAGGCAAGGACCCTTTTAAGAGGTATAAGTACGTAAATGATACGGTGACGGGTCAACAAAAGGGGCCAAAATACTAAAGAGACTACCACGAAATAAACAATAAAGGTTTCCATCCCGGGCCAGCAACGACCCAGTGCAGCAAAGTGAACTTGTACGAGATAATAATTCTGAGTCCCGAGAAAAATATATACTAAAGCTAACTCTACATTTCCTTCGTTATATATATATATATATAAAGAAAAAGAGATGAAATCGAAAATGCAACTGAAGTCTTATTTTTTTTTTTAATATATATATTTAAAAAAAAAATAAGACTTCAGTTGCATTTTCGATTTCATCTCTTTTTCTTTATACTTCCACTCGTGTAGGACACCTCGGTTATTTTTCATTTTGTAAAAAAAACCTCACTTTCTAATATATATATATATATATATATATATATATATATATATATATATATATATATATATATATATATATATATATATATATATATACATATATATATATGTATATATATATATATATACATATATATATATATATATATATATATATATATATATATATATATATATATATATATATATATATATATATATATATATATATATATGTATATATATATATATATGTGTATATATATATATATATATACGCATATATATGTATATATATATGTATATATATATAGAGAGAGAGAAAGAGAGAGAGAATAGCTTCTACAGGACTAGAACTGTTTAATTCGTGAGAAATCATCAGGAAGCTGGCTGTTCAAGTAAATGATAATATTTATATATTTCCTTATCTGGTGGTAGGAGGGGGTGCGGATAGTGATGGGTGGGGTTCAATGGTTTACAGAGAAGGGAAATTCTTTAGAAGCTAATTCTTTAAGGCTGAAGTAAGGGTGACATAGGCAGAAAGGGTTCCATCAACAGATTCAAGTGTTGGGGTGAGACCCCTTATTGTGAAGTTATATATATTCGAGGTGTCGACAAACACTTTGACACACGCACCCACTTACACACGTACACACACGCACGCACACACAGGCAGGCACACACACAACAAACATACATAATTGTACATACACACATACAAATATACAAATATATACATACCATATACATATATATGTGTACATACATACGCATACATACATATACATACATATAAATATATTAGTTTTGCAAGGTTTTTGATATGAAATCGTGTGTCGAACAAGGCGCACAAGTGATGGTGAGGTAGTATGTCTAACCACGGATAAGTCTGGTAGCATGTCAATAGACAGCATGCCGAACTACATCAAGGCTATGCAACCCACATCACCAACACGAGCGAAATTGCACATCAAATACATGATGGGTGAGAGAAAATCCTCAACGCTCACATGATGATGTGGACCGACATACTAAAGCCAAGCAGACGCACCGCCAACAACTTCCAGGCGACTAACAATGTCATACCACCCTTGTATAGGTTCCGCAAAGACCACAAGACAGTCGACGAACCTCAACAGGACCAACAACAAGACCCGTATGTGGAGGAAATATAGCTAGCAACGACAGGATCTCCTACTTCCTCTCAATCGTTATACGCCCCATAATCAAGATGTCCCCAGATGTATGTGACAGTACAGAGGACCTCCTCTTCAGAATCAGTGAGTGCAACAAAAACAGGAACCTATTCAATTTCATAATAGGCAGTATGGATGTGGTATCACTGTACGCATCCATTAACATTGATTTTACTGTGGAAAAATGTGTGGAGATGATCATTGAGAGTGAGGTGGAGTTCTGCGACGTCCACACAGACGAACTGGGCCTCCTACTTAGACTTACCTACGACACTGACTACCTAGACAGCCATGACCTTAGACGTTTCTGCCCCAGTAGACCCATAAGAGGTTGACCCCCCCCCACCATAACCTCAATAGCTAAAAAGACACCCATGGGAAGGTGTATTGGTTGGACCAAAGCTATACGAACCCCCCAAAACAATGATCAGGTAAGAAAAATGGTCGTACATGCAATAGGGGCTAGTATCAAAACTACCCTAAAGGGCCACATATTCAAGATCTGCACCCAAAATGACGGAGCAGCCATTGGCGTCAGCATAGCTGGTGATGTTGCCAACCTTTTTTATGGTATGGTGGGAAAGGAAACTTAAAGATCTCCTTAATAAGAGCTCCATAGACCTCATCATGTACTCTCGTTATGTAGACGACATCAATATAATAATAAGGACATTCCAACAAGAGAGCACTAACAAGTTTTATTTAGAACGTAGCACAATGGAAAGCATCCAGCAGATAGCTAATTCCATACACCAGAATATAACCCTAACTATCGACTACCCTTCCAAACACCCTAACAATAGACTACCGGTATTAGACACGGAACTCTGGATTAACGCTATAGACGAGAGAGCCCAAATTCTCCACTCACTCTATGCTAAAACCCATGGCCTCAAAATACCTGATACTCAAAAACTCAAAAATGTCCAGTAGTGCTAAGTTTAATATTCTGATCGCAGACTTGGTACGAGTCATGAAGAACGTGTCCCGCAGGTGCGACCCAATAGAAATGGAAAGACATATCTAACATTTCATCAACCGCATGCATTTCTCAGGCTACAACCAAAGGAACAGAATCAGAGTATACGAAAGAGCCACGGAGAAGTATAAGACCCTCATAGAACTGGACATGGAAGGAATTTGCCCATTATACAGGAGCAAATCATGGAATAGCTTAGATAGGGCTAGACATAAGATAGGGAAAGCCTCCTCATGGTACGACAACCAGAGATACCAGAGTGTCAGGTTTGTGGACGCTACCCCTGGAGGGGAATTAGCTAACCAGTGTAGAAAGGTCCTGAGAAAGACCCACTTAAAGATTAAGGTGGTAGAAAAGCCAGGAACCACCATAAAATCCCTGATCAGCAAAACGTAGCCTTTTAAGAAAATCTACTGTACTAATAGGAAATGTATCATATGTAAAGTAAACTACCGGATAAACTGTAAAACTAGAAACGTAGTCTATAGCATAAGATGTACAGAGGGTACCTGCAGACACATGACAACAACATACATAGGCAAGACAGCTCATAGCATAGGTGAAAGGATAGACCAACACTTAGGGAACTAAAAGGGCGAAAAAACGGTTCTGTACTATACGAACATGCCAGACAACAACACGACGGTAACATAGACAACATAGAAATTAGAATAATATCTAAACATAGAAATGACCCAGCAGATAGGCAAATCAGAGAGGCCAGTGAAATAGAACTTAGAAGGCCAAGGCTAAACAGAAAAATTTAATGGAATAACAACAACATCCAAACAAACAACACTGACCTAAGAGAAGTATAATTAAATAAATAGATAAATAAATAAATACATACAATAGCACAATAACAACAAACATATATAAACACACACTAGTAAAGATAGAATACATTAACCAATACACAGTCACCCAAACACGAACACACATCAAACAAAACACTATACACACACGCAAACGCATGCGCAAAGAGGACAAACAAATAAACAAATGAATAAATATATATTAACAGACTAAATAAAGATGGCGTAGACATACAATGCAACGAGAGGAAACAATAGCACCACTGACGATGTTGCAGATGTGCAACGAAAGAACTTTGATAGACTATACATATATTTTTGTGTCTATATTGTATCTGTATTTTAACCGTTGGTCAGTCAATGGCAACATTGTGGACGGAATAAATTAAATTAACCGATATAAAAGACACAGAAGCGAAATCCAACCAAACAGTGAGTGTGTTCTGTTATTAATTCTGGCAATATTACATAAATATGACCCTTCCCAAGTATAACGATATATATATATATTCGTACGTACACCTATACATACATATATACACACGCATATATGGAAATATATGCATATATACACATATACATATATATATATATATATATATTTATATGTGTATATATTTCCATATATATGTGTGTGTATGTGTTTGTGCGTATTCGTGTATTTACTTATATATTTATATATGTAGGTGCCTTTCTATATTTTTTACTTGTATGTGAATTTATGTACATTTTATGTACATTTATGTTCATTTATGTATGTACATTTGTGTATATGTAATTTCTCTCTCTCACACACTCTCTCTCTCTCTCTCTCTCTCTCTTACTCTCTCTCTCTCTCTCTCTCTCTCTCTCTCTCTCTATATATATATATATATATATATATATATATATATATATATATATATTAGAAAGTGAGGTTTTTTTTACAAAATGAAAAATATCCGAGGTGTCCTACACGAGTGGAAGTATAAAGAAAAAGAGATGAAATCGAAAATGCAACTGAATCTTATTTTTTTTTTAAATATATATATTTATTTGGTTCCTTTACCGGTTTCGCAGTTCTTCTGCTTTTCAAAATTTTCAAAAGGTGAGTTGAGATGGAGGGTCTGTGGTTTTTCTCACATCTGGTTGGTCTCTAAATGTTACTTGTCTTATATGGAAAAAGTGGCTCGAAAGCCAGGTTTTTCGAGAAGTAATTTGATTGGTTTGTCAATAATTATAATAAATTTCGCGCCAGTTCGCGTTACAATAGTTCTTCAAATAAGAGAGGGGGGGGGGCTCACAGGTTGTTTTTTCATATATGAGTGTTTGAATTTCTTTTTACTTGAAAAAATGAGGCTCACGAAGCCTTTTTTTTTGGTTGGTTATAAATGAAATTTGGCTGTCACGTGAACAAGTTTTCATTACATTTTTGCGCCCTTATTTGGAAAACTATTCTGTAGTCTTTATAGTGAATGTTATGACAATGGAGAGATAGTGGTCAAGGGAAAAGGGATTGGGAGAAATGTTCTGGTTCAGTGAATATGGCCAGCTGTCAGAGTTCAGGTGTCAGAGTTCAGATTTTCTATTGAGACTGAAGATATGTGTTTATTTGTGTGCTTGTGTGTGTGTATATGTGTGTGTGTGTGTGTATGTGTGTATTGGAAGATGATTCTATTAGTAGAGATGGGGGAGGGAGTTGTGTGTGTGTGTGTATATGGGTGTTATGTGTGTGTGTGCGAGTATGTTAGATGGAGAGAATATATATTTTGTGTGTGTGTATATATATATGTGTGTAGGAAAGTGGTTCTATTAGTAGAAATGGGGAGGGTGTTGTAGGTGTGGGGGTTGTTATGTGTGTGTATGGGTGTTATGTGTGTGGGAGTATGGTTAGCATGTTAAGATGAAGAGAATATATATATATATATTGTGTGTGTGTGTAGGAAAATGATTCCTTTAGTAGGAATATTTTTGAATGAACATATTTTCCTGACTTTTTCGTGTTTGCTGTTGTATTGCCAGTGCAAACGTATGTTAAGGTTTATTTAGTTAGGGTTTTTATTTTCTAAAGTAGAAGGTGTTATGTGTGTGTGTGTGTGTGTGTGTGTGTGTGTGTGTGTGTGTATGTCATATTGTGGCGTTGACATAATGTATATTAAACCTTATTTAATGTTGGTCTATATTTTTGAATAAACATATTTTCCTTATTTATTCGCATTTGTTCTGTTGTATTGTTAGCGCAAAGGTAAAATGGGAAGACTTGGAATTTGGGTGTCTTATTACTTGCGCAAATATCTAGATATGCACTTAGTGGTATCTGTCTCGTGGTTGGATCTCGTAATTGTTGGCGATGAACTGTCATTCTGTTTCTGAGTGTGAGTTTAGTTTGTCCTATATAATCTTCATTGCATCCTTTACATTTAATGGCATAAAGTAGATTTTTTGATGAGCAAGTGAAGTGATTTTTTACAGTAAAATTTTGTCCTGATTTAAATGTATACGTGTTGCCTTCAATGAGGTGAGTAAAAAGAAATTCAAACACTCATATATGAAAAAACAACCTGTGACAATCCCCCCACCTCTCTTATTTGAAGAACTATTGTAACGCGAACTGACGCGAAATTTATTATAATTATTGACAGTGCCTCAGGGGACAGTCCTGGGACCACTACTGTGTTTGGTGGCTCTCTCGGACATGCCCTCTGTGGTGCATGCAACAACATCCCTCACTAGCTATGCTGATGACACTAAGGTAGCACAGGCAATCAAAAACCCGGCTGACGCTGCCCTCTTACAGCAGGATCTGGATGCCATATACAGATGGGCGGAAGAAAACAACATGCAGTTTAATGCTGGCAAATTCCAAGCCCTACAATACAAACCTGCAAACACAAACACAAATATAGCGGAACACAGCTACACAGGACCAGGAGGGACCGATATCCCCGTGTCAAAATCGATACGAGACCTGGGCATAGACATGAGCGATGATGCATCTTTTTCTTCACACATCATGAAGGTGGCGACAGCATGTAGACGATTCGCTGGCTGGATCTTGAGGACTTTCCTTACAAGAGATCGAGACACCATGTTGACACTGTGGAGGACTTTTGTCGTAAGCCGCCTGGACTACTGCTACCAGCTGTGGTCATCCCATAGTGTCAAACTAACCACAGAGCTTGAGGCAATCCGGCGAAGCTACACCAAGAGGATTGCCAAGATGAGGGAGACAAGCTACTGGGAGAGGCTGAGAGAACTGAACCTCTACTCCTTGGAGCGAAGACGGGAGAGATACGCAGTGATCTACATGTGGAAAATCCTGGAGGGACTAGCACCAAACTTTGGCATTGGGAGCTGGACCAACCGTCGAATAGGACGTCACTGTGTGGTGCCAAAGGTCCCGTCTTCCACATCTAGAATAAGGAGCAGGTATTGCAATAGCCTGGGATTCAAGGGCCCTCAACTCTTCAACAGGCTGCCGAGGCATCTGCGAGACTTGCATGACGTGGAGGTGGATGTCTTTAAGAAACATCTCGACAACTTGTTATCCAGGATCCCGGATGAGCCCACAGCAAGACACGAGGGAAACCTAAGGGCAGCAGCAACAAACTCCCTCCTACACCAGTGGCCAACCTATACAGGCTAGAGATAAAATGTGTAGCAACAAGGGCGGTGCCCCAGCATGGCCTCAGCCGGATGGCTGAAACAGGTAAAAGAGTAAAAGAGTAAACCAATCAAATTACTTCTCGAAAAACCTGGCTTTCGAGCCACTTTTTCCATATAAAACAAGTAACATTTAGAGACCAACCAGATGTGAGAAAAACCACAGACCCTCCATCTCGACTCACCTTTTGAAAATTTTGAAAATCAGAAGAACTGCGAAACCGGTAAAGGAACCAAATAAATATATATATTTTTTTTTAAAATAAGACTTCAGTTGCATTTTCGATTTCATCCCTTTTTCTTTATATATATATATATATATATATATATATATATATATATATATATATATATATATATATGTATACATATGTATATATATATATATGCAAAATTAAGATAAATCAAAGTGAATTTAATCTAAATCAAAATGATGGGTGTCATGCCAGAAAGGCATGCGCCATATTTCGAATGGCGCCAGTTCGTGATTTGAACTCGGGAATTTTATATTCTCCGAGCGAAAAGAACCCTCTGACGAAAGTCTTCCTTTTCAATGTATTTCCGTATGGATTATCAATTTATTTCGAGACTTGACACCGTACGGTAAGGTTAATTACATCAGGTACATTGAACTTTTTAAAATTTATTGATTATATATATATATATATACAAATATATATATATCAGAATCGGAGCGATAAAAACCAGTTAAACCATTACTCACCAGAATATTCGATACATGAGGTAGTAAAATTTGGATCTAGCTGTTGAAACAGCAGGAGCTCAACCGTCGGGGACCCGAATTGTTTATATATATATATATATATATATATATATATATATATATATATATATATATATATACATATATATGAGAGAGAGGGAGTGAGGGAGAATTATAATTATATGTATTTGCACGTGTAAATAATTTTATCTATTCATTATTACAACGGCTTATATTGGCTTCAGCCTTTTGGCTTTGAATAAGGACACCACATAATTCAATCTGATTTTGTGCGCATGCTTTCGTAAACGTTATGTCCTGAATCATGATACATAAATACTAGTCAGTATTTAAATATATACTTATTCGTTATGTACGTCTGTTAGGAATATGCATGTGCATATATATATATATATATATATATATATATATATATATATATAAATAAATAAATATACACGGGTGTGTATGATTGTGTATAGAAGATTATATTAATAAAAGGAATTCCAAATATGTCTGATTTACTCCTTTTGTTTACAATCCTTTAAACTTTATAATAGTATTATAATGAAATAGTATGATAGAATATTAAATGTTAAGTGTTAATTGAACAAGTACTTTCATGTGTTCGTAATCTTCAGGTTCATATTCTGTGGTGACAGTCAAGTTTGCAATTTTCAACTGTAATGAGATGGGTAAATTTTGTGCCTTATATTCAGTGAAAAGCGGCTACAGAATGCTAGATTCAGCAAACTGTATTTCGACCAATCGGTGTGTAGTTTCACTAGATTACTAAAGCTGATTAGTTTAGGCGTCACGCTTGGTTGAGCATGTCTAACGACTATTATTTGACCCTATCCAAAGCATCAATTGTTTTGCTAATTTTTAGAAATGATGAAAATAGTATTTTCTAGTAATCATCACCATCAACATCACTTTTTTATTATTATTGTTATTGTTGTTGTTAGTGGTAGTAGTCGACATGGTCGTAGTCATAGTAGGAGTAATACCCCAATATTATTAATAGGTTACTTTAGATGTAGTTTTTGAGGGATGAAGAGATAACTAATAAAATGTACTCAGAGTCAGATTTTTGGAATCTACCCCTTTAAGTCCAATTACGAGAGATCTATGTATGTGTGTATTGGAAGATGATTCTATTAGTAGAGATGGGGGAGGGAGTTGTGTGTGTGTGTATATGGGTGTTATGTGTGTGTGTGCGATTATGTTAGATGGAGAGAATATATATTTTGTGTGTGTGTATATATATATGTGTGTAGGAAAGTGGTTCTATTAGTAGAAATGGGGAGGGTGTTGTAGGTGTGGCGGTTGTTATGTGTGTGTATGGGTGTTATGTGTGTGGGAGTATGGTTAGCATGTTAAGATGAAGAGAATATATATATATATATATTGTGTGTGTGTGTAGGAAAATGATTCCTTTAGTAGGAATATTTTTGAATGAACATATTTTCCTGACTTTTTCGTGTTTGCTGTTGTATTGCCAGTGCAAACGTATGTTAAGGTTTATTTAGTTCGGGTTTTTATTTTCTAAAGTAGAAGGTGTTATGTGTGTGTGTATATGTCATATTGTGGTGTTGACATAATGTATATTAAACCTTATTTAATGTTGGTCTATATTTTTGAATAAACATATTTTCCTTATTTATTCGCATTTGTTCTGTTGTATTGTTAGCGCAAAGGTAAAATGGGAAGACTTGGAATTTGGGTGTCTTATTACTTGCGCAAATATCTAGATATGCACTTAGTGGTATCTGTCTCGTGGTTGGATCTCGTAATTGTTGGCGATGAACTGTCATTCTGTTTCTGAGTGTGAGTTTAGTTTGTCCTATATAATCTTCATTGCATCCTTTACATTTAATGGCATAAAATAGATTTTTTGATGAGCAAGTGAAGTGATTTTTTACAGTAAAATTTTGTCCTGATTTAAATGTATACGTGTTGCCTTCAATAAGGTGAGTAAAAAGAAATTCAAACACTCATATATGAAAAAACAACCTGTGTCAAACCCCCCCCCCCCCCACACCTCTCTTATTTGAAGAACTATTGTAACGCGAACTGACGCGAAATTTATTATAATTATTGACAAACCAATCAAATTACTTCTCGAAAAACCTGGCTTTCGAGCCACTTTTTCCATATAAAACAAGTAACATTTAGAGACCAACCAGATGTGAGAAAAACCACAGACCCTCCATCTCAACTCACCTTTTGAAAATTTTGAAAAGCAGAAGAACTGCGAAACCGGTAAAGGAACCAAATAAATATATATATATTTTTTTAAAATAAGACTTCAGTTGCATTTTCGATTTCATCCCTTTTTCTTTATATATATATATATATATATATATATATATATATATACAATATTAAATAAATGGAAAACTATATTTATAAAACCATATTTATTTCATTATATATATTTCGGGGATATCATATTAATAATATGCTATGCTTTCATCAGACAAAATACAATATAAACAGTTTTATAGATAAATAGATTCGACATACCGTAATAAACATCGACTTCATTTGAAGAGGTTTACGCTAGCAGTGAAAATTTTATACAGAGAGAAAGAAAGAGAGAGAAAAAAGAAAGAAAGACAAAACGAAGAAAAGGAAGAAAAAGAAGAAAAAGAAAAAGAAGAAATGCATGGAACAAAATAGAGGGATGGAAAAATAGATAAAGCGAAGAGCTTCATGTAAAGAAACAGAAAGATATATATATATATAGAGAGAGAGAGGAAATAGAGATAGATACATATATATATATATAGAAAATTAGGTAGTGGGAGGTCATTTTGAGTAAGTGTATCAATGATACATTTATTTATTTATTTATTTATTTATTTATTTATTTAGCTCAAGTATTAATGTAAGGGAGATATATAGAGAGAGAAAAAAATTTAAAAATAGCCAGACATATTCGAGGCGTAGAAAACCCTATGTTTTAATGTATTAGTATTTATAAAACTTACACTATATTGTAAATATCAGTATTCCTGAATGAAACAAGTATCCATAATGTGTGAAAATTCATTATCTTATGTTTAGTTTTAAAAAATTCATATGTTTATGTGACAGCTACAAACATCCGTGTGAATCCAACTGATTCACTCTGCAAACTCTAGGTTACCGGAAAACATTCTCAATGTGGTATAAAAATTTGAGCGTATTATTATTCCTGCGATTACTCTACAAGATTATCTATCAAGCAGAAATAGAGAGCAGATTTCAATATGCTAATAAAAATATATATTATATTATAAACAAAACTAAAAATAAAAAGATAACAATAATAATAATAATAAGTAGAAATATAGAATAGAAAAAAAATATAGAATAGAAAACTAAAAAAAAAACAAAAAAAAAATTACGAAAGAATATTACATAATAAAAATATTGCATATTAAAAATACTACGTATTAAAAAATATTACGTATTAAAAATTTACATATTAAAGATATTAAAAATAAAATAAAAAATAAAAAATAAAAAATATTATAGAATAGTACAATACTAAAAAAAAAAAATAAAATAAAAATAAAAATAAACCACAAAGAACAACCCTTCAAAGTTAATTGACAATATATTGCCAAGTTCATTACAAGACAAAGCCAAAAATTATCTATCAAATCACATCTAGCAAAGAACATTTCAAAAAGATTATGATGTCCAATTATGTCTACATATGTTCTTATATTTAATATAGAAGTTTATCTAGTGTAAGGTTAATTCAAAAAATTTGGAGTATCGGCTTTTAGGGTAGCTTAATTTTTCATGAGGAATGTTTAGATAAAAAATAAAAATAAAAATAAAAATAAAAATAAAAATAAATAAAATAAAAATAAACAATAAAAAAAAAGTAAAAAGAGGGAATCAAAGATTTGGGAATCAAAAAATGTATCGGCTAGTTCCCATATAAATATAAATCAAACTAAATATACTACATTTTAAATTTACATTTATATTTAAACGTTGAGTTTAATCTATGTTTGCAACAACTGAATAAATTTGTCCGTAGGTTAAGGGAATTTTTAGATTTTAGTATAAAGTATATCTCCTCTGCGCAGAGGTCACATGTCTCAGAGGATGAATTAAAAGGAATCCCTCTTGAGACTATATTCCAAGCCGTCGAATATCTAACGTTATCTAGCTTAAGTTGCCAGAGTACGCCTTTTAGTGCCGTTGAAGATTTTTTACTTGGATCTGTGAAAGAATTCTTGTGGTTATTATAGCGAAGTTTAAATTCCGTCGATGTGGAGCCGACGTAGTTAAAAGAATTAGAGTCAGTATTAACATTACAATTGTATACTATATTTTTAACTAAGCAGTTGTTATTTAACGGACATTTAGATCTATCTCTACAGTTACATTTGTTAACTTGTATATTATTTATGCTATTATCAGTAGGTTTTAAGTTCCTATTATTTATTCTATTAATATTTTGTGCTAAATTTTTGGTGGATGAGTAGGTTAATTTAATTGTATGCCTATTGAAGATTGAGTGATACCTATGTGTTCTAGGGAAGCGATTATCAAGAGCTCTGAAAAATAATTTAGCGATGTGGGTTTTAATGTTTAGTGAGAAAGGGGGGCAAACCAAATTATGTTCCTAGTTCTATTTCTTTTTTGTCCTTTGGAATTATTGTGATGCTTTCTATTATAGTTGTTAATGTTGTTGCCGTAATTAAAAAAGTTGTTACTTTGTTTAGTTTGTCTATCATTCTCTATGTACACAATCTTATCAGCATACCCTGCCCTAGCTAGTGCATCATTATAGTACTGGGCCTTTTCGTCAAAAATCTTTCTATTCGACGAGATCCTAGAGATACGTTTTTGGACTGAGTTTACTATAGTGCTTTTGACAGATCTGGGGTGGTTAGAGTTAAAGTTGACATAGTTTAAGTTTTCATTCAACTTGTGAAAAGGATAGTGGAGACATGTGTTGAGATTTAATGTTATATCTAGGAAATTGACTATTCTATGGTTGTTCTCAATTTCTATTTTAAGGTTAAAGTAATTAAAAAATGTTGTAATTTGTTTACATTTTCTATTTAGTTCAGGGTTATTATTATTAATAAGTAAAAGCATGTCATCCCTATATAAACCTCCGGTAGTACCAGGTATTTTCCTATGTAGCGAATTGATTAAAAATAAGCCCACAAGGTCAGTTACCTGAGCTGAGTCGGAAGATCCCATAGTTATGTCAAAATTGCTATCTCTATCTGCTCTGGTCCATAATTTGTCATTAAATTCTATCAAAGTTTTCCTAGCCGATAATATAATATGCATTTCTTTGCTAGTTAGGTCCGTATGTTTGAATGCGTAATTTAGTGCCTTATTTAGTAGACTAGGGGTAATAGAAGAATAATAGTTAGCTATATCAAGTTGAATAAACCTATTATTATTGTTATATTTAATTTGCCTAAACCACTCAACAACATCTCCAGTTCCCTTCCACAAGCTCAGGTTAGATACACAATCCAAGTTCTTAATTTGCTGTATCACCCTGTAAAGAATGTTTTTGCTTAATTTGCCCAGGTCCGATTTTGAAGGTGCGATCAATCTAACTGGCAGGTCATTTTCAAAATTCCTCTTGTGGTCCTTCATATTGATCTTCGGTTTCCTGGGCACGAAAGGTTGTGTTCTGTTCTCAATTTCCAACTCATGCATTATACAAGATGCTTCAACATTCATTTTCTCAAGTTCGGCCTTATCTGCTACCTTGTACTTTTTCCTCAGCTCTTTCAGTTTGAGGCCATTATACATGTCTTTCCGCACTCCATAGAGGTTGTTGGTCTTGTCAGATTTCACCAAGATCTTCTCAGTTTTCTCTAAGCTCTCAATGTTATCCTTAATGCCTTTCAGATATTCCTGGCCTTTAAAGTTTCTCTTGAATTTGACCCCTTGTATGATAGAAATTATATCGTTTTCAAAGTCAGATAAAAGTTTGTTAGGGGGTGGATTTCTTTTAGATTTGAAAACTTTGTTTAAGTCCGAGATATTTTCGTCTGCATTAGATTTATCAAAGTGGAATGCAGGCCACCTGATTCTCCTTATAAAAGAGTCAGATTTATCTATTAGTTGTTTTACAAAGTCTTTGTTTCTAAGTAGAGGTATGTCTTTTAGAGAGGAAGTAATCTTAAAGAATTCCATTTTTCCAGTTATAATATAAAGCGCTCAACAGTATTGGAGCAAGATACATGTAAAGTTATATTTAAAATTGTTGGGTTACAACTAGTAAATATTTATATCTATCTCTATTTCCTCTCTCTCTCTATATATATATATATCTTTCTGTTTCTTTACATGAAGCTCTTCGCTTTATCTATTTTTCCATCTCTCTATTTTGTTCCATGCATTTCTTTTTTTTCTTTTTCTTCTTTTTCTTCCTTTTCTTCGTTTTGTCTTTCTTTCTTTTTTCTCTCTCTTTCTTTCTCTCTGTATACAATTTTCACTGCTAGCGTAAACCTCTTCAAATGAAGTCGATGTTTATTACGGTATGTCGAATCTATTTATCTATAAAACTGTTTATATTGTATTTTGTCTGATGAAGGCATAGCATATTATTAATATGATATCCCCGAAATATATATAATGAAATAAATATGGTTTTATTAATATAGTTTTCCATTTATTTAATATTGTAAATATACTCCAAATATTTGTCGAGTGCTTTTATATCAGTTATAAATATTTACTAGTTGTGACCCAACAATTTTAAATATAACTTTACATATATATATATATATATATATATATATATATATATATATATATATATATATATATATATATATATATATATATATATATATATATATATATATATACATATATATGTATACATATGTATATATATATATATATATATATATATGCAAAATTAAGATAAATCAAAGTGAATTTAATCTAAATCAAAATGATGGGTGTCATGCCAGAAAGTCATGCGCCATATTTCGAATGGCGCCAGTTTGTGATTTGAACTCGGGAATTTTATATTCTCCGAGCGAAAAGAACCCTCTGACGAAAGTCTTCCTTTTCAATGTATTTCCGTATGGATTATCAATTTATTTCGAGACTTGACACCGTACGGTAAGGTTAATTACATCAGGTACAGTGAACTTTTTAAAATTTATTGATTATATATATATATACAAATATATATATATCAGAATCGGAGCGATAAAAACCAGTTAAACCATTACACACCAGAATATTCGATACATGAGGTAGTAAAATTTGGATCTAGCTGTTGAAACAGCAGGAGCTCAACCGTCGGGGACCCGAATTGTTTAAATATATATATATATATATATATATATATATACATATATATCAGAGAGAGGGAGTGAGGGAGAATTATAATTATATGTATTTGCACGTGTAAATAATTTTATCTATTCATTATTACAACGGCTTATATTGGCTTTAGCCTTTTGGCTTTGAATAAGGACACCACATAATTCAATCTGATTTTGTGCGCATGCTTTGGTAAACGTTATGTCCTGAATCATGATACATAAACCCTAGCATACTAGTCAGTATTTAAATATATACTTATTCGTTATGTACGTCTGTTAGGAATATGCATGTGCATATATATATATATATATATATATATATATATATATATATATATATATATATATATATATATATATATATATATATATATATATTTATATATATATATATATATATATATATAAATAAATATACACGGGTGTGTATGATTGTGTATAGAAGATTATATTAATAAAAGGAATTCCAAATATGTCTGATTTACTCCTTTTGTTTACAATCCTTTAAACTTTATAATAGTATTATAATGAAATAGTATGATAGAATATTACATGTTAAGTGTTAATTGAACAAGTACTTTCATGTGTTCGTAATCTTCAGGTTCATATTCTGTGGTGACAGTCAAGTTTGCAATTTTCAACTGTAATGAGATGGGTAAATTTTGTGCCTTATATTCAGTGAAAAGCGGCTACAGAATGCTAGATTCAGCAAACTGTATTTCGACCAATCGGTGTGTAGTTTCACTAGATTACTAAAGCTGATTAGTTTAGGCGTCACGCTTGGTTGAGCATGTCTAACGACTATTATTTGACCCTATCCAAAGCATCAATTGTTTTGCTAATTTTTAGAAATGATGAAAATAGTATTTTCTAGTAATCATCACCATCAACATCACTTTTTTATTATTATTGTTATTGTTGTTGTTAGTGGTAGTAGTCGACATGGTCGTAGTCATAGTAGGAGTAATACCCCAATATTATTAATAGGTTACTTTAGATGTAGTTTTTGAGGGATGAAGAGATAACTAATAAAATGTACTCAGAGTCAGATTTTTGGAATCTACCCCTTTAAGTCCAATTACGAGAGATCTAGATACAAGTGTGCCGTGGATCTAAAAGCACGCTAACAATAAACCGGAGATTGATTTATTGTTTGACAGATAAGTATTTTCGTTGTAGCAACTTAGTTAGATTGATAGAGTGAGTGTATAAAGATATATGTTTCTTAGGTAGTATTAAGTGAAATTGTAGATTCAGTATCGTATGGTTTAGGTGCCTTATTCTAAATGTTGGGATTGCTAGTTCGAATCATGGATGTTTAGTTTTCACAACAACAATGACACATAGCGTATAATTAAGACAATACATCAACAATAAAATATGCATGGTAAATAGATAGAGAACATGATGAATAAAATTAGGGATAGGGTACATTGAGATGATCATAATAGTAATAAGAAGAACATAAGAAAATACGAGTTTCAGGGTGTGTAAGGGTAATAAGATAATGTACTTAGAATTAAGTTCATCTGTTAGAGATCATGGGTGCTAATATGTGTATATAATTGTTTGGTCCGAAAGAATAAACAACAGCAAAGGCTAGATTTGTTTATGAGCTGGCATGATAATTGGTAGATGTTTGTAGATATTAGTGCCCCATCTTGGTTGTATAGATGTAGGGAGGCTGGAAAGTGTTTTTAGAAGATTAGGGTTCTGAAGTGGGCTGTGTGAGAATGCGGATTTCATACGTTAAATTCTAAGTGATTTTCCATTAATTTGGGGGATGCTGGTTCGAATCACGGTGGTTCAACATGTCCCCACTAAATTCTTATTTCTTGAATTATACATGGAGTAATAATAATTCAAGAAATAAGAATTTAGTGGGGAAATGTTGAACCACCGTGATTCGAACCAACATCCCCCAAATTAATGGAAAATCACTTAGAATTTAACGTATGAAATCCGCATTCTCACACAGCCCACTTCAAAACCCTAATCTTCTAAAAACACTTTCCAGCCTCCCTACATCTATACAACCAAGATGGGGCACTAATATCTACAAACACCTACATAGAAATCACCACGAACTCGCGGCATCACTATGGAAGCGTCTTGTTGAGTCAAACTAAGCCATGCGTCAATAACATCCACAACACAGAGTACTCTAACTGGACTACCTCTAAGTGGATTGCCTATAACGATAACTTGTTATCCCGTATATATATCTCTCTCTCTCTATATATATATATATATATAGTGATAATTTCGTATAATACTTTGAATACATGCATATATGTGATCATTTTTCAAAATACTCGTATTCCATTTACGTAACACATCCATCCATTCATTCATTCATCCATCCATCCATCCATACATACATACCTACATACATACATACATACATACATACATACATACATACATACATACATACATACATACATACATACGTACGTACGTACGTACGTACATACATAGACACATATAAATTGAAATAAATGGACGTTATGAATTGATTGAAATATATTATTTTTACAAATATATATACATTTTTCTAAATTTTCTTTTTTCTTTGCTGTAGTTGATGGTGATGATGATGAGAAAGTAATAATAAAAATAATGATGGTGAAGAAAAGTGTTATCATCAACTGGACAAACATTTTTTTTATTTTATTTTGTAAAAATTGTTCTTCCAGTCTGAAAATAGTTGTCAGCATGAGGTTTAAGTAAAAATCTATTTATTTCAAAACTTAGAAACCAAATTAATTATTTTGCAGGACCTTTGTAAATAAAGATCGTTATATTCTGACCTTATTCTTTTTTTCTTATTTATATGCTTTCTTTAGTTTGGCAGCAAACTTACTTTTTTGTTTAATTTCGATGATAAATTATGTGAGATAAATTAAGACATAAAAATAAACAACAGTTTAGGGGGGAAATGTTAAACACATTTTTAAAATTGAAAAAAAAACTAAAACATTATCTTCTCTCTATTTTTATATTTTTTTAAAACCAGGATATCCGAAATAAACTATTTCATGAGGGCAAAGCAATAATAGGATAGATTATATTAAAAGTTGTGTATTAAGTAGTATTAATAATAACCACAGTAATGATAAATATATAAATTCATATATAATGCTTTCGGGTTTGGGCACAAGGCCAAGAATTTGGGAGCAGGGGAAAGTCGATTAGATCGCCACCAGTGCATTACTGGTATTTCATTTTATGGACAGCATAAGGATGAAATGTAAAGCTAACCTTGGCGGGATTTAAGCTCATAACATAAATATTTATTTCTGATTTTGGTTTCTGATTTAGGCACAAGGCCAACAATTTTAGGGAAGGGAAAATCGATTAAATTGATCCCCGTTCATTACTAGTGCTTTATTTTATCGACCCAGGAAGAATGAAAGGCAAAGCTAGCCTTGGCAGCTGGTACTTTATTTTATCAACTGCGTAATTATGAAAGGCAAAGTTAACCTCGGTGGAACTTGATCTCAGAATATAAATATTGGTTTCTGATTTAGGCACAATACCAACAATTTTGGGAGGAGGGAAGAGTCGATTAAATCGACCCCAGTGCATTACTGATGCTTTAATTTATCGACCCAACAAGAATGAAAAGCAAAGCTAGCCATGGCAGAATTTGAGCACATAACGTAATGGGCCGAAACTCTATGCAGTCAAGCATGTTGTCCGACACTCTACTGATACCTCCAAACCACCGCCCTATTATCGGTAGTATTGGTGGTATTGTTGCATCTAATGATGAAAAGGATGACATTGTCGCTGCTGCTGATGATGATGGTGGTGGTGTGTCATGACGCTCCAGTGTGGTCAGACTTGGAACAGGACAAGGCACGATGGTCAGTCGCCAGTAGATGATGGACCCGATGAACGTATTAGCTACTTCTGTCTAACCTTTGAGGGATAGCTTCATGGTTTATTTCTAGAGTAATCACCAAGTTGGTTATCGCGTCCCAGGTTATTGTCAATGTTGAGTTCTGGACCAAATCAGACCTTGAGAAATTTAACCGGTCCGTCAATCCAGCAGCCGGCGACGCTGTTGTATGGCATGGGCTTGCCTGTTTAGGTACTGAGACGCAAGCCCACCGATATTGCTTCGTTAATTTTCGTCTCTGTTATCTCTTCGTATTCTTCGTGAGTGTTGCCGACCAACTCAATATCTTTGTTGCTCGACACCACTACGGTGACGTCGTCGGCATATACAGACACTAACCTCCATCTTAAGTCACACGGGATGCATCTCTACGGCTTCAATTTTGTGCAGCAGTGGCTCAAGTGTTAATATATAAAACATCAACGAGAGGGGACAACTTGGTGATCAGAGCGCAGGATATTGAACGGTTCCGAGAGGTGGCCGGCTTTGCAGCTATCCGTTTCCTGCAAACGAGCCCGAAGCCGGCTACTCTAAGGACTGGTGCCAGGTAGCGATAGTCGATCCTATTAAAAGCATTGAAACTGATCTAAGTTGATCTCAGCCCCACCCATGCCACGTTCCTTAGCCTTAGCCACATTCTCTATGATGTATCGCATAAGGTGCCATGAATTATCCTGTCCGGATTGACGGATGTCTGAAACTCTCGTTTAGCAGAGTTATGGGCCTAAACTATTCTACATCGTCCGTCCCCCTCAACAGCATTAGCACCCCTCGGTTCAGAGTACTGTGGATTCTCTTGTTCTTCTACAAGTTGGTGTAGACTTCTGCCAAGAAGTCACTGAACATGTCTGGTATGTTTGCGTAACGTTCATAGGGTAGACCATCCAAACCAGGTGATTTTCCCTTTGTGCAGCTAGTCATTGCGTCCCATATTTCGTAGTATTGGCATAACGTCCAGTGTATGTAAATCCAATCTCTGTCATGTCTGGGGATATATTCTTGTTTGTCTACAACTGGGCAGTCAGAGATAATATGGTTAATTATTTGTTTCACGCCTTCCTCTGCATATTCTGTAGTTACATTCAGTTACTTCTGGTGATTTCTAGTTAGGAGGCTTTGATCTTTTGCTGCAATTAAAAACTATTTCAGCTTATGCTTTTTGTCTAGTTCTTCGTAGCCAGTTTTGTGTATTTGACTCGTCTACTTCGTTTCTATTCAGTTTTTTCGGGTATTGGTCATGTAAGGGAATTTCTTCTCATCGATTTAGCATGGTATTCTGGATGTGATATTAATTCAGTTTATGTTTTGCACAATTTCTGTTGTTGTTTCTTCTGTATTTTCATTTTACACATAATTAACTGTCAATCTAGCTTCTGGTTTGAATTTGTTGACTTCATAGAAGACAGAAAACAATTTATTAATTTGTTCATGTTTCATATACAGAATATTCTGGAGAGCGTTGCATGTCTATCCATATATCTTTGGGGACATCATCTGACATTTAAACGTACATTTTATTTTCATTTTTTTTTACATCCAGATTAAATGGCTTCTCAATAGAAAAACACCCTCTTAAATATGTGATAGTGAAAATAGTCGCTCTGCGAAAAATAAAGATAATACAGAGAATAAACTATATTCATAGCAGAATCTCTTCCTCTATATCTCTTTCTTACATCCTTTCTTTCACTCTCTCTATCCTTCTCTGAAAGAAATCTGCTGTATTCAGGCATGGAGAGGAGATGGGCTCCACCAGGTATAAAAATGCTCTCGAAACGCCGTATGTCATTATGGTGCCACTACAACTCCTCAGGAGTTACAGGTCCAAACCAAACATAGCTGAATCTATACCTTATAGGAAAAAGGAACAATGTTATATTAGCGGGGGACAACGGCAACTTGAAAAAGTAGAGATATATAATATAAAATAACCACAGAATATGCACATTGTATCAAACAAAAAAAATAAGCTAACTTTACTGAGCAAACATGTTGTTTTGAGTAAATAATTTGTTAGTGTTGCTTACAATAACAATAACTTAGATGTGAACACATGTGACCTAGTAGATACAAGATCTACGTAGCAGAACTATGTGACAAAAGAAAACGTCACATTTATCCAAGAATAGACGTGGATATAATATGTTCTGTCATTATAGAAAAGCCTTTGTCCTGGCCTTATTACAATAAAAAAATCCGGAGAACCAAGGGGTTAGCTTCCTTATCAAAGGAAGTTGATCTCGGCAAAGTCACGCACTCTGCAGCTAATTACTTCTAGCGGTGATCTATGTATCAGGCGCCTTAGATTTCCACCATGTGACCTGGTATATCCAATAGAAAACCTGTTTATTTGTAGAGAATAGCGACTAACTTCCAGGCCGAAGGAGGTCAACTTTTCACAAAACGAATTGAAGATTTAGTCACGTCGCTGCATATCTATGAATGTCCGAATATTGGTATTTCAAATAATTAACTACTAAACTACAAATATATATTTGACGTATTGATTGTACTTTTTAATCTTTTGTATATATGTCCACTTGAGCATGCGTAGGCGTGTATACATGTAGGTACAAATAAGCACGTGTGTTTAGAATACGGCAGCCATTAAAAATAAAAAAAATTGTATGAGAAGCTTTTACACCATTTTGACTACAGAAATATTGCCTATTAACAGGGCATATAAGCCCGCATAACGGATACAAATGGGCACCAGCCAGTATGATATATATATATATATATATATTTCGTTTCTGAATTTGTTTAGCAAGATTCTTTATCTGAAATCGTGTGTTGAAACCGATATTGTTATACTTTGGGAGGGTCATGTTGCCAATAAGAAACACACGCACCAGTTGATTTCACTTCAATTTATTATAATAAATTTATAATAAATTTATAAATTTATAAATTTCTGGTTGGTTGGTTGGTTCCACAACCAGATAGTTGTTTATATATAGTCATAGTTCTTTTGTCACACACTCTGTGACCTCTTCAGTAACTGGCAATTCCTTTCTTTGTTTCTGTGCCTCTCAGAACAAAGGAGAGGCACAGAAACAAAGAAAGGAATCCCCAGTCACTGAAGAGGTAACATAGTGTGTGACGAAAAAACTATGACTATATATAAACAACTATCTGGTTGTGGAACCAACCAACCAACCAGAAATGTATAAATTTATAAATTTATTATAAATTTATTATAATAAATTGAAGTGAAAGCAACTGGTGCATGTGTTTCTTATTGGCAACATGACCCTCCCAAAGTATAACAATATATATATATATACATATATATATATTTATATATATATGTGTGTGTGTGAGTGTATACATGGTGGCTGCCAACTCGTTTTCGAGTACGGCCACTACTTTATATCCATGTAGGAGAACTCCTACCGATGCGCTGAACGAGTGTGACTTTTTAGTCCAGCCAGCGACTTGAAAACTCTGGTACAAACACTACACTTGTGACAATTATTGACACATAGTACTTTACCTTTGGTACCATGTGACGACAAGTGCAGAGAGATCTCCAGATACAAAGCAATGCCTGTGCCATGAAGCTTTTATAGTGAGCAAAGGCACTGCACAAAGCCAGTCCCACTCTCTTAACCAAGATGATATTTACCAAAAAGAAGAACAAGTCAACATCATTGGATTCCATCAGGGTTGCAGGTTTTATATCAGAGTTTTCCTTCTCCTAGAATTCTGCCTTGACAAAGGCTAAGGGGTCATCTCTCCCAGTGATTTTGGATGGCCATTGACTCTTAAGAGCTCCTTTGCCCTTTGACAGGTTTTGTTTTTAGTCCTGCAGGATGTCCAAAGTCACCCTCCTCACCAAGAAACCTTGGTGGGGTTGCCAATTTAGTCGCCAACGACGCGACCATGAGACAGGTTGTACTGGGATACATGTTACCAGTAGCACCAAGTGGTGACCTGAGTGTATACATACATGCATACATACATTACATACATGCATCCATACATACATTACATACATACATACATATATATTCATACATATACCGAGACGACATATCCACAATAGTTGCATTCTTTAAAACATACTATAGTTGGGTAGTAAATATTTGTTAAAAAAACTCGAATCAATATCAAACTCTAATTAAATGGTATCATCAATTTGCAATACTTAGTTGTAATTTAATAACATTTCTCTCCATAGTTGCTGCATCTGGACTTCATAGCATTAGTGAAATGATACATCGGTTTATTACCTCAGAACTAAAGATAATAGCAGATATATTGATCTGGAATTTAATTGAATATTATATATTTATGTGTATGTCGGTGTGCATCTCTCTCTCTCTCTCTCTTTCTCTCTCTCTCTCTCTCTCTCTCTCTCTCTCTCTCTCTCTCTCTCTCCCTCTCTCTCTCTCTCTATCTATCTATCTCTCTATCCATCTCTCTCTCTCTCTCTCTTCTGTATATATATATATATATATATATATATATATATTTATAAATAGCTATCTATGTATATATGTATATATATATATATATATATATATATATATATATATATATATATATATATATATATATATATATATATATATATACATACATATATATATATATATATATATATATATATATGTATATATATATATATATAAATATATATATATATATATATATATATATATATACATATGTATACATATATACATGTATATATATATATTTATATATATATATGCATATATACATACACACCTATATATATATATATATATATATATATATATATACACGTACATACATATACACGTTTAAATGTATATATACATTTACATACATATGGCAATGCCTCATTTTTTTTTTAAGAGCGAGAGTTTAGATTTAAATATTTACTTTTAATCACTAATTATATTTTATAGGTTTTTCAATTAGCCACAGGGAGAATGTTATCCCCCCTTCTTCACATCCTTCACCTTTTTTTTCTCCTCGTCCTAGTTATCAACCTCATCATTATCATCGCCACCGCCTCTATATTTTATGTATTACTTCGTCTTTGGCTTGGTTTATAGGGAACGTTTACTAAAATTATATATCATATATACCAATTATATCAATATATATATATATATATATATATATATATATATATATATATGTGTGTGTGTATCTATGTATGTATGTATGTATGTATGTATGTATGTATGTATGTATGTATGTATGTATGTATGTATGTATGTATGTATGCATGCATGTATGTATGTATGTATATACTTTAAATGGTAGTTGTAAAAACCTACAAACGTGTATATGATATTGCCTTTTTTTTTGTTATGAGAACAGCTATAAATATAGTTTTAAGTCACTTAATGGCTCTTTGCCCCACACATTTTTGATCAGCAGCCAAATCGTCCTAATCATGTCCGCAAAATTCCTTTCTTATTAACCATTATCCATATGTGAGGTCAATAAAAAGAGAATGAAACATGACTAATATTAACAATACCAATAGCAGCAGCCGCATCTAGAAGTACAGTAATAGTAATAATGACAACAGCTATAAAACGAATATAATAAACTGTAGCATTTAGGCATGAAGTGTAATTTTATTTTATTTGCTTTAATCCTCTGGATATCACGCTTTTATATGTTTTTCTCTGAGATATCGTTATATACGCCTTATCTGTAGGAATAGACTTTGTTTGTACAAAGTTTAGGAGAAATAAAATAAATAATAAATTAATATTTATGGCACTGATACAAATGGTTATACATTTGTATGGAGTTTATTTAAGCCTTTTAAGTCTTTCTAAATCTTTTCAAGAACTGGTCATGTTTACAATCATTTTGGCTTTTCTTAACATTCGAAGAGGAAAGAGTTGGGAACAGCCAGGGTGTAGAACGATGGATAACCTTTCTACGAGGGATGATTCACTAAAATTGAAGTTTTATGTATAAACAAGCGAAACAGGTATCTCTCATTGACTTTGTCTACATAGCTGCAAATAGGCAACATAAATACTACTTTATTTGTTTACTGATATTAGTCTCATCATTTGTGCTCATGATGATAATTGTTACGTCCACCGATACATGTTGGAGTGGGAGGCCAGCATTTTTCAGGCAGTGATTTGCAGCCAGATTCTTTTTCTCGTGTCAACAATTTTAATCACATATTATGACATGGTGGATTGGCAGTATCGGTAGAGGGTCGGACGCCATGCTTTGACGTATAGAGTTACGGCCCTTGCCAATCTGAGTTCAAATCCCGCCGAGGTTAACTTTGCCTATCATTCTTACGGGGTTGATAAAATAAAGTAGCAGTAAGGCACTGGGTAATTGCTGGCATTGTGCCAAACGTAGAAACAATTATGACATGTGATATGGTGATACTATTTTAAGAACTGGAACACTAATTCTCAAATTCCTTATATTTGCCAAGGGATTACTGAAGGACAGGGAAGCAATTTATCTTCAAGTTTACGCTACCATAAGGAAACTAATCGTGAATAATTCTAAAAGGAAACAGAAATAATAGACACATTCTTTCACCAAATAACATAAAATATCCCAGTATACTCGGCTCTCTATATATCATCTCTCTTCTATTCACACATCCACACACATACATAAATATCATTTACATAATAGTATGTATATATATATATATATATATATATATATATATATATATATATATATACACACACACATACATACACACACACATATATATATATATGTGTGTGTGTGTGTATGTATTAGACTCATGACCTAAGGCGTTGCGTGTGTGACGATCACGTACGGAGGCTTGAACAGTACACTATCCAATGCACCAATTTATTAAAATTGGTAATGTGCTTACGGCGTCAGCACATGGTGATTTCACCTAGTGTAATAAATGTATAAAAGTAAGTCTTTTCTTTTGTCCTGTACTAAATTCTCATTAGTCATTTACATATTTCTCTCGACGTGCATAATTCTGATGAATGGTTTGTGGACTAAAAACTCCAAGGTGGAGAATTCGTGTTTAGTTTTTATTTTTTCAATTTTTATTTTTCTTTCGTTGTAGGTTTAGAATAGATACTGCACATGTAATGTTGATTTCTTTGAGAAGCTATTGTTTCTATAATTTCTACAACCACTGTATTATACCGTCTTCTTACACCCACCCATTTCAATGCACGTAAGCTAGAACATATGATGAAAGAACTTCATTTTCCATTGATTTTCGTTAAAATAATATTAAAGGCGTGTACCATCTGTAAAGCATCCCAAAATAACTGTATAAGTAGGCATTTCATGCCCAGTTGTTTTTACTGCCACCATTTGTACATTTTATTTTCAACGGTTATACTTGAATGAACATCAAATATTAACGGTTCTTCTTCCATGTTACCTATTTGACCTAATTTATAATGTGTTCCTTTCCTGACGTTGATATTGGTAGTTCATACAAAAATCATGCCCTTTAATCTCATGTTTGGTCATGTCATTTTTATGAAATGATGGCACCAAATTGAAAATTAAGCAAATTCATTCAGTAGAATATTTTTTTCTTTTCTGCCAATCACCTGTTGAGATTGTATAACAGAAACTTCTTTTGGAAATTCTGCTTCATTTTTCATACTTATTTTCTCCATTTACCATTATCATTCATTTCTGTTGACGTTAGTTCCCGCAAACATTATGCTGCTTGGTTGCCATATTGAATGACATTCAATAGGATGTAGATTGTAACACATTATGTTTTACTTTTCTGCATGGTTGCATGTCTAATTACCGAATTAGAAACTTCTTATTAGTTGCCCTTAATGCTTGAGAAAGCAAATAAATTAGATTATGATATACGCATACTCTATGAGAATTGTAACTGTAGGCCTATATTATGGAAGAGCGATTCGAGTAAGGATGAATGTATTTTCTATGAATACACAGACACACACACACGTACACACACGTATATATATATATATATATATATATATATATATATATATATATATATATATATTTGTGTGTGCATAAAGAAAAAAACATATATGTGTGTGTGTGTATATATATATTCATATATATATATAATATACATATATATACATGCATATATTCATATATATATATATGCATATATTCATTATTAACTGTTTAGTTGGAATATGGTAAATAAAATCACTTTAAAAGTACTCGACGTATTGTTATTGAATGTAAACATGTTTTTATAAAAATTGCGAATCCAACAAAATGACCTTTGTTCGCCTCACAATTTTAATAGATAACATACGTATATAATCATTCTAATCTAATTTCTCTTTATTTTCTTCCTTCTCCACCTTGTCCCCCTCGTCTCCTCCTCTTTCGCGACTTCCTCGCCCTAGCCATCCTCCTCCTCCTCCTCCTCCTCCGCATCATCATCATCATCATCATCATCATCATCATTTTCACCACTTCTAGCATTTTACGTCCGTTTATTTCTATACTATTTATAGAAATCTGTTAGCTTTTCATGACTTCACCACCAATATTGGCACACATTCAAGATAAATTAACAACCCTCTTTTTCGTTTATTTGTATTCTTATCTATCACCTGCTGGCTATTTAAATATGGCTATCATATTTATTCATTTATATTTATATATCATATATTTTTTAACGTTCATACTTTATTCTACTCATTGTTGGTCGAGTGGTTTGAGAAATCAGTTTTTCTATAACTAACGTAACGTTGACTACTCATGTTATACTATTGAATAAGTTCCCATGTAGTTATCTATAAGGGTTTGTTGCTTGACATTTATGGAAAAACGAAAGGTATGGAGGTAGCATATGAATATATTATATTAGCTTTAGGATAATCTTTTTTTCTGAACTTATGTATGTATTCATATATTCACATACACTCTGCTCTTTACATACTCCTCTCACCCTACACACACACACATATATATATATATATATATATATATATATACATATATGTATGTATACATTTATATATATATATATATATATATATATATATATATATATACATATATGTATGTATACATTTATATATATATATATATATATATATATATATATATATATATATATATATATATATGTATGTATGTATGTATACATTTTTTTATATGATAAATATATATATAAATTTATATATTTAAAAACAAATAACGAAACGAAATTAAATTTCGTTTCGTTTGTAACTCACTTTTGTATGACTGACGCTTAAACAATTAAGTTAAAAATGTACATCCACATATGTATACTGAAATACTAGTATGCATATGAATACACTAACGTGTACATATGTAGATGTACCGAGTTTTTCACTGGACACTTTACTGTGAGTGTCCAGCTATTCTGTATGTAAACACACAGACAAACCGGTTTTAAGAGTCATACTAGTTTTCGAGGAAATACCTTTCCTCTATTCTCCAGAAAGCCAGACAAGGAATATTGGACTAGTTTCGATGTTGTTACATCTCATCAGCAATATTTACCTATCTTCCGGCCTTTCTAGAGAATCGTAAAAGCACATATCGTTATATGCTTTTTCTATGAAAATTAGTAGTGGGCAGACTAATTTGCATAGAGCGTGAGTACGTACCGGTTCAACGGAGACGATAAAAACAAATAACGAAACGAAATTAAATTTCGTTTCGTTTGTAACTCACTTTTGTATGACTGACGCTTAAACAATTAAGTTAAAAATGTACATCCACATATGTATACTGAAATACTAGTATGCATATGAATACACACACGGTGTTTCCTCGAAAACCAGTATGACTCTTAAAACCGGTTTGTCTGTGTGTTTACATACAGAATAGCTGGACACTCACAGTAAAGTGTCCAGTGAAAAACTCGGTACATCTACATATGTACACGTGTGTGTATTCATATGCATACTAGTATTTCAGTATACATATGTGGATGTACATTTTTAACTTAATTGTTTAAGCGTCAGTCATACAAAAGTGAGTTACAAACGAAACGAAATTTAATTTCGTTTTGGTTATTTGTTTTTATCGTCTCCGTTGAACCGGTACGTACTCACGCTCTATGCAAATTAGTCTGCCCACTACTAATTTTCATAGAAAAAGCATATAACAATATGTGCTTTTACGATTCTCTAGAAAGGCCGGAAGATAGGTAAATATTGCTGATGAGATGTAACAACATCGAAACTAGTCCAATATTCTTTGTCTGGCTTTCTGGAGAATAGAGGAAAGGTGTTTCATCGAAAACCAGTATGACTCTTAAAACCGGTTTGTCTGTGTGTTTACATACAGAATAGCTGGACACTCACAGTAAAGTGTCCAGTGAAAAACTCGGTACATCTACATATGTACACGTGTGTGTATTCATATGCATACTAGTATTTCAGTATACATATGTGGATGTACATTTTTAACTTAATTATATATATTTATTTATATGGATAAATAAATATATAAATGTAAACATTTATGTTTATGTACATGTACAAGTATAAATATATATATATATATGTATATATATATATATATATATATATATATATATATATATATATATATATATATATACACACACACAGATAGATGTATATATATTTATATATGTACAAACGCACACCCACCCACACAGACATACACACATATATATATATATATATATATATATATATATATATATATATATATATATATATATATATCATATGGTTACTCTAGCCACTGTGGAAGTGGTTTTGAGAATGTATTCTCTATTAAAATTAATAACTAAAACGGATTGCATTTCATATGGTCCCTGACATCGAAGCCCATTTTCTAGCCTTCTTGTGGTGGGGACGTTTAGACCTCACAGAGAACGGGGGCAAAGGTATGTCACTGGCGCTTTAAAACCAGTTGTTTCGAGTAGACAGGACTTATTTGCCTTAGGAGGAAGTCTCTCTAGTAGATACTGATATTAGCTGAAATTGTCATTGTTTATATTAAATTCGACAATAATTATAATCCGATTCAAAATGATGGCTCTATAACTTATATTGGTTTCGATTTGTCACTACTGTTATAGATTAGGATAGTGTCTAATCAAATTTGTCTGTCATTATTGTATTCTCAATACTCATACGTTAGTAGTTAGCTTTAGCATGACCATTTGCTTTTAGTGAAATACCTATTTACGAGCATGCCTATTTTAAAATTACTAAGACATTAATGGTAACATGATATCTTAAAAATAGCGTTTTATTCAGAACGGCATTTTGATATGTGTTTGTAGATGTGATACTTTCTTAGTTGCCCCTTATTCATTATGTAATCTACAGTCGCTTGGGTAAATATCTAAACATAGTGTTAACTACCAGTCAGATCATAGTATGATGACACATCTAATATTGTACTGTTACGAAGGAGATTGTAAAGTCAATCATCAGGTAAAAAGGTATCACTCGAATTCGAAACACTGCTCCCCAGATCTACAAATAAAAGCGAGGAAAAACGAACAATCGCATGACTGATTTTAAGTATGTTCAACGTTATTTGTTTTTTCGCGTGTTACTGTAGGTAGACTATTTAAACCGGTGGAGTTGCCGATGCAGAGAGTTGGTGTGAGGTTGGCAGCGGGTTAAGGACAGTCGATATCAAGTTGGTGATGTGTATTGTCGGTGTGAATCCGGGCGGCAAAGAACAACATTCGACAAGGCATCCAGCCTGGTCCGTCTATTTCTTCCGTTCTAATCAAGTTGGCTAGCTGCGTAGGCTTGCGGTTTCTCAGCTGCTGACGTTTGCTGTTGGAGCCGTGTAGTAGTTGGAGACTGCAATTTGCAACAGTACTAAATATGCCGTGTTTAACACATTTCTAAATTCTATTATAAATATTCCGCAGTCAATTTGTTATCACCCCATTGAGTTCATAGCGTGCAGAATTATATTTGTTCACTTCATTTGATTTGTTTTTAGATGTTCATAACGGTTGCCAATCAAACCATGTTTTAGCTACGAAATAGTATCCTGCAAATACTGCTGACACATTTGTAAAATTGGCTGATGGTGCAAAAGACGAATTTAGTTTCCAGAACTATGCTAAATAGATATTTCCATAAGTGATTGTTTCATGTGATTTTTCTGAATATTCTTCCATATATATCATGTAGACTAATGATACAGCTTTAAACATCGCAGAATAGTGTTGATTCTATTAACAGTTTTCAGACAGATATTGTTCTGATGGTAAGATAGTATTTATTAATATGAGGGTCTTACTATATACCGCTCTTTCTCTTTGTGTATAGCCTGAGGAAATGTTCCCTTGTTGGGTTCATGTATTTTCTGTCGTGTGTTTAACCTCTGCTGGCAGACAAAGTTCAAGTCCGATGACAAACCGTCAAGATTTAGTACAGCTATAATCATTGCGCTTCACAGATTACACTGTCAAATAGGACTTAATTTCAAGTTTATGATGGTTTGGTATTCTAGTGAGCAAACATAATTGGATAGTATATAATGAAGAATGTAAGTCGTTAGATCAGAAGGCATTAAATAGACAAACTCCATTATAAGTATGTACTTCGTTTATTCTTGCTTCACACTGTGAAAGTCATTTTGCTTGTATTTCCATGTGTGAGATACGACAGGATATGGCGTGTCGAAGAATCGACGTCTTGACGGTAGCAGGTTTATCTGGAGACTGGTCTTCTGACTTAACTTCCGTTCTCTGGTCTAAGTAGTCCAGTTACTTGTATCGCTACGCCGAAGGTTTTGATTGGCTCACACTTCAGCCAATTTACTTCCGTAACATTTTTCTTCCGCCGAAGGAAAATACATTTAATTACAAAGGATATATCTTACTGCTACATCACCCCCCTGCTTAGGCTGAAAGCCGACAGAGAAAAAAGGGTAGCAGTTGCAAGAAAGAAAAAAAATATATAACAGTAACTATATAATAAACAATGTCAATTCACAGCAATGTCTGCGTTTAGCTTCAGAGAAAAAGAGGAACATAAAAACTGAGCAGCAGAAATAGTGCAAAGTTCACATTAATTAATGCATTTAATATAAATACAAGAGAGGGTAAGAACTCAAAAAGCTTGCTCTATATAGCATAGTTCATATATATAGAGTATTGCAAAGCTTTTTGGGCCAATGTACTCGGCGACCACTACGTGTGGTGGTGACATATGTAGGTGTAGGGGGAGAAGGTGTGTGCAATGTTGCATGTGTAGCCTGTGTTGGCTGATGCAGAGTATATGTAGGGGGAATATGGGGCTGCTGTGTGGGAGTGTCTGTAAAGGCCCGTTTCATCCTATCGATGGATACAGTCTCTTTTTTACCACCAATGTCCAGAGTGAACAGTTTATCTGTGCGTGCAAGCACATGATAAGGACCGGTATAAGGTGACGTGAGAGGAGCTCTCACGGCATCCTTCCGTAGAAAGACGTGGGTCCACGAAGCAATGTCTTTCGGGACCGAAGAATTTATTGTCTGTTGCCGAGGGTTCATAGGCGGAAGATTGTCACAATAAGATCGCAGTCTGTTCACATACAGAGCTGGATCTGATTCAGGTAAATCCATTGGGGTCAACATCTGACCCGGCAAAGATATAGGTACTCCGTAAACCAGTTCAGCTGGGGAGTATCCTAGATCCTCCTTGATAGCTGCACGACAGCCAAGAAGGACAATTGGTACATACTCGATCCATTGCTGTTGATCCGGATAAGCGCGCAATGCGGCTTTCAATTGGCGGTGGAAACGCTCTATCATTCCCTTCGAAGCTGGATGAGAGCTAGTCGTTCGGATGCGCTTAATTCCCAGGATCCTTGAAAGTTCTCGGAAGAGATGGGACTCAAACTGTTCACCACGGTCCGTGGTGACAGTGGTTGGAACTCCGTAACGCGATATCCAACCCGATACTAGGGCTCGCGCTACAGATTCCGCCGAAATTTCACATAAAGGAACGGCTTCAGGCCAACGTGTGAAGCGATAAATACAGGTCAGGAGATAGGTAAATCCTTGGCTGACCGGCCAAGGTCCAACGAGATCTATATGGACATGACTGAACCGAGCGTCTGGAGTGCTGAAAGTTCCGAGGGGTGCGCGGATGTGTTTGTGCACCTTTGACTGGCAGGACAAGCAGGAACGTATCCAGGTAGTGATGTGACGCCTCATATTCGGCCAGAAGAATCTAGCCGAAATGAGCTTCACTGTGGTTCCAGGGTGTGCTAGACCGTGCAAGGTCTCGAAAACTGCACGACGATGAGTCGCTGGAACTAGAGGACGAGGTGAATACGTAGAGGTGTCACAAAAAATATGTGTGTCCGAAGTGGGCACAGGTTGATATGAAAATTTGCCAGTTGCAAATTCAGGAGACGAAAGATCCAAGGTGTCCAGGGGTGGCTGTTCTGTGGCTATCCGTTGAATGTCAATATCCGAAGGTGATGACAGGGAATTGATTGGGAGGCGAGACATGGCATGTGCCGCCGCATTCTGCTCACCGGAGATGTGTCGGATATCGCTGGTAAATTGCGAAATGTAGTCCAAATGACGAGTTTCGCGAGGTGAATATTTATCCGGCTTAGAACGCAGTGCGAACGTAAACGGACGATGATCAGTGTAGATCGCAAATTGACGACCCTCCAGTGAATGCCGAAAGTGTTTCACAGCGAGGTACATAGCTAGGAGTTGACGGCCGAACGTGCTATATTGTGTATCTGCAGGTTTCAGTTGTCTCGAGAAGTACGCGAGAGGTTGTAATTGTTGTTGGTGATGATGTTGCAAAACTGCACCTACAGCTGTGCCCGATGCATCAACGACCAGTGAAAACTGGACACCAGACACAGGATGTGCAAGTAACGATGTCTCCGCAAGTTTCTGCTTCACTTCGTTGAAGGCTTTTAGCTAACTCGTGTCCAGTGTGATGGATTCATTTTTCCTTTTCCTGTTACGTAACAGGTCAGACAGAAGAGATAGGAGATCCGCACAGTGTGGGATAAAACGTCTGTAGTAGTTCAGCAGACCAAGGAAATGTCGTAGCTGTCGAAGTGAAGTGGGTGGTTGAAGGTCTTGCAGAGCTTTCACTTTGTAAGGCAGTGGTGAGATTCCCTCAGGGCTGATAACGTGACCCAAGAAGACAAGTGAAGACGCACCGAAAACACATTTCGCCGGGTTGATTCGCACCTGATACTGCTGAAACCGCTCAAACAGTAGACGGAGGTGAGTGACATGTTCCTCGGGTGAGGCACTTGCCACGAGGATGTCATCAATGTAGTTATACACGAAGTCCAAATCGCGCACAACTTCATCCATGAAACGTTGGAAAGTACTGGCTGCGTTTCGCAAACCGAAAGGCATAGCCAGAAATTCGAACGCTCCGAAAGGAGTTGTTACAGCAGTTTAGGTATATATGCCGGGTTCATTGGAATCTGCTGGTAAGCCTTGACCAAATCCAATTTGGAGAATGTCTTACATCCATGAAGCGAAGACGCGAAATCTTGTATGTGTGGGATCGGGTAGCGATCGAGTACCGTCATCGCGTTTAACCGGCGAAAGTCCCCAGTGGGACGCCAATCACCGGAACGCTTCGGAACCAAATACAAAGGAGCGGCCCACGGACTTGAGGATGGGCGTATGATCCCCAGCTGTAGGATGTGGTTAAATTCAACCTTCGCTGCTTTCAATTTCTCCGCAGGGAGGCGGCGAGGGCGAGAAAATACAGGGGCGCCAGAAGTTTCGATATAATGTTTTGTGCAGTGAATAGGCTTGCTCACCACAAAATTCAAATTTGTCAATTCCGGGAAGGAATTTAGAAGCGACTGGAAGGGGTCCTCTGAAGCGGCGATGAAGAATACCTGGTTGATAGATGAGACAGTAGATTTCAAACCCGGAGCGGAGAGTTCCGTCTTAGCATCCAACAACCGGCGTCTGCGCATATCCACTAAGAGGTTATAGTGGTGCAGGAAATCCGAGCCTAGAATAAGGTAAGGCAAATCAGCGACCGTGAAAATCCACGTGAAGTCTCTTCGCAATTCCAGGTTCAAAGAACGAGAAATTTGACCATACGTGGAGATAGGAGAATGATTTACGGCTTGCAGAGAAATGGATGAAACTGGCGGCTTCTCTTTGAGAAGTTTTAGTGGCCATATGCTGCAAGCAGCGCCTGTATCCACAAGACATCGATCTTGGGAAAACGTGTCAGTTATAAAGAACGCACGATTATTTGGGAGCGTCAGAAGTGTCTGTGCCGTGCTCAGGTCTCCTGAAATCCGTTTCCCTGGATGTAAAACGAGCAGGGCTGGTTACAAGAGCGTGCCGCCGCGCCAAAACGGCTGTGGTAGTAGCACAGTCCTGGCTTGCTTGTGCGGCGGCGGCGTGGCGAGGGCGAACGGCTCTGGAAGCGACGTATGGGCGATTGAGTCCTGGAGGTACTCAATTTTCTCACCTATTTGGTGAGTTGCTCTATGGCTTGAAATATTTCCACAGACGCCAGTGAGTGATCGGTGTGGAAGGCCGCTGCTCGAGAGAACAAAGAGACCGCAGCCGGTGACTGAGGTGCAACATAGGAGGCAGGGTTTCAAGTGACACTTATAATTTTGTCGGCCGAAGCTGCTAGCTGGTCGACTGTGGTAGACTCCATCATAGGCGCTAAAATCGCCTGAACACCGGGCGGCAGCCTTGAAAAGAAAAGCTGTCTAAGGAGGGCGATGTCAGCTGGGGCGTCTTCCGCCAGCTCTTTCATGCGACGCAGAAGTTGTGTGGGCGTCCGATCACCCAAACGTTCGTCATTGACGAGTGTCTGGAATTTTTTCTCCGCGGAAAACGTGGTCCGTCGCAAAACCTCGCGTTTTACGCTCTCATAGGAGACTCCAGGGGCAGGATCAGTTATTAAATCTTTAATAACCGTCGTTAATGCCCGCCGGGAAAGCACCCAAAAGCATGTGCAGTTGTCTAACTTCAGACGTAATGTTGTTCGCGGTAATGTACGACTGACTCTATTTGTGCGAACCAAACATTTACATCGCCGGTAAACGCTGGCATGAGGTGCTACCCATCTTGAATTATGGTATTCCGTAACAGCAAAACGCAGGCCAAGAGGAATATGTTAAGAAATGTCACAGAGGAAAATGTTAAGAATAAAAAAAGATTTTTTTTATATTTTTCAAAAAGGCGTTGCCTTTAAATCAAATTGGCTGGCAAACAAACGCTGAAGATATATAATGGCCATTCGTAACGATCATTTTTTTTTTTTTTTCCGTTAATAATGTCGATACAAAATGTGTTTGTGCATGCAGGCAAATCTATATAGATAAAACTGAGGTTGTCTGTCTGTCTATCGATTTTGGCACACATCTCCTCTTAGAATCTCTCACGGAATTGCACCGAAATTGCTACACTTGTACATTGAGCCCTAGCGAAGACATCGGAACAAAATATTTCAAATTGACCCGCCCTATCTGACGAAATCGAATATAATGTATCGATTTTTGAGCGTAAGTGATCAGTTATTTCCCTTTGTTCTGTTTACATTCAGCGTAGCGTCTTACGTTCTCTTTACATTTTCTGCGTGCAAAAATAAAAAAAATGATTTCCCTTTGTTCTGTTTACATTCAGCGTAGCGTCTTACGTTCTGTTTACATTTTCTGCGTGCAAAAATTAAAAAAATTATGCTGCCAAAAATTAAAAAAATTACGCTGGCTTTCTCAGCGTTTAAAATGACATTAACACAATACACGAACAGTTGTCGAGCCAGCAAAATTTTGACCTGCAAAATTCATCAGTTCGAACACTAAGCTTCCGTTTTGCTTCATTTCCATTTAAAAGCCTTTTAAAACAATATTTTTACTTGAAAACAAGTCTATTTAAAGACTACGTAAAACAAGCAAATATTTCGTAAAAAAAAGCAAAAATTATATAAGTTTATTTAAAATATATGTATCTGTAAATTTCGTTAGGCGTGCAGACAGACAGTCGTGCAGACAGATAGTCGTGCAGAGAGGTGATATACGCGTGCAGACAGATAGTCGTGCAGAGAGGTGATATAGGCGTGCAGACAGACAGTCATGCAGAGAGGTGATATAGGCGTGCAGACAGATAGTCATGCAGAGAGGTGATATAGGCGATTATTTCCCTTTTATGGAATGAGCAGACGATTAGCGAATGTGCAGACGATTAAGTAAATCTTTAGTAGAGTGAATTGGAATCTCCAGTTTGTTTAATAGCTTCATTTGCACTGTACTGCCTTTGTATGCTACAACGCTTTAAAAGTTCGGCGAGTTCATTACTTCGTAAGTTATTGATATTTATTTTTTTATTACGACGGTTAGCAAACTTTCCCTATTAAACGTTTAAATTAATTTTACGGTCTTATAAGGCTGAATTTACTTTAATTCGGGTTATCGTTATGTTTTCTTAACTTCATAAGGCATATTGCTGGTTGAGGGAATATTAATCAAAAACACCACATGCAAGTCTGCACAGTAGACACTACAGTTTTTAAGCCAAAAAAGAAACTTAACATTGTAACTTTAACACAGCTACTGAGCGACCCCGAGCAACGCCGGGCTTTACTGCTAGTGATAAATATAATGATAACGAAATAATTGTTCTAAACAACAACACGTTCAGTTTTTTTTTCTTTGTGACAGCGTTCTTTCTTTCATATTTGTTGTACCAAAATGTTCGTATCACGTCGGCGTCACCATTTATAATTAAGAATGTAAGTCGTTAGATCAGAAGGCATTAAATAGACAAACTCCATTATAAGTATGTACTTCGTTTATTCTTGCTTCACACTGTGAAAGTCATTTTGCCTGTATTTCCATGTGTGAGATACGACAGGATATGGCGTGTCGAAGAATCGACGTCTTGACGATAGCAGGTTTATCTGGAGACAGATCTTCTGATTTAACTTCCGTTCTCTGGTCTAAGTAGTCCAGTTACCTGTATCGCTACGCCGAAGGTTTTGATTGGCTCACATTTCAGCCAGTTTACTTCCGTAACATTTTTCTTCCGCCGAAGTAAAATACATTTAATTACAAAGGATATATATTACTGCTACAAGTATAGTGACTGCTTTTCGCTCGGTACGTCTAAACAGATTAAATATGATGGTTGAATTTGGTTTTAAATGTTTTTTTCCGCTTCATGTAACAAGTTATGTCTTGTGAGACTATGGCTGCTCTGAAGAAAACATCAGCATATATACCACACATTTTGGAAAGCAACACGTTAAGTTAATAGGACATTTGTATGGGGTTAGATATATGTACAAATTATTGGTTTCTAGCTTAGTTTCTACAGTTAGATGCCGTTACTATCATCACACACCATAGAAAGTTAACCGGGGCATATTTAGTGACACCAACACTAGAGAGGTTATCGTATTGTGACAGAAGAACCTTTTTTACCCTATAGTATTAAACTCAAATTGTTATATCAGATATACAAGTACGACTTATACAGAGATTGGTGACGGATTTACAAGGAGGAACTGCAGAGCACAAGGATTTGTATTTTAGGCAAAGGGCCAGTAAATGTGCGAAGTGGGACTACTCAAGTAAATCAACTCCAGTACCTGATTGGTACATTATTTTATCGAACCTGGAAAGATGAATTACAAAGCTGACCCCAATAAGATTTGTATTCGAAATATAAAGAACTGTGATTAAATGACATAAAACATTTTGCCCGACGCTCTAATGATTATGCCAACCTAATACCCTTTGCAATAATAAAAATGGATGAAAGAAAACTAGATAGACGCACGTTAATTGTTCACATTCCTATTATATATAGCATTCTTCAAAAGAACACCAACAATGAAATAACCAGGAAATTAATTATGAAAAGTATATTAATATCAAACAAAAAATCAACACATTGACACAACACATGAAATAAATCATGAAAATGACCGCCAGTTAGTAGCTAAACAAAGATAAATACATTGACGAATGTTTTCAGTTATAACATCATTTGGTAAAGTCTATGCTAAGTGTATGGCAAAGAGATGTAGGCCGGTCTTTGAGTTCAAGCTAGCTGATTAACCATGCGGTATTTGCCCTAGACTCAGCACAGTCGACCAAATATTCACACTACAGCAGGCTTTGACAAATCGACGGAGTACTGCCAAGAGGTGTGACCTTGATTTGTGGACATCAAAAATGCATATGACCACGTTCCACGGGACGTGCTGTGGGAGGTTCTGAAGGCGTATGCTATTTGTGGCTCTCATGTCTCAATAGGAATATTCGAGTATTTGTGTTAAATGGTGCTAAATTGATATCATTCAACGTGGGAGTCGGACACCGACAAGTGTGTTTTTTATCACTTCTCCTGTTCATTATTTCATGAATAGGATTGACATGCGCAGCAAGGATGGAAGTGGTCTCACGACTGGCAGGCTGCAGGTGTAGGATCAGTCAGCAAGAACCACCAGATAATATGGTATTACTTAACTCGACAGACGGTAATCTATGAATACCATTTGATAAGTTTGATGTCAAAAGATGCATGGCTGGAATGTAAATAAATGCTACGAAAACTGAAACAGTCGGCCTCTCAAGGAAGCCTGCAGAGTGAACCCTACATTTGAATGAAGTTCCACTGAAGCAGGTGGAAAGGTTCAAGTATCTCGGGCCAGTGTTCATGTGTGATGGAAGACAGGAGGCTAAATTAAGTGCAAGTATTGCAGGAGCTGCTGCAGTAATGCGCCAGCTTCAGCATTCGGTAATCAGAAGAAAGGAGGAATGTGCGAAAGCCAAACTCACTATCTTCAATTCTATATTCGTGCTAACCTTTAACTATGACCATGAATCTTAGTTAATGACCGTAAGAAATCAATCCCGAATACACGCGGCTAAAATGGGGTTCCTCCGAAGGGGATTTCGAGTAAGCTTATTCGATAGAGTGTGTAGCTCGGAAATCAGAGGTCACTCCAGTTAGAGCCTCTAATTCTTCGAATTGCAGCTCCGATATTGTGGATATGGGGTTAGAATGTCTCAAGAAAGAATCATTGATCAGATTCTACGGGCAAAACCAACTGGCAGGAAACTCAGGTGTTGACACCGAGCAAGATGGTTGGATAACATACATGAGTTTGGCTGGCCTTGTTTGGAGAGCAAGCCTGATCAGTTGGAGAGGGTTGCTTCTGACAAGAACCGGTGGAAGGAATGTTTGAGGACTCTGCCCCAACAACCCTCAGAGGAATACGTGACCGAAGAAGAATATTATTCCAATAATCATTTGTTGCTTACTACAAAATGCGCCAGTTTTACGATAGTATCATCATTTTATCCAAACCGAATATGTTTTGGAACATTTATGGACTTAGCAGTATTAATGTTCCAAACTGAATACAAAGTACTAATAAGGAAATATGAAAAATATGTAGTGTATATATATATATACATATATATATATATATATATACACTCGCACACGCACTCTCATACACTTTCACGAACACTGACATATATGTATGTACGTATATATATATATATATATATCATATATATATATCATATATATATATATATATATCATATATATATATGTGTGTGTGTGTGTGTGTGTATGTGTGTGTGTGTGTGTGTGTGTGTGCGCGTGTGTGTATGTGTGTTTGTGTGTGTGTGTGTGTGTGTGTTTGTATGGGTGTGTGTCTGTGTGTGTGTGTCAGTGTGTGTCAGTGTGTATATATGTATATGTGTGTATATTATGCACACGAGAGACAGGCACACGCACACACACACATATATATATATATATGTGTGTGTGTGTGTGTGTGCCTGTTCTCTGTGTGCATAATACATCTATCCTTCTCTGTGTGTATATATGCGCATGCATAATATTTCGCCACCCCCTCTCTCTCTATATATATGTGTGTGTGTGTATGTGCGTGTGCGTGTACGTGTGTGTGTGTATTTGCATATTTACACAGAATGAGTGAGAGAGAGAGAGCGTATTGGAGAGGGAATGAAAGATAAACAGGGAGAAATATAGAGAGCATGATTGATAAAGAAGAGGCATGGCGGAAATTGCACAGAGTTAGAAATCTGCTTTTAGCCATAAAACGAAGACCGATTCTGTATCACAGGCAAATTTATTGAAAGAGAAAGTTAAATATGATATTACAATTAAGTTAGTGTCTGAATCATTCTCTAAAAATTCTTTTGTACCTATTATGAGAAATTATTAATAGCTGGAAACCTTTCGGTCTTCCGTTTCTGTCCATAACCGAGCAAGTTGTCATCCCTGTATTGTTTAGCGATGGTAAATAATGTAGCAACAAAGATAACATATGTGGCCAACTTGCTGTGTATTCTCAGATGAGAAGAAAATTGAATATAGATGATATATGTATAATTTTATCAATATCTCTATGAATTGTTGTAGTGGTGATTGTGGCGTGGTCATGCTTATGAGTATAGTTGTTGTAGTTTAGATGATGGTGGCTGTGCTGTTGTTGCCAAAATTATTCCCTTCCGCATAGTTTTTTTCGTGATGGAAGCTTTGAGATCTGTAATGTATGCCAACGAGATACTCATCACTTATCTACATATACACAATGTCTCTTCTACATATAGCAGTAAACTATACTCCTTTTCTCCTTTCTCTTTTTCTCTGTTATTCGCTCTGTTATTCTGCTTACTTTAGCATGAAAGAAAAGATGATGGTGGCTGGAATTACTGATATTTTGGTCTATGAATAATCTGTCAGAGTAACTAACATTACATACAGAGAAAGACGTTTATTGTAATCACTTAAAGACCAAAGCTTTTTTGATAACAATAATTAGTCAACAACATTAGAGGCGGCCTCAACTATATATATAGAAAGAGAAATATAAGTATATATATATAGTAAAGAGTTAATGCACTGAACAGTGGTCTTACTTGTCTAAACTTGTAACTCTCAATCTATCAATGTATATATATATATATAATTGTTTCTACTTTAGGCACAAGGGCAGCAATTACCTAGTGCATTACTGGTACTTTATTTTATCTACTCCTAGGGATGAAAGGCAAAGTCAACCTCGGCGGGATTTGAATTCAGATCGTAAAGGGACGTAACTGTGCTGTAAAGCATGGCGTCCGACCCTCTACCGATACTGCCAATCCACCGCCCTTATATATATATATATATAATATGAGATCAAAAGATGGTTAAAAGAGTTCCAAGTATTTTATTATGCGCATTTCAAAAACAAATATCATCATGGGATGATATCTGAGTTATCATCAGATAAAATAGGGATACATGATATGAAGCTTAAAAAACACTTGTGAATAGTGAAGTTTTAAATCAATATATATATATAAATATATATATACGTATATATATAATATATATATATAATATATATATATATATATATATATATATATATATATATATATATATATATATATATATATATAAGTTTTAATATAGATGAGATTCTACAGGACTAGAACTGTTTCATTCTTTAGAAATCATCAGAAATCTCCAACTCTACAATTTATTGAGTACCTTACTTACTGTGGTTACCTCCGACTCAACCCGGAATAAAGTATATATATATATATATATATATATATATATATATATATATATATATATATATATATATATATATATATATGTATATATATATATATTAGAAAGTGAGGTTTTTTTTTTTAAATGAAAAATAACCGGTGTCCTACACGAGTGAAAGTATAAGGAAAAAAGATGAAATCGAAAATCCAACTGCAGTCTTATATTTAAAAATATATATATATTTATTTTCTACCTTTACCGGTTTCGTAGTTCTTCTTCTTTTCAAAAGTAGAGTTCAGATGGAGGTTCTGTGGTTTTTCTCACATCAGGTTGGTCTTTGAATGTTACTTGTTTTATATGGAATAAAGTGGCTCGAAACACCAGGTTTTTAGAGAAGTAATTTGATTGGTTGGTAATTAATTATAATAAATTTCGCGCCAGTTCGCGTTACAAAGTTCTTAAAACAAGGCAAGCTGTTTTTTCATATATGACTGTGTTTCATATATGAGTGTTTGAATATATTTTGACTTTAAGAAAGGGGCTCACGAACGCTTTTTTTATTAAACGTAATTTGATTGGTAACAAATGAAATTATGGCTGACACGTGAACAATTTTTCATTAAATTTCCCGTATTTGGAAATTTATTCTGTAGTCTTTTTTGAGAATTTTATGACAAGCAAATGATAATGGTCAAAAGAAATAGGATGGGAGAATCGTTCTGGTTCAGTGAATATGGTTAGTTCGCTGGGGTGTGAGAATTCAGATTTTCTATTGAAATAAAGAAAGTAAAGATATGTATGTTTATTTGTCTGCTTGTGATTGTGTGTGTGTGTGTGTGTGTGTGTTTGTGTGTGTGTGTGTGTGTGTGTGTGTGTGTGTGTGTGTGTGTGTGTGTGTGTGTGTGTGTGTGTGTTTAAATTTCTTTTTACTTAAAAGAAAGGGGCTCACGAAGGCTTTTTTTATAATAAAATTAATTTGATTGGATATAAATGAAATTATGGCTGTCACGTGAAAAAGTTTTCATTAAATTCCGCGCCCGTATTTGAAAATTTATTCTGTAGCCTTTTTATAGAATTTTATGAGAAGCAAAAGATAATGGTCAAGAAAAATGGGATGGTAGAATTGTTCAACTAAGTGAACATGCTTAGTCCATTGGGGTGTCAGAATTCAGATTTCCTATTGAAATAAAGAAAGTAAAGATATGTATGTTTATTTGTGCGCTTGTGTGTGTGTGTGTGTTTGTGTGTGTGTGTGTGTGTGTGTGTGTGTGTGCGTGCGTGTGCGTGTGCGTGTGTGTGTGTGTGTGTGTCTGTGTTGTGTGCGTGTGTTTGAATTTCAGTTTCCTTTAAAAAAAGAGTCTCACGAAGTCTTTTTTTAATAAACGTAATTTGATTGGTCGTAAATGAAATTATGGCTGTCACGTGAACAAGTTTTCATTAAATTTCGCGCCCGTATTTGGTAATTTATTCTGTAGCCTTTTTAGAGAATTTTATGACAAGCAAAAGATAAAGGTCAAGAGAAATGGGATCTTAGAATTGTTCTGTTTCAGTGAATATG
>OZ024740.1:183875145-183912645 GCA_964016885.1 Eledone cirrhosa
CGAGCATGTGAAGTGATTTTTTACAGCAAAATTTTGTCCTGATTTAAAAGTATACGTGTTGCCTTCACTGAGGTGAGTGCAGGTTCCACAAATAGAGCGACCACTTTTTTTGACATTTGGTTGTGGGTTTGTGGTAGGTAATTTGGCATTGGTGAGTAATGTTTTCAGTGATTTCGGTTGTCTTTTGCTTTTGATTATTTTGTGTGTTTCAAGGCTTTTTTCATTCTTGGGTCTTGTGTTATTAGTGGGATGATCTTGTGAATATTGTTGTAAGCTTCCGCATTTTTTGGGTTGTGTGTTGAGATATATGAAAGAATATTGGACGTACCTTGAAATTGTTTCTGATTTTGTAATACATCAATGTCTATTGCTTTAGCCCTTTCTATTCCATTATTTATTAATAATGGTGGGTACTCTCTTTCGAGTAGAATTTCCTTTAATTCTTGAAGTCTTTTATTTCGCGTTGCATAATTGGAGACAATTGTGCAAATTCTTCTTGCTAGGTTAACAGGAATGTTCGTCTTCGTGTGCTTTGGATGGTTGTAGGTGAATAGCAGATATTGTTTGGAATCTGTTGGTTTGTAGTGTATGACAGTATATATATATATTACGTTTTAATGCAGCCGTCCACCATAAAACTGTTGTTTGTGAGTTAAAGTAAATTGTGTTAAAGCTGCTTACTTTCAAAATTCATAATTTACTCATCCCTTCGTAATTATGTTATCAAATTTATATTTTATCATTCCGGTGTCTATGAAATAAATAGATCTGAAGTACAGGGCATCAACATAATTGATGTTTAACTCAACCTTACTTACGCTGTGTCTCCGACCCTATGGTCATATATTTCTGTCCTAATCTGTTTTGTAAAGGAGTGTATATTTCTATAACACTGGTTATGATGTGGATGCAGGTATAACCAGGAGGAATGGGGCTAAAAGGCTTACTTTGAAATTATGAGGTTATGGATTCGAATCGATACCGTGTTTTCTTTGGTCAGGGTCTTTACCATAATGTTTCATAGACCCAAACTTTGACAGTAAAATTGGGTTCATGGAAACTATGTACAGTGGATGCACTGTCACTGTGCCTCTAATATAAAAGTCTAGTCTTGTCACGTGTTGTGTTATGCTACTTCAACTTCGGAATTACGTTTGTTGAAGCGCGTGGCCTAATTGTAAGGTTGTTGGACACACAATCATAATGTCATGGTTTCGAGGCTTGGACTGGGATATGTGTTGTATTCCTGAGCTAAACACTTAAACTCGAATTGCTGTGATATTGTATTCTTGAACAGTTCGAGTAATTGATTTGACGTCCGCGGTGTTGAAGTGTCACACAGTAGTTAGTCTGTCGACAAATAGAACTTGTCTTCTGTAAATAACGTATCATGTTATCGAGTGAGTTATATTAATTTCTGCGATTTCCTTCAACATTTCGATATATATGGATCTATTCAAGAAGTGCCTTTGGTTAAGGTGTAGAATTTACCCCTGAATATATATCTCTTTTCACTTCAATTGCTCCAATATAGTCAGCTGAAAATGTGTGCCAGCAATAGATGGGGGTTTCACCCAGTAATTGATTGGCTTCCTGTCAATGGGGGGGGGGGGGGGATACTCTCAGTCAAGCTATGGAAACTGACTCGAGATATACTTTAGTCATAGGCACAGGTTTTTGGCATACTCCGTCACTTATAGGCTAATGCAATGATTGGGGTGTTCAATTAATCGAACAAATAGAATTTTGCCGTCGAAACCGACAGAGATTTCATTGGTGATGAGAATATCTTGACATGGAGTAATTGGACATTTGGTTTAGTGAGAGAATATTGTATTTGTCTAACTTCATTAATACAACAACAACGACAATTACAGGACTATCTGTAATATTTGTAATTGGAAAGAGGATATCTTCTATATTCAATAAAATAAATTAAATTCTATTCATATATAAATCAGAAGGTAAATACAAAGCTACTTAACTATGCTCTGTTTGAGAAAAATAAATTTATTCATTAGATTGTTTTTAACAGGCTCTAATATTGAAGTAAAACACTTTCCTGTTAAAGATTATTGCTTGTTCATTTTTGTTTGTTTGTAAGTGGTTTTCACTTACCTCCTTATTTATATGCAGACATGATAATACTTCAAGTAAATTACCAGATTAAGTTGTAGTCATTTTACATAGAATATAATAGAATATGTCGTATGTTGTGTGGAGAGAGTTATGATTAATTCATTTTGAATAGCAGTAGCGCAACATACACCAACATCATAACATTATGTAGTTTAACCTGCCTGTCAGTAAGACTGTTTTGATACGTGCAGTTAGGAAAATATTAATTTGAACCAAAATACTCATGCTACTAACCCACAGTTGCCATAAACTATTCTTAAAAAAAGACATTATATTTACATACATATATCCACGTTAGAACGTCGTATTGAATGCTTTGTAGTATTCGTTTCAGCTCTCTGTTGTCAACTTTGCCTTTCATCAATTCAAGGCCGATAAAAAATACCAGTCTAGTACTGGGTCGATTCTTCCTCTATATATCTTTCTCACTTCCATTCTCTCACTCTGTAACCTACTCTGGAAGAAATCTACTGTATTCAGACCTGAAGAGGAGTGGGCTCCACCAGGTTCAGAAAAGGCCCTAGAAACAATGTATGTCACTCTACGCCGCTCCGCCTCTACCAGGATATACGGAACAAAGAAGTCATGTGTCAACAGATTGTTATTAGTAATATTATGAACATGGCACGTGGCCTAGTGGTGAGGGCGTTGGAATTCCAATCATAATGTAATGGGTTCGATCCTGGATTTGGTTGTGTGTAGAGTTCTTGAGTAAACGATTTTATTTCACTTTGCTCCAGTATACTCTGCTAAACATGATTACGAGCAATAGGTGGGAGTTTAACCCCAATATTGATTGACTCCTGTAAATAGGGAAACTTGTACTCTAACACGTTTCAAACCACTAAGACCAGGATAAGTACCGGCTTGATGATCCTCCGGGCTCGAAACATGTCTTAAGTCTTAGACTTCAAATATATAATGCCAAATTCCCATCAGAAAAAAACAAACAAAAAAAAACAGATGCAATTCATGAACTATAATCAGTTTTTTCTGGAGGCCAAATGATAAGCTAAGATGAAGAATATAATTCCCAATCCCAAAAGCCTTTGCTCTGAGTAAAGGTAGGTAAGGTATGTTATATTGGTATGCATAAATAAAGCCTTCATGGTAAGTTCCTCAACTAATTCCCTACCACCAGTGAAGGAAAGAAAGACATATTTCAGACATATTTCAAGCACGCTTGAAATATGTCTGAAAAGGAATAGATTGCTTTGTCGATAAATAACATATGGAATTGTAAAGGATTGAGTACACCACGTTCTATATAATTAGAGCACTGACAAGAAATATCAAAATTCCATATGATAATTCCAATACAATTCAGGGCCTTCTCACTCCTGTTGAAGGAGCTTCTTGTTGATCTCCACCATTTTCCTTTTGATTTTGGTCTTGTCATGTGTGTGACCGTGCTCACTACGTTTGCCCAATTACGGGTTGGTGAAGTTATTTAAGCCATAGTTGGGGTGGATGACCGTTAACTCTGAGGATTTCATCCATTCTTTTCACAACTATTGCGTTTGTGCTGTGGGGGTTCCACTTACCCCACTCACCAAAACAAGCTTTGTTGGTGGAGCTTGTTTACTCGCCGAACACTTGACAGTGAAGCAGATTGTACATGGTACCAGTAGCACGCAGAAGCCTGATATAATAATTAGTAAGAATAAATCGGTATATTTTAGCATGCTGCTGTTACCATGTTGTACAATAGCAAATATCTACTGCATGAATCTAAACTGAAGATATAGTTAGGAAGTGAAGACTACCGGGTGGTGTATAACTGTTGTTACGATCTGTTGTACGACGCCAAATAGCTATTCTATGATGCTAAACAATAGATATAGTCAGAGAGTGAAGAAGGCCGGATGGTGTATATTCCTCAATGATGGCTACAACGGAACAACAGTACATTTTACCACATCTACGCAAACATACGCACCGACAATCATATAAATGCCTACACCTATTTCCGATAGAACGTGACAAAAGCAGTAAGCTAGTAAAAGACCTGTTGAAATAGACTAGAATTTACAACAGTCTGCTTTTGATTACATAGTATATTACCTTGGCCTTTAACCTAATGGATTGTCCAAATAAAGATGAAATCTCTTTACATTGAATTGATAGATTATGTTATATTGAACTGCATGAATAATACACTATCTGTTTGGTTTTGGTAAATAAACTCACATTTGTGTCGTCATTGTATGAATTCTTATAAACTACATCATTTTATTGGTAACTAATTCCAGGTACTGTTTCAATTTCTTTAAACATTCGTACTTCATTGTGTATTTATATGTTCAGATGTATGTGATTGATTGTAACTTCTTGTATATATATATATATATGTATGTGTGTGTGTGTGTGTTTGATGCGTTTGTGTGTATTGGTAGTTTTCTTAAATCTAGTTAAATCTTAAATTTCTTCGGAGTTGTGTATATATTTTTTATGCAGACGAGGACATGTCTTTGAACAAATATTATATATATATATATATATATATATATATATATAGAAGTGGTTACACAACAGTTAGTTCACCATACCGAGAACAATTGTTTCACCTTAGCGGATCTTCAGCTCGGAATGGGCATGGTTATAGGAACAGGAAGGACAACCGTACGAACGCACATGGGCAGAAACCCGGTAACCTAACTCGTCCTTTGGACTGAGTGCTCTACCACTACGGATAATACCTTCCAGTATTCCACCACTATATATATATATATATATATATATATATATATACATTATGAAGAGAGAAGAAACATTTAGATATAATTAGTAATAAAATGTATCATACCTAAACTGCTCCTAAATTCCTCGACTACGTAGTTTCGTGGCATAAACAAAAACAGTATATCATAAAGATATAGAGTCCCTGCGAGGTCTGCCGACTTATCAAGAGGATACCTCATTTTACTAGTCTCAAGAACGCGTCTACACGGCCTCGATATGAATACCCCCTCCGCCTCCGTGGTATTTTCTTCGTGGTTATAAGAGGCTTAGCTCTGTTTCTCGACCGTTATATCGCGTGACTATCTCCCCCTCCGCCTTTTGGGATTCTTTCTCACGTCGTGTAGACGCGTTCTTGAGACTAGTAAAATGAGGTATCCTCTTGATAAGTCGGCAGACCTCGCAGGGACTCTATATCTTTATGATATACTGTTTTTGTTTATGCCACGAAACTACGTAGTCGAGGAATTTAGGAGTAGTTTAGGTATGATACATTTTATTACTAATTATATCTAAATGTTTCTTCTCTCTTCATAATGTATTTTTAACTCTGATACTGGTTCAGTCTAGTTCAACTGAATTGGTCTGTCCCGGTCATTCATTGAGCAACATCGGTGAAGTTGGCACCCTTAACTCACAGTTGGGTGCGGATGCATTCATGTATATATGTGTATGTCCGCATGTATCTGTGTGTTTCTAAATATATTGTTAATAACTCCCTCTGGTCGAGCAATCTTTGCAGTGTGGGGACAACTGGAAAGCTTCCATTACTCATACTTCTAGCCTTCTTCACCACCTCTTCTGCGGCCTCGATATGAATACCCCCTCCGCCTCCGTGGTATTTTCTTCGTGGTTATAAGAGGCTTAGCTCTGTTTCTCGACCGTTATATCGCGTGACTATCTCCCCCTCCGCCTTTTGGGACTCTTTCTCACGTCGTGTAGACGCGTTCTTGAGACTAGTAAAATGAGGTATCCTCTTGATAAGTCGGCAGACCTCGCAGGGACTCTATATCTTTATGATATACTGTTTTTGTTTATGCCACGAAACTACGTAGTCGAGGAATTTAGGAGCAGTTTAGGTATGATACATTTTATTACTAATTATATCTAAATGTTTCTTCTCTCTTCATAATGTATTTTTAACTCTGATACTGGTTCAGTCTAGTTCAACTGAATTGGTCTGTCCCGGTCATTCATTGAGCAACATCGGTGAAGTTGGCACCCTTAACTCACAGTTGGGTGCGGATGCATTCATGTATATATGTGTGTGTCCGCATGTATCTGTGTGTTTCTAAATATATTGTTAATAACTCCCTCTGGTCGAGCAATCTTTGCAGTGTGGGGACAACTGGAAAGCTTCCATTACTCATACTTCTAGCCTTCTTCACCACCTCTTCTGCGGCCTCGATATGAATACCCCCTCCGCCTCCGTGGTATTTTCTTCGTGGTTATAAGAGGCTTAGCTCTGTTTCTCGACCGTTATATCGCGTGACTATCTCCCCCTCCGCCTTTTGGGATTCTTTCTCACGTCGTGTAGACGCGTTCTTGAGACTAGTAAAATGAGGTATCCTCTTGATAAGTCGGCAGACCTCGCAGGGACTCTATATCTTTATGATATACTGATTTTGTTTATGCCACGAAACTACGTAGTCGAGGAATTTAGGAGCAGTTTAGGTATGATACATTTTATTACTAATTATATCTAAATGTTTCTTCTCTCTTCATAATGTATTTTTAACTCTGATACTGGTTCAGTCTAGTTCAACTGAATTGGTCTGTCCCGGTCATTCATTGAGCAACATCGGTGAAGTTGGCACCCTTAACTCACAGTTGGGTGCGGATGCATTCATGTATATATGTGTGTGTCCGCATGTATCTGTGTGTTTCTAAATATATTATATATATATATATATATATATATATATATATACGAATAAGCATCGGTGTCCATGATCGAGAGGGAGCGAGAGTGTTCCCTAACCCACATAAAAATGAGAAAACCCATCCCTAGAACCGCCGTGAAAACTGCCAAATGTTGTCAATGACAGTGATGGGGAAAAATGCCTGAGGTGACAGGGACCAGAGGCTAGATGTCGCGTGAGAGACAATCCATGAGATAAGTGACAATCTTATGAAATATAGAAACGTTTAACGGAGGAGGAGGAGGACAGGAAGAAATGTGTTGGCGCATAGAAGGTTGGGAGAAGAAACAATTTATAATTTATCTGCTTGTCACCCATCTCGTGGATTGTATTTCAGCTGACAAATGGCCGCTGATCTCTGAATTCTGAGGCATTTCTGTCCATCGCTGTCATTGACAGCGTTTGGCTATGTTAACGGCTGTTCTAGCGATACATTCTCTAATTTTTATATGGGTTTATATATATGTATGTATGTATGTATGTATGTATATATACATGAAATTTGTAGAATCTGGAAGTAAATCGAGCTATATCAAAACATGTACTCGTTATTTTAGTTGAATATAAGCATATTCATGTTGTAATAGAAATAAAATCTACATGACTAAAACTGTTTCATTATTAAGAAATCATCACTTCATCCAAAGTTGTTTCATTAAGTTCTTCCATGATGTTGTCAGTTAAGGAATTAATATCTTCCTTTAGAAGGTTGGGGGCTGGAAGACCACCACCCTCGTTCGCCTCAAACATTGTTGCAGCCCTAGAATATCTTAGTTCGTCTACGTCAAACTTCATACGTGTGGATCCTTTTTATGGAACTTTTTCAATTGAAGTTTTAGTATTATCAGAACCAAATCATGATCACTGCTGACATATGCACCAGGGAAAATCCTAGTCCTGGTTTTATATATATTGGACTTGAAATTTCCAGGTGCGAGGAAGAGTCAATGTTGTTGCAAGACCAGCCAATGGATGCATGCCATGTTGTTTTCCATGAGGTCTTGTATGGGAACTGTGTGTTGGTTAAGGGCACCTTAAGGGTGCTATAAAATACTAGTAGGCAGTGTCCATGATCATTTGTCTCTCAATATTCAAAAGAAACCCTACTCTCTCGGCCAATGTGCCAGTCTCCTAAGACGTTGAGGATGCATTTTTAGGTGCTGTCCTGGCGATTTTCTCCACGTCCTCATAGAACATTTCAACAGCATCATCGTCATAATCAAGAGTTGGTTCATAGACCTCTTCTCACTGAAGGATGACCCATTTTGAGCCTGTGATTTGCTGATAACATTGCCCTCTTAGGAATTGTATTAGGAATATATGGAATGGAGATCATCTCGGAAAAGTGCAGCGTTCTAGTTATTTGTAATAATGAGAATATAGCAACTAATACCATGTTTAACAGAGGAGGACATGTTGAAGATGACACATTCACATACTTGAATCCACTCTGGCCAAATATGGCAGATCACAAAAAAGATACTAACACAACTCGTCTCGACCACTTCTGCCGTCGTAAAGCTTAATGCCACATAAAAAAGCAACTCTCTCAGTTTTTCAACGAAGTTCAAACTATACAAATTCTTGGTATTTCAATATTTGTGTATGTGTATGAAAGTTGGACTCTCACTGTTGACATGGAATGAAGAATCCGGTAATTCGAACACAAGTGCTTCAGAATGTCGTTAATCATCCCTTACACGGTGCACAAAGCAAACAGCTTTTTCAAGCAGCAAGCAGCAAACAGATATGCCGGCAAACACAAACCTTTCCTTGCGATGGTAAAGACAGAAGCTTGCCAGGTATGGGGATGTATCCCACCACAACTCCTTGTCTAAAACCATTATTTACAGCACAGTTGAGGTAGAGCAAAGAAGAGGCAGACAAAGAAAATCATTGTCTAACAACACCAAAGAATAGACTGGTCACAACACCGCGACCCTTTTTCGTATGATGTATAATAGAAGACCAATGGGGAGGGCTGACAGCAAAAGCGTCTATAGTTGCACTCAACGACTGGCTGCGCCAATTGCAGGAACATAACTTGTCATTTCTAGGTTATAACTACATAAATGTTCAGCATATTTGTACACATGACATATAGGATTAAATGTATGAGTTACTTTGGAAAAATATCTCTTTACAGGACAAATGTTGGGTTAGAACCCAGCTCTTCATGATTGGAAAGAGTAGGGAATTTTGTAGCAATATAACTGAGCTTATAAATACATTGTTTGTGTTTGCGCATACATTTTACAGAGTGAGTTAGAAACACAAACACACACACACACGCATACACGCAGGCACATCCACACGTGCGCGCATATGTATATATAGAGAGAGAGGGGAGAGAGAGAGACAGAGTGCAAGTGAGCGAGATAGAGAGAGAGAGAGAGAGAGAGAGAGAGAGAGAGAGAGCGAGAGAGAGAAAGAGAGAGAGAGAGAGAGAGAGAGCGCGTATATTATATATACGTTTACATTTTCATTCTGTTAGAGGCAACATATTCTTTTTTAAATATAGGATCTTGAAATATTTACCAATATTGGCATGCAGGAAATGAGCACTGGCAAGACTACTGAAAGAAATAGAAATAGAAATAGACTCAGCAAAAATTCGTGAAAAATAAACACACCATATAATTGCAAATGCATGCTTGAATGTAAAAGTTCGTCGCTTTATAGGGGAATGCTGAGAAGAAAAATGCTGGAATGAAAGAACATTATTGAACCATTTAAAATCAGTACGTGGTATCAGGGTTGGAAAATCTCTGATAAATAAGAGATCCATTAAGCTACGAACATGTATAAATTTGTTGTGCTTATCTAATGCATTATATTTTCTTCCTGTGGCAAAATACCACGATTTTTAAAAGGTTATAGTAGTTAATTAACATGGACCAATGACAACTAAGATATTTAATTTTATTGACACCACCGTGATAAAAATAAAAAGTCAAAATTCTTGATATCGTAGCCCGGGACATAATGTAACAAGATATAACAACGCTATGGCATCAACCTGATATATAACCATATAAATATAATCGATATAGAAAAAGAGGCAGGACCCTTTGAGCTGAGCTCCGGTCGTTTCGACAGCTATATCAGAACGTTCGGATCTAGCTGTCGAAACGGCCGGTGCTCAGCCGCGGGATCCTGACTGTTTTCCTATTTCCCACTGTATTACCCTAAGTATTGAGTCCGCTGGTGCGTTATGGTTTTACCATACCCTCTTTGTTATATACCGATATATATATATATATATATATATATATATATATATATATAAATATATATATATATATATATATATATATATATATATATATATATATATATATATATATATATATATATATATATATATATATATATATATATATATATATATATATATATATATATATATATATATATATATATATATATATATATATATATATATATATAACAACTAGAAATTGATTAACATATAGATAAACATATGAAACAATCACAGGGGATAATTTTTACAAGTGTGTAAGCACACGTAGCTAGGTAGGTAACTAAATAAAGTTAACTATAACTCAAAAATAGATACCTTATAATATGATTAATCTTCCCTGTATATATTCCATTAAATAAATATATTTCACCAATTAATCGAATGGTAAACCACGGAGGCCGATACTTGGAGTTTCAACAAGGAAGAAGTCCAGCGATCTGTGTTTATGCATTAAGTTCAAATCAGCGACTGACAGAAACACGTGCTGTATCTACTAAAAATACACACATCATACCAGCTGTATATGTTATATATATATATATATATAATGTGATAGTTTGCTTGAAGCATTGTATATAATATGTAATGAAATGTAGAAGTAAGTTACCTGGTAATCTTCGTTTTATTTTGTTGTTATTGTTCTTGCACTTTTATGTGTCCAATATTTCGGGACCTAAAAGTCCCTTCATTGGGGTTCAAGGAACTTTCAGTGCATAATGTTCCAATTTGCTCTCTTTGGAATAACACCTTGATTTTGATTTATATGTTTTCTAAGTCGTTTTCCAGCGTTTTTTATTATGGTTATTTCGCTTTCCACGTGAATGATGTCAATTGCCAATATAGTATTTCGCGAAATAAATTTCTTTTTGTATGAGATGTTTAGTTTGTGTTCCTGTGGTTGTGTCTTTTTATGTCAAGTACTGTATGCAGATTTCTAATCTATTATTTATTTGCCGCTTGAATCTACGTATTAGCAAGTCTTTCTTAGTTCTTAACTTACCAACATTTCTATCACTGGCTTTAATGTTAACGGTAATATGTTGGTTGATGTTTCCACATTTGTCAGTGTGTATTTTGAATGAGGATGCGCGTGTGTTGAGATGTTCTTTAATGCTAGTGTGGAGTGCTCGAGTCACGCTGCCAATGTAGACCTCCTAACATTTGTTGCATTCAATCTCGAATACCACATGTGTCCGCTGGCACATACCTGTATCGGGGATAGAATACTTAGTCAGCGAGCGTTTATTGTTGTTGTCTCTAAAAGTTCCTTAAACCATGATGAAGGGACTTTTAGGTCTTGAAAGAGAGGACAGATACAACAACAACAACAACAACAACAACAACAACAACAGAACGTAACAAAGATTACCAGGTATGCTACTTTTACTTTTCATTACCTCATCTTACAGTCCATTTTGCATTGTTTAGCCATCTATCTCTTTCAACGTTATATATTATATACAATGCTTCAAACAAACTATATATATATATATATATATATATATACGTGTGTATGTGTGAGTGTGTGTGTGTGCTTAACTATCAGTACTTGGATGTATTATAAACAATGGCTAACTGCTGTAGACACAATCTCTAATATATATTTTTTTATACATAAATACAATTTCATTTCAAATTCTGAGATGAAGAATTATAATTTTTATTCGGTTTAATGACCTATAATGGTCAGGATATTGGGGCCGAATCTTTGTGACGAATCCCACAAACATGAACGTACTAGTGTAAATAAATTAGTGCATAATAGATATGATAAAATGTTTTCACTTCTCTAGTCTGTTCTCTCGTAATCCATATGTAAAATAAAACCAAATTATTTTCAACTTCAAATAAGACAGGTGATGATTTTAACACTCTCTGGAAAGGAGTATAGGGACATATTAAGCAATCTTTAGATCTAACATCGTGAACAAATATTAATCCCTGCACTAATATCTGTGTAAACGCACGACACAATTATATAATATATAATATTGAGCGCTTATATTAGTAAAATTTCGCATGTGCAACTGAAAGATTGATGCAAAACCAATCGAATTAGATGCAATATATAACTGGTACATATTTTATTGCATCCAGAGTGATGAAAGAAAATATTAACTTTAGTATATTTTGAAGAAACATATGGAAAGAAACGATTTATAATAGAGATTTCTTATAGTATGAAACATACAAGTTTTGTGTAGTTAGTACGATGTATACTGGACACATTTAGAGAAATATCTTTATATCTCTAATTTGTCTGTAGCTAGCAAGAAGGAAATTGATCTGACAGGTTTAGATCCCAGATAGGAACCATAAAGGGCTGTACACTCACCTAAATTTAGATAAATCTAATTGAACTCTGTCAGCAAAGTAGAAGTGATGGAAATCGGAATTACCAATCTATTACAGACTATATTTGTAGTGACTGTATAAAAGTTTTAAATTAAGGAAAATGAGAAGGCTAAAACGCAGTCTAATTAATACAACGCACACACTCTCACATGTATTTTACGACTATAGACATATACACATTCGCACATGTATATATATATATATATATATATATATATATATATATATATATATATATATATATATATATATATACATAGATATGAATACATATATGAACGTGAATATATATATACACATATCCATATACAATTGCATATATATATATATATATATATATATATATATATATACATGCATATATATTATATATATAATATAAAAGGTCTCATAAAAAAAATTAAGCGACACAGTTATAAAAAAATAATAATTAAAACCCACGCCAGAAAAGCACACACACATACAAACTAAAAACGTAAAAACTTTAAATATCAGCAAAATAATTAAAGAGACAAAAGAAAAGTATTTAGTCTAAATATTACTGAATACAAGAAAAAATAAAAGGAAAAATTAATTGAATTTACAACGAATGAAAATGATAAATTGCAATTATGAAAAATTACACATGTTTGTTTTTTATATGAATGATGTGAAAATAGCTTCATATTCTGACTACCCTGCCACTATTGTATGGTTTACTTTCTGAACATAATTCAATTTCATAAACTATATATTGATTAGACACATATGTACACAGGTACACAGACACACCAACATATACACATACAGATTCATTTTATATTGAGCCAAGGAAGGAAACACTACGTACTTGTTCGCACGTCTAAACATAGCATTCAAATATCTCTGACGTCCCTTCAATAAATTCTCAATTACCTTTGCACGAAAAGAATGATAAGTTGGTAATGTTTTAGTCGATTACATTGAAACACTTCGCCCGTGACTGGCGCGAATAAGACACTAAAACTACAATATAGTGAGAGGTACGGAAAAGAATATTATCGCATCGTCCTTCACACGGGTTAACAAGAGACGCGTTCAGGAGTTAGGTAGAGGAGTTTGCTCGAAAAGTATATTGCAGTCTCCATTTAATGTCACAAAAACTGATGATCGGTCTGCGACATATCCTGGGAGGCGTGGGATGGACATACATAGAAGGTTCGCTAGGGAACAAATCATGGCAATTGGTACCTGGAACAGTACACACCTTACAGGTAAGGAGCAGCAACTAGTGGATGAGGCTTAATATAATCATGATTTCCTCAACAAAGTTCATTGGTTCTGGTTCTGTAGATTTGAAAGAAGGATGGAAACTTCACTATTTAGATGTGGCGACAGGAATGACTTTACAGACGGGAGTCGGGATAATCACAAGCCCCAGGCTGTCAGAATTGTGAAATGGAATACAGATTCTTCCTTGGGGAAGGCACTGCTGCATTGGATGTATTTAGGACTAAATGATATATTCTGATGGGAAAATGTAATACGCATATTGTCACTGACCACCTGCCACGGAAAGGAATGATTGGAAAGAATAGTGACCCCGATCTAAATAAGAATGGAGAGGTCTCATTAGACTTCTGTTCAAGCAATAGATACTTTATTATGAACACTTTATTCCAGAGACATCCATAAATATACATGATATGAGGGGAATCATGGACAGTGATCAATAATTGATTTTTATTGTCTCTGATATCTTCGATTCTGTGCTGGATGTTCATATTGAAAGAGGGGCTAAGCTGTCAAGTGATCACCATCTAGCTATCTACATCTTGAAATTATCTTAAGCTGATATTCAAAGAGACTCATATTCAAAAGCAGCCTTAACAAAATAACTAAAAGGAATTTTCTCAATATATGCTGTCATTATTTGAATTGGCGGTGGATTGGCAGTATCGGTAAAGGGCCGGACGCCATGCTGTGACGTATAGAGTTACGGCCCTTGCCATTCTGAGTTCAAATCCCGCCGAGGTTAACTTTGCATTTAATCCTTACGGGGTCGATAAAAGAAAGTACCAGTAATGCACTGGGTACTTGCTGGCCTTGTGCCAAACGTAGAAACAATTATTTGAATTGAAAACAATTAAGAGGGGGGATGTATTTGCGTACCTTTGGGTTCTATATTCAGAATCCATAAAGTTTTGCTTTGTTATTATTTCAGAAACATGGTGTGGCCTCGTACTTAAGATAGAATCTGGCAATTTTAATTTGAATGCAATTGTAACGTAAGCCTAAAATACTGTTTAGTATTTCAATACGCTATATACTATATAATATTAAACGGAAAGTGTGAAAAAATTCTGTTACTTCTATTATCTATTTTATTGTTTCTATTGTAATTCCTTTTATGTTTAGCTGCTTTCAATTTGTGCATAACTCATAGTTCGTTTAACTTATGGGATGCCGAATAAAAATTTGCTAAAAAATAATATTTAGATAACTTGTGAAAAACAAAAATCAGTTTTAAAAAATCGAAAATAGAAGATTGATTTTATTTTTTTAGTAATCATTCACAGAAAAATATTTTCAAGATTCAGTATTTCCAAAGATATGGTCAGCCGACATTAAATCGATCAATCAATGACAAACCTAATAAAATAGTGGTACTTGCTCTTGCTATTGTTTAGATCCCTGTTAGCCTTGACTGAACAATCGGATAATCAGAAACCTCCTGTCATGATCGTTCCATATGTATATATACATAAGACTATAATGTCCAATGTGTCCTGTTTTTAATACAGTGTGGCTATTATTTCTCTTGTTTAACATCAAACACATACTGAAATGTATTCAAGCCATAACCATTACGTTTTATATTTCTGCCAGTACATGTTCATTACTTTTTAAATAATTGTGTGTGATTTCAAAGAGAAACAGTAAGGTATGTATCGACCACGTTTTGGCTAATCATGTTAACAGTTCCAGAAAGACCAGAGTTAATTATCACGTTTATAGAATCCCTAAAACTGGAAAGGTCAATGCAGATCATTTTCAGGTTGATGGTCCATAAGCAGATGACGAGAAAAATAAATGTGGGTATAAATTACGATACGGCAACTGACATTCTGGTGAGTAATGGGTAGTGAATCTATTAATTGCTGTATTTAAAGGCGATGACAGTAGGAATCTCAATAAAATATGTTGATAGATCGAGTGTTATTCGGTGAAGGAGGTATGCAGTTTCGTTGTACATAGAAACATAAACCATTATATAAGTGATAGAAGAAATACAGAGTAAAAAGTGCATCTCTGTGCCAAGTGACATTTGCATACTGCAATTTGTGGCGTGGCAATAATGCAAACCAGAGGCCATGGATTTACTTGACGCATGAATTGAGTTGATTATCAACTGATCAGTCGTAAGGGGTTTGATATACACATAAAAATGTGGATAGAAGTAATAGTGAAAATATTATTTATGTACAGAAAACGTTTATAGGAAACGTAACTGAATTCTGACATAGGTCAGTGTTTAGTAAAACTTATTTAATGCGATAGAACAGTCTAATTAGTATCTCAGGATTCAAGATAAGATTTGAGTGATAATATAGTTCAAAAATAATCCTATAAGGGGTGTTCATAAGGGAAGAATTTGCGGATCTCAAACCCCACAAACAATAACACTTATGCCAACGTTCTATAAGAAGAGAGACCGCATGTTTCTGAGGTAGTTTAGGTAAAATTCGAGAACGGGAAGATCAAAAGAGATGAAGAAGTGGGTTATTTACGAAAGTGTACCTTTATTCTGAGAAGGCGATAAGTTAGTAATTGGCAGAATCAGAGATTGGTTTTCGTGAGAATGAGATATATATCGCCTATGTTCTTAGAGTGGGTAGATCTAAACACAAAGATGTTGGTGATATTATAAGATGGATGGAAGGAACACCCTCTCAACCATTCAGGTTAGTAGATTTGTGTGACTTGAACATCTTTCTGGTATTATGACTGAGATAGTATCAGAAATTGAAACAATGTCTTCTTGGTCCACTTTGATGAGTTCCACTGTACTCGGTTAGCATATGAGGTCTGGGATCTTGTCGATCGATTCCCCTCATAAACATTTCAAAATATTGTCTCTCTATGATTTCTCTATAAGATTCCATACATATCTTAACTAGAGGAACTTCGTCTTCCTCTATTTTGTTTCTGCTAAACATGGCAACATTTTCGAAATAGGGAAAACAGTGTAACAGAAAAGAACTTTACTCGCATCATAATAAATCCGCAACATGTGTAAAATCTCCCACTCTGCGATTATAGTGTCAAATGTAATAGCCTATATTTTTTTCTCGTTTTGTTTACCCTATAAATTAATGACCTCTTCCTAATCTCTGCTAAATTTATGAAAGAAATAGAAGAAAAAAAAACATATAAACGGAAAGGGTACAAATATTTCAGTATCTTTAGAATTATAACGATAAGTGTATCATGAAACTAATTCGCATTATAAATGATTTTTTTTTTATTATTACCATTTGTTACTTTTATACAAAGCCAAACTATGGGGGGGAACTAATGTAATAATATTCTGTGCCAAGAAAATAAAAGTCTTTATCAAAGAAAGATCTCAGCTTGATGTCAAATTGTAAGAATAAACATCAATGCGATGGAAATTTTCCAATGAATCATTGTCTTAGATATCAGTTTAACGTTTGGCATGCCATCATGAAAGCTGCTAGCAATTTGAACGTCTCTAAAATTTAAAATTGTAGAGCCGAAAATATTAACATTTAAATAAACCTGTTGTTTCTTACATAAAGTCGGCTTAGTCTCTGAAGTTTTCTTTCTTTCATATTGCAGCAGTTTACCATAAATATCATGAAACGTTTTCTCCTAGTTTTTCTGCAGTTTACGATAAACGAACCGTACGATAAAATAAAACAGGTACAATATATTAAATCCTCTATTTTCCATTTATTAATAGAGACAAAAAAGAATATTTTCTTATTTCCGATCCGTTTATTTGCCTTTTCTCATAATTGAAATCTGACCAAATGCTTTTTGCCTTGAATAAAATATATTATACTTTCTATCCATGTATATATTATATATACATATATATATATATATATACAAACATGTACATACATGTGCAGAGAGAGAGGGGGAAAAGAAAGAGAGAGAAAGAGATCGATTGCAGAACCAGCAGCAATGATAGCGGTCACGCCTCTTGTCACGCCTCCTGCTGCACACTCGACGTGGAGAAAAATAACTCGACTCATCCCCAGAAGTATATGTTAATGGCTTACGATTCCGTCTTACGATTGCAAATTTTAGTGCCACCATTTCTTCCTGTGAGAAAGAGAGGAAAGTAAACGATGGAGTAGAGTGGCAGAATATCGTAGATGAATAAAAGGAAGAAAACAGAAGCGAATTGTTGATTGAAAACAAAAGGTGTGCACCATATATGGGACAAAATGGCACTGATATTTGAATTGGGTGCTCGGAAATCTAAAATCAATCTCAATGTAATCTATGAGTAAAAGGAATTCCGTCACAGTTTATGAGACATGAAAATGAGGGGATGAGACCAGGACATTGTAAAACAATAGAACACGTTTTCTTTGGCCTTGTCCAACGCAAAACATCTCACGGGTACCTTCGGATACACTTACTGCCAATATGAAGAGGGTTTGCTCTGACCAAACCGAGATAAAGAGAATCTCAATGGTGTTTGGGTATGTTGCCCTTATTTTGAATTAGTATTTATTCATTTACATATATTTGTATATTTATATTTGTCTATATATTTTCTGTTAATAAAATGTTCAGAATATTTATATGATGTATAGGACTTTTCATTTTTCCTCCCTTTTTCTATGAACTTGTGCCCCACCTACAAGATTTCTAAAACAAATGTAAACACGCATATGGATTGTATATATGAAATATACTTAGTGGCAATAATAAAGAAATTATTACCATTACTATTATTGTAGATAGGAGGTGGAAAATTGGTGGTCAAGGTGACTGACGCTTTTTATGAGCTTTCTCTACGAGTGACCCTAAGAGGTCTCCCGCCCTATTGGGAAGTTTCTTTTGTTACTTCCTTTGTTATGGTTTTTTTTCTTTACACAAAGAAATGCCCATTTGTACAGCCCTGTATCATCTTGGGCTGTCTGCAATGTTATACTTTATGTCAACCCTTGTGGTTAAAACCGAAAGCATTATTATTATTATTATTGGTCTAAGCGGACGTATTTTGCTCGCTCAGAGTAAGTCGCTTTATTTGCCTGTTAAAATTATTTGTTGTTAAATATTTCTTGTTGTGTAAGGGATATAAGCCCTTAGACTTTGCCCCGTGAAGGGTAAAGTATAATATTTGGGCCTTTTGGCCCAAATAGTTGAACTTTTTTTTTACATGTTAAAACATTTACGAAGAAAAAAAAACATGGCTGAGCCACGCACACAGCGATATGTCGGCTGTCGTGCGACAACGACGTAGAAGTTGAGAGGAGCGCTACAGCGAAATTAACACACATTGATGACAAAAACACCACAAACAAGGTAAACAAAGACACCAATGATACAAATAAGAACTCTAACTTTGAAAAAAATGACAGTAACAGCGACAAGAAAAATGCAGATAACAAAAAAAGAAATAATAAATACAACAACAATATCAACACCACTAACATGAAAACACATAGCGACAACACCAACAGCAACAATACCAACTGCACCGAGAACAACGGTGGCAACACAGACAACAATGCTAACAACAACACCAACAAGAACAACGACAACAAAACCCCCAACGAAAACAAGAAGAACACTTTCGCTGCGGCAGTAGCAAAAAAGAGGCCATGCTTCAACATGGACCTCTCAAACAAAGATGAAAAGTTGGCCCAGGCATGGAAGCTCATCAAGCAAGAGCAAACTTGGGCCAAATTAACTGTCCCGGTAGAAGCTATTGAGGCAGTGGAGCGCAGAACGGTTCATTATAGATGCATCTCAGCACAAACCAAAAGGGCAGCTTTAATCCCGCAAGAAGATGTCGAAGTCGCGCTGAGGTGCATCAGAGAATACACCCAGTACATAGAGAGGGTCAGACAGTACGGCACCATTTCGGTGTTGTTCAATTCAGAAGCCCTCGCTATGAAACACGCTATGACTCCTTGCAAAATCAGCAAGGTCATAATGTACCCCTCGCACATGGGAAAAAGAACGGCCCGTCTCCGCATTCCCAGAATCCCACCAGGACTTGACATGTGGTGGCGTCTGGGATGTGTGATTGTGGAGGGGACGGATACCGTCCCTATAGAAGTGACCAGAACGGCCAGAGAGGACTGGTCCGGGGTTGACCTAGAGATCCTTCTCCAGATCAGGCGCGAGAATGTGAAGACAATCCTGGACCACATCCGCCTTCAGAATAGGACGGTCATTCACATTATGACCGAAGGCAAAAGACCGCAATGTTTTGTTTGTGGGGAAAAAACTCATTTGCGAGACTTCTGCCCTCAACTGCTGAAAGAGGCAAGGAGTCGAAAGGCTCCACTGCTGCCGGCGCCGGGGTGAGGACCACAACCAACACCAGCACCGGAAAAATTACCAATAACAAAACCAATAGAAAGACCACCGCCAACATTGACCACCCAGGGGGGAAACGAGGAAAGCTGTCAAATTCCCGCTCCCCCCCAACATACACACACCAATAAAACCATAAACATACATACAGACACACTTACAGACACAGATCCCTCATCTGCCAGTAATGGAAATGATGGAAATCCGAAATCCCCCAAAACACAAAAAAGGAAACACAAAAAGAAAAAAAAAACTCAACAAAGCACAAAAGCACCCCCATTAAAAAACGCAGACACCACCCACGCAAACATATCTCCAATAACACCAACATCAACACCACCATCACCATCACCAGAATCCCCCAGACGCAAACAACCGAAACAGACGCAAGAACAAATATACACACATACATCTGAAACCACAGACACCGCACTCACAACAAACACAGATACAACCGAAACAACACCACCAAAACCATCACCACCACAGCCACGCAAACAAATAAAATCGCACCAACAAAACAGATAAAACTTCATGCTCGTCAGGAGGGCCAACAAGGAACTGATGGCTCTCGTAGCACGAAGTGAAAATATACAAAAAGAGGGGGAAATTTTGAAATCGAGCACATTTCGCGTGCCGGAAGATTTGGTTCTGGTGCGCATGTTGCTCGACATATTCAAAGAAATACAAGGCAGCTTTCCTCGGGACGTGGAAACCCTGAACGCAAAATCCACTTCAAGACTTTTAAAGGGGTTCCCAAAATAAACCCAACTATGGAGATCGAACAACCCGACCTTAACAAGAGCCCGGAAGGTAAGTAAACATTCCTCTCTCTCTGTTTAACCTGCCAACATGGCCGTATTAAGAGTAGGATGTTTAAATGTTCGAGGCCTGGGATCGCCTGGAAGCAGGGTCACCTGCTCAACGACCTCAGGTCTATAGAAATGGATGTAATTGCAGTCAGCGAAACCAGGATTTCCGACACGCGCGCACTAGCCCCCATTTTCAACGAATATAAGATCTTTGCATCTGTTAGTCGGCCGGGAATGGGAGGTGGTGGTGGCACTGCTGTTTAGGATAGGCCTGGATCTCGAGGTAAGGTCGATCTTCCGGGATCCGGACGGGAAGTGGGTGGTCCTGAACGTGAACAATAATGAAGGTGGTGCCTTTAGACTGTTGGCCGTCTATGCTCTTATTGGGGCAGGACGGCCGGACTTCTTTAGACGCCTGGAAGCCTTTCTGGGTACGTCTCGCCCTTTACTGTTAGTGGGGGACTGGAACGGCATCCTAGACGCACGCTGGGACTGTGTGGGAGTATCCGATAGGAGCGGGGGGTGCAAAAGCCTCAAGAACCTGATCACCTAGTTCCAACTGTCTGACAGGTACCGACTAGATTTCCCTAATGCGCCTGTGTGGACCTGGGCTAACCGCATAGGGTCATCTAGATCGTATATATACAGGATATTCATTAGGAAAATAGACAGAAATAGTGTAAGCTGTCCACGTTTTGAAATGGTCGCCTATTCAGATCACAAGTTTGAGATCTGTATGGTCGACCTAGATAAGACGCGTAGGTTAGGACCTGGTTACTGGAAGCTAAACATGTCATTTCCGGCACGTAAGGCTTACAGGGACCAGGTCAACAATTTACTTAAGAAAATGTTGACAGGGGGAATCGTCAACAATAGATGGTGGGGTGCTCTCAAAAGAGAGATCAGAGTAATATCGATAGAGTTTAGCAAAGAAGTAGCATTAGAGAAAAAGAGAAAGGAGGGGGAGTTGGTAGATATCTTAGACGAGGCTATTGGTAGTGGCATTGCAACTGATGTGCTAGCGGCGATAATAGCATTAGACCATTTCTTCAATGCGAAACACGAAGGTTGCATTGTCAGAGCTAAGGCGCGTGCTCTGAGAAACGAGGGAACCAAAGCTGTTCGATGGGCCCGCGTGGCAGAGGCGCAGCGTGGTAATAAAACCACGATTCGGTCTTTGACGGACCGAGACGGGCACGAGCTGAGAGATTCCAAGGAAATGTGTGAGGCCTTTCGCCAAACCTTTGGTCGGTTGTTCGGGGGAAGTGGCGGGTCAGAGATGGTGGCGGACTTCAGTCCCTACCTCGATGGCTTCCCGCAACTCTCGACGGCTGACGCTGGGCGCTGCGAAAGGCCAATTACTTCAGCCGAGATTCAGGATGCCCTTGTCGGCTGCATTAGGCGCAAGTCACCCGGTTTGGATGGTCTGCCCTATGAGCTTTACGTAAATATGCCAGACTTGTTCTCCAATCTCCTCGAAGCCCTCTACTGCAACTGGTAGCAAAACGGGAGTATTCCCAGTTCTATGAGCCGGGGCCTAGTGACGCTGATAAGGAAAGACTAGAACAAGAGGGACACATTAGACAATTTCAAGCCCATAACTATGCTCAACACAGAGTTTAGGATTTGGGCCAGGGTGTTAGCGAAGAGGTTGGCGCTTGTCGTCGGGGATTTGGTTGGGGTGGCGCAAACTTGCGCAATCCCAACCAGGTCCATACACGACAACCTCACCTAATGCAATACATCATAGAGAGGGTATGGTGTAAACCTGGCTTCGGTGGGGCTCTGATCAATTTAGATCAATCGAAAGCATTCGATAGGGTCGACCATCGGTACCTGGAGGCTGTCCTCAAGGCGGCTGGCTTCGGCCCCGTCTTCAGAATCTGGATCGCTGCAATGCACAGCGGCACCTGCTCGATGGTCAAAATTAATGGCCATCTCTCGGAACCGTTTCAGGTCTTCCGATCGGTCCGTCAAGGGTGCCCTCTCTCCTCCCTTGGGTACGTATTTACTCTCGAGCCTTTACTGCGGAAGCTGGAGCTGTTGCAGGGCATCCCGCTGGAACCGGGACGCGGAAAGGCTGTGTCGGCTTATGCGGACGACATCACCGTGATGGTGTCGGACACCTCAGAAACTGAGGTGGTCGCCAACTTATTGGATGAATATGAAAGGTTGACGGGAGCAAAACTTAACCCGGAAAAGTCAGTGGGCTTGCAACTTGGCACCTGGAGAGGCAAGTCCATGTCGTCCAACAGCGTCGTTAGGCGCTGTACGGATGGAACGGTAAAGTTGCTAGGGGTTTGGTTCGGGCCAGACCTCCAGGTGGATAAGAATTGGGATGAGGTTACGGGCAGGGTCGTCAGTCTCATCCTGAAATGGGCTGGGATGAAGCTATCACTGAAAGGTCGGGCGGAGGTGGGGAACGTGTACATCGCGTCCGTCATCTACTACCGTCTGACTGTCGTTCCTTGTCCTCATTCGCGCCTCGCCATCTTAGAGCGGCTCCTCTTCAAATTCTTGTAGAGGGGTCAGGTTCCGCTGGTGAGGCGGTCCATCTGCTGCCAGCACCCTCTACGTGGAGGGCTGCGCATGCCGTGGCTAATGATGCGCAGGCACGCACTGATGCTGCGGCATCTCCAGATATTCTGCCTAAACGGTGAACAGGTGTGGTTGCCGTTTGCCAGACGGGCCTTTCCGTAGTGAAGATCGACCCGCCGCCTTCTTTTGGCCAGGAAGGGCACGTCATTTTCCTCTGTCTGGTGGCAGTAGCGAAAGAGGTTGTATGGTGGACGAGGTTGAAAGGACTGCAGACAGACACTTTTCTCTTCGGCCAATCCCTCATCAACTTTTTCAAGTTTCACTTGGAAAGGAAGGTGAGGGTGGTGAGAGAAGCGCTGCCCCCCAGTACATTTGCTGAAAGGTGGGTGAATGTGGCGAGAATGGCCCGTGTGAGTGGGCCTACTCTGGTCATGCGGCTGTAGGTAGGTCAATTTTAAGAGGAGAGGGGTGCCCTTCCAGGGTGCTCTCGAAGCGTCGGGTCGTTCAGGACTGGTGGGGTACCTGAGCGAACACTAGGTGGTCATCCACCCTATTGGGAATTTTTTCTTGTTGTAATTTTATTGTTACTTTATTGTTACTTTGTTATTGTAACTTTGTTATTCATATTGCTTACTCGATTTTTCTGTTAAACCCCACTGTCCCAGTCTTTTGTATTGTCCCCTATATGTCGGCCCTTGTGGCCAATAAATGAAATCATTATTATTATTATTATTATTATTATTATTACAGTTGCATTGATCTTGCTTTATGTTCATCCGAATTATCACCAAGTCACAACCAGTGACCTCAAGAGACAACATGGTCCGCCATGTTCAAGAAAGAACACACATACATATTTAGGTGTTTAGACTTGTGATTACTTATATTGACAGAATCTTCCTTAGTATAGGGCAGTCCCCATTCGTACTATCTTTTGTATTTCTCCTATGTGCGGGTTTCCTGGGATTTGCGATAAGTAATTATTAGACTTCTTAGTTATCATTTCTAGAGCGCCCACAACCACTGGAATTGTTTTAGTTCTCAACTTCTACATTTTTCCAATTTCTATCTCCAGGTATTTATACTTACTCAATTTTTCAACTGTTTTTATAGATACATACTTGTCTATTGGAATGGACATATCAATTAGTAGGCATACCCTCTTTTTAAAGTCCTTCAGTATTATATCAGGTTTATTTGCATCTATTTTTCAGTCTGTTTGGATGCAAAATTGCCACAAGATTGAGATATGATCTTTTTCAAGTACGGGAGATGGTTGATTTTCCCACCAATTCTTTTGATGGGGCAGGTCAAAATGCTTACACATTATCGAATGTATGTATTGTGCAGCTCTGTCGAGCCTGTTTAGGTATTCGGTTGGAGCTATAGGACTGCACATTGAAATTATATGATCAATAGTCTCTGGTTGCTTTTTACATACACGGCATAATGGGTTGCATCCATGTTTTATTATGTTGGCTTGGTAATTTTTTGTTGGCAGACACTGATCTTGTGCTGATATAATCAGTCCTTCAGTCTCCGATTTCAGTCCTGTGGATACCAACCACTGATGGGTTAAAGTGTTGTCAACAACAGGATTGTTAGCTCTTTCTGGGTGTGTTCCATACAGAGGCTTGTCTTGCCATTTCTTAGCCAGTTTCTGTAGCAAGTCTTTCTTTGCAGTTACTTTTACCTGCTTTGCTTTTTCTGTGTTTTTCATTTCAGCAGTAAATGGAACTTCTGAAATGTATAGTCCATTACTGTATCTTTGTGCATCTTTTGTAATGGAGTATTATCTTTTGATGCTTTCGTGTTTCAAAACGAGTTTGATCATCCAATCATGTGGTTCCTTTATATATGTAGATAATCCAATTGTTGCAGTTTTCAACGCAATATCTAACTGGATTAACCCACGTCCTCCTTCTTTCCTAGGGAGATATATTCTATCTGCATCTGCCTTAGGGTGATGCATTCTGTACATGGTTAAGACTTTTCTAATTTGTGTATCGAGCCTACGGATCTCTGTGCTGACATCTCACTTGATGACATTTTAACTGTAGGATACTACTGGTATGGCAAGCGTGTTTATGGCATCGATCCTATTCCTTGCATTCAATTCCGTTCTTAAGATTGCTCTTACTCTGCGGTAACATTCCTTCCTTATCCTTTCCCTCATTATCGAGTGCTTGATTATGTCTCCTTCACAAACACCTAGATAGTTGTAAGTTTCTTCTAGATCATGTTCCCCCGATCAAGATTAATGTCTGAACTTTTCAGCAGCTTTCCTCTGGTGAACGTTGCTTTGGCGCATTTATCTACTCCAAACTCCATTTTATTTTAATGTCATCACTGAACTGCGTCACAGTGGATAATAGCCCTTGCAATTGTTCATCATTTTTTGTAAATAGTTTCAGGTCATCCATGTAGAACAAGTGATTAATGGTTTTGTCGTAGACTTTATATCCATGTTTTGTTTCATTGAGCATTTTACTTAATGATATAAGTGCGATGCAGAATAAAAGCGGTGAAAAGAGTCACCCTGAAAAGTTCCACAAATGATATTAACTTCTCCAGCTTCCAGTGATCTTTTTTCACTATTCAAAAGGAGTGTCGTTTAACATGTCTTCCTACTGAATGACAGGAACCTCCAGGCAACGGGAGACATTTTGAAAATCTCTAAACATTTTTCAATCCAACTGTGGCAAACTATCGAATGCTTTTTTATATTCTATCCAAGCAATTAATAGATTTTGTGTCTATTATGACAATCTTCCAGTATCATTTTGTTAACCAAAAGCTGATCTTTACAGCCATATGAGCCTCGTTTACACCCTTTCTGCTCATTAGGAAATAGATTATTTTTATCAGGTGGGCATATGTATATTCAGTTAGGACTGATGTTAAAGTGTTATACATTGTGCAAGTTATCGGTCTGTAATTTTAGGGATTGTTTGTCTCATAATTCTTCGGAAGTAGGAATGTAATGCCGTTAACTAGTCAGGATGGTATCTTTTATGGCTCCTTAACTATTTCATTGTAAAGTTGGGCTAACAGCTCAGGAGACTGTGAAGGCATTTATCCAAACATTTTGTATTTTTTCTTTTCCTGGGGATTTCTATTTGATGGTTTTTCTAAGAGCCAAACGCAACTGTTCAACTGTTATATTTTCCCATGTTTGTTCCTCAAGGTTAGCTGTATCTTTCATTTGTCTGTCTATCCATGGGGCATGTATATTAGGAACTTTTTCTTCGGCCCAGATCTTTTCCCAGAATTCTTGCACTTCTTCCTTGGATGGTATTGATTTAGCAATTATAGTTGACTTGCCAATTTTTCTGTAGACGTTTCTTTGGTTGTTTTTGAACATATTATTGTCCTCATAGAATCTAGATCGTTTTTCTAAGCCTATGTCAGTTGTTGATTGTATACTGTATTTATACTGTATTTATACGTATTTATACTGTATTTGCTTTTCAATTTTCTAAGTTTAGTTTGTTTAACATGTTCACCTACTTAAAATTTCTGTCAGATCGGAGAAGGTTTATTTGGCGATTGATGTTCTGTTTCTAAGTAGATTATTATTATTATTATTATTATTATTATTATTATTATTATTATTATTATTATTATTATTGTTCTTTGAGTCTCAGTCATTGATGTTATTTAACTTGAAAGTTTGTTGAAATGAGTATCAAGCCACTACCTGCAGCCTCAGATATTCAGGATGTATCGGAGGGTTCTTGTTGTTCCCAGCAAGCATGCCTTTTGAAGCGTTACAAAAAGCGGGGCGGGACCAATTTTTTTTAACCATCACTGGAAACTCTTTGAGATAGTACCTAGTGAGCCTATGACAATCGGGACCACTTTGACCCCATGGCAGTTCCAAATCCTTTTTACCTCCCATTTTAAGTCCTGGTATCGGTTAATTTTCTCCCCCTCCTTCTCTTGCACTCCCGTGTCGAATGGGCAGGCCACATCCACAATCAGGCACGATCTTTTTGCCTTGTCCAAAACCACCAGGTCAGGTCTATTGTGTTCCAGTTTCTTGTCCGTCTGTATCCTAAAATCCCCCAGCACTTTCACATGATCGTTTTCCATCACCGACTCTGGTTTATGCTCATACCACTTCTCAGAATGTGGTAAATTATTTACTTCGCATAGGTGCCAGTGGATCACCCTGCCCATCCCATCATGTCTCCATCCTTTATAGTGAGTCTAAGCTACGTGTTTACACTGGGATACAATGTGAGCCACAGTCTCCTCTCTCTCTCTCCACAGATCCTACACAGTGGGCTACCCTCCTCCTTGTAAATATGATGTTTCAGACACTTCGTTTTGAGGGTCTGCTCTTGCGCAGCCATTAGTGTTCCTTCTGTAGCCTTTTTAAGGTTTCCTCTTTTCAACCAGTTCCATGTCTGTGGATCTCTGAATTCAGAAGGCACTATGAAGGGATTTTTCATGAAGGTTGCTCTTTCTCCTTGTTGTTATTTTCTCCTCGGACATCCCCTGGCCTATTGTCTTCTCCTTCAGTACAATTCTGAGCATTGGCTCCCTACTATCAGTCACGTATTTGTGTAGGTTGTTTTTCTCCATCTGAACACAGTCCTCTATGCTGATAAGACATCTTCCACCTTCAGATCTCCTTAAGTAGAGTCTATCGACATCAGTCCATTTGTGGAACATGTTGTAGATAGTCAATAGCTTCCTAGTCTTCCTATCCATTTTTTTTTATTCAGCAACATTCTATCTCAGAATTCTCGCACTCTACCTAATAATAGACACAGCTCGGGAATTTACTGCACTTATGGCATTCCTACTGCTCAGATGTGACTTTAGTCCGCTCCTAACTCTCCGAATGTATTCAGATCTTATCAATTCCTTCATTTTTTTTTCTTGATGTCATCAGCCTCCAGAACACCTACACATTTGTATCCCTCTTCAGCATCAATTTCCTTTATCATCTCACATGTTGGTACCTGGATTCCGTTGCTTCTGCTCAATTTACCCATCTTCATCACAAGTACCCCATACTTACTAATACCAAATTGGATACATATATCATTGCTGAAAATACGGACAGTGTCAACAAGCACATCCAACCCCCTCTCACTCTTCCCGAAGAGCTTAAGATCGTCCATGAAGAGGAGGTGATTGATGGTAATCTGTCCCTTTCCCAACTTGTATCCTGCTCTCACTTTTCGCAGTATAATGGTCAGGGGGATCAGGGCAAGGACAAACAACAGAGGGGACAAACTATCTCCCTGGAAGATACCTCTCTTGATCCTCACGCCTCCCAAGGATTCTCCGCCCGATATTAACTCCGTTTTCCAGGACTTCATACTTTTGCTCAACAACTGTCTGATGTTATCTGCCACCCTGAAGATCTCTAGGCTTTTGGTAATCCAAGAATGAGGTACCAAGTCGAATGCCTTTGTGTATTCTATCGATCCCATGGCAAGACCAGTGTGTCTCCTCTTGCAATTCCTCATTACCATCTTATCAATAAGTAACTGGTCCTTTGTACCACGGGACTTCTTTCGGCATCCTCTCTGTTCGTCCGGTAACAAGTTGTTTATGTGGAGGTGATGGTAGATTTCCTCAGACACAATGCTTGCTAACATTTCCACATTATCGACAGACATGTGATAGGTCTATAGTTGGTAACATCATTACCCTAGGTTCGGTCTTTCATTACCAGAACAGTGGTACCTTTTGTCAACCACTCTGGTACTTCACCTAACATCAAGCAGTCATTGAAAGTTGTCGGGTGGAGGGATGTTATATTTTTAATCCAATACCCCTGCACACCACCTGAGCCTGGTGATTTCCAGTTGGTTAGATTTCTGGCCTCCCCCTTAAGAGTTTTAACTGTGATACTCAAATAAGTTTGTTGGTGTGCCTGTTCACTAATCTCCTTTTGTACTGTCTCAATCCACACTGCCTCGTCATTATGTTCAACACCCTGCTCCCATATTCCTCTCCAGAATGCCTTAGTTTTTTCCGCCTCAGTGATCAAGTCGTTGCCTCTTTCTTTCCCTTCAAGCTCTCCAAACAATATCTTCTGGTTGTTGAAAACCACACTATCCCAGTCTTTTGTATTGTCCCCTATATGTCGGCCCTTGTGGCCAATAAATGAAATCATTATTATTATTATTATTATTATTATTATTATTATTATAATTATTATTATTATTATTATTGGCGACCTACGTAGGAAATCGTATCATCGTGAGCTCCGCAAATGTTTGTTGTTTTCGTTGGTTTAAAATTGCCATTTATGGAAAATATTTGTTGTTAACTATTTATAAGATCACAAAATTTGCTTTTGGAAAAGGACACTCAAAAAGATTGGGACCTTAAGCCCAAAATTTAAACTGTTATAATTATCAAACAAAAAGATTTCTTTGTAAAATCAGGGACGAATCAAAGCCACACCTACCTCACAAACTAACACCTCACTCCGACACCACCATTGTAAATATTACTACGTTTGCCAACACTAAAAGTATAAGCAGACATTCATTTCCCGCCATTACCAATGACTGCAGGTGTTGAAGCCGCCACCCCCACCACCACCACCACTGCGACAACAGAAACAAAAGAAGAAAAGAATTATCTAGTGACATCGAAATGGATTCACCCAGAATGGACTCTTACACATCGAACACAACTGAAACTAAAAATAACAATAAGAAAAATAACGATAACAACAACAGCAACAATGAGGATAAAAAAACACCCTGTCTTTTGCCAGAGTAGCAAAAAAGTGCGAAGAAATCCAGGTAACTCAGGAGGAATTAGATGAAGCCAAGATAATGGTAAAGAAAGATGGGTACAGTTGTTTAAAATTTCCATTTATGGAAAATTGTTATTGTTAACTGTATATAAGTGCACATACATTGATTTCTGAAAAGGACACTAAAAAATATTGAGGCCTTGAGCCCAAAATTTAAACTTTTTATAATTATCAAAAAAAAAGTTTTCTTTGAAAAATCATGGATGTCTCAGAGTCACTCCTTCCTCACAAACTAACACCTCACACCGACACCACCATTGTAAATATTGCTACGTTTGCCAACACTGGAAATGTAAGCAATACCAATATTTTAAATTTGTCTCAGGCAGACGTTCATTTCCCGCCATTACCAATGACTGCAGGTGTTAAAGCCGCCACCACCGACACCACCGCGACAACCCCCATCCCCACCACCACCACAGCGACAACAGAAACAAAAGAAAAAATAAATTAACTCGTGATATCGAAATGAATTCAAACCAAAAGGAACTCTTCCACACCGAACACCACTGACGCCACCACCACCACCACCACAACTGAAATTAAAATTAAGAATAGCAAAAATAACGAAAACAACAACAGCAACGACATTAAGAAAACTAACCTGAGTTTTGCCAGAGAAGCAAAAACGTGCGAAGCGATCCAGTTAACTCAGGAGGAATTAGAAGAAGCCAAAGTAATGGTAAAGAAAGATGGGTACAGGGTCAGCCTCCCCCTCACCTAATAAAATGGAGCATCGGCGCCTATGCACCGTGTCTTATCGGACGATTAACATAAAATCGCGCCGAGTGGAACGGGCATCCAAGTCCCAAATCCAAAAAGCTTTGTGACATGTGTGGGCAAAAAACCCCCACATTAGACGTGGGCAGAAATATGGAACCGTTGACGTGTTCTTTGGAACACCACAGGAGGCCAGAGAACACTCCATGGCCCATTAAGAAGTGACGACTTCACACTCGTCCCAAGCTATTGTGTCCAGAGTCTCGCGAAGATCAGGGTGACCCAGGTTCCACCGGCTATCGAAATTCACTGGCTAGTGGCTGCCGTCCTCGCCGGCATCGACGCCAACACCAAGATAATTGAAATAGCGAAAGAAAAGCACGAAAACTGGTCCGGATCTGGAATGGAGCTCCTGATCCAAGCGGACCAAAAAAGCATTGAGGAGATCCCAGAGGTAATAGACCTCACTGACGGCAGCCACCTCACCGTAATCGTCAAGGGCAGAAGACCTAGGTGTTTCGTTTGTGAGGAAGGAACCCATCAAAGGGCTTTCTGCCCTCAGGCTAAAAGGTTGAGGCGACCTCTCTTACCCACCCCAGTGACTCAACCATCAACACCACCAGTAGCAGAAATGGCAGCAACAACTGTAGCAGCAACAACAGAAGCAACTGTAACAGAACCAACTCCAGCAACAGTAGCAAAACCAACACCACCACCACCCAACACGCCAGAACTAGCACCAGCGCCTACACCATCCACCACGCCACAACCAAAACCAACGCCTGTCGAGGATTTTCTACTCCCCGACCTATCGCAACTGGAGACAGATTGTAACGACGAGGATTGGGTATCGGTATCAGGAAAAAAGACAAAAGAAAAAGAGGCCAAATAATAAAAAAAAATCCTCTTCCTTCCCCCTCCAAAAACAAAATACAGAGGGAAACAAATAAACTATCAAACAAAAAAGTTAGGACAGCTATGCCACCATCCACATCAGAATCACCAACCCATCACCACAAACACCAACACCATCACCATCATTAACCCCAACACCACCATCACCAACCCCAGAAACGTCACCAAAAACCGAAACAGAAACAAACCCACAACAAACGCAAACAAAACAAAACGACCAAAACGATACACACTACACAGCATTACATTTGAACAACAACCAATTATTTCACTACATCCAACACAACACCAGCATCACAGAAAAATACTACACAACACCCCAAAAGTTAACACCACCTCCACACATACAAATCACTCACATCACACAGAAAACGTACACGACGCTAAAACAAACATTTCCCAAAGACATCGGAGACTTCCGACAAGTACTCTCAAGGAGGGTTTATAGGACATCCTTGCGGAGGAGGCCACAAACAGTGAAAAGGGTGTAGAAACCATCCTTACTCTACGAGAAGTAAGGTAAGTGGTCTTTTCCACCTTTTCCACTCCATTTCAACATGACCTCACTCAGAATAGGCAGCATAAATGCGCGTGGCTTGGGGTTGTAATGGCAGCAGGGCCAGCTGCTCACCGATCTTCGGCGACTACGATGTGTACGCATCTCCCAGCCGTCCTGGATAGGGGAAGAAGTTGCTGTGCATTGTCGGAGAGGTTTGTATCACGCCATACGGGCCATCTTCCTGGAACCGGAAGGTAAGTTGGTGGTGCTGGACATGACCAGCGGAGACGGGCAAGCTTTCAGGCTAGTGGCCGTCTATACCCCGACAGGGGCGGGCGGCCTGATTTCTTCCAGCGTCTGGAGACCTTTATGGGAGCGTCCCGCTCTTTAGTGTTAGTGGGCAACTGGAACGGGATCTTAGATGCACGCTGGGACTGTGTGGGATTAGCGGATATGGGAGGGGGGCAAGAGCCTCACCAACCTGCTCAGGCGTTTTGATCTATCTTACATGTATCGATTGGATTTCCCGAATGTGCCAATGTGGACTTGGACAAACCGCATAGGGTCATCCAGATCATATCTAGATAGAGTATCTTGTAGGGAAATAGATAGGTCTAGCATAGGCTGTCCACAATTCAAGATAGTCAGCTACACGGACCACAAATTCGTGATCTTTGTGCTTGACGTAGATAGGCTACTGGAAGCTAAACGCGTCCTTACCAGCGGGCAAGGCCTACAGAGACCGGATTAACGAACTAGTTAAGCGGGTGTTGACGGGGGCCATCGTCTACAACAAGTGGTGGTTTGCTCTGAAAAGAGCGATTAGAATAGAGTCCATTAGCTTTAGCAATAGAGAAAAATAGAGCAGAGGGAGAACTAGTTAGAAAATTAGATGAGGCGCTTAGCAAATGCATCGCGACCGACGTACTTGCGGCGAAATTGGCCCTTGAACAACTATTCAATGCAGAGCACGAAGGCTGCGTTGTCAGAGCTAGGGTGCGTGCTTTCAGACGCGAGGGGACGAAAGCCGTTCACTGGGCCCGACTGACGGAGGCGCATCGTGGCAACAAAGCCACGATCCGGTCTTTGCTGGACCACGACGGGCGCATGCTACTCGATCCCGGGCAAATGTGTGAGGCTTTTCAGCGACATTTCGCTCAGCTGTTCGGGAGCAGCGGCGGGCCAGATCGAGGGATGGTCTTTAGTGTCTACCTCGAAGAACTGCCGCGGCTCTCGGCCACTGAAGCGGATTGTAGCGATAAGCCGATAACAGCCGCTGAAGTAAGGAAGTAATGACTGGCTGCACAAGGGGTAAATCGCCTAGTTTGGATGGTCTGCCCGATGAACTTTACGTACAGATGCCTGACTTGTTCGAAGGCCTCTTGGCGGACGTCTATTGCAACTAGCAACAGAACGGGCGAATTACCAGCTCTGTGAGCCGAGGAGCGGTGGCGCTGCTGAGAAAGGATCAGAACCAGGGGGATAACATAGATAATTTCAGGCCCATAACTCAGAGTTCAATAACTCAGAGTTCAACATTTTGGCCAAGGTGTTAGCAAAGAGGTTGGCGCTTGTTGTTGATGGTCTGGTGGGAGAGGCGCAGACATGCGCCATTCCAGACAAATCTATCCATGACAACCTCCATCTCATGCGATACATCGTAGAGTGGGTAGCTAGGGAACCTGGCACGGGTGGGTCCTTGATCAATTTAGATCAGTCGAAACACTTTCGATAGGGTCGACCATCGTTACCTAGCGGCAGTCCTGAGGCGGCTGGCTTTCGGCCCGTCTTCAGAGGCTGGATGGCTGCCATGCACAGCGACATCTGCTCTGTGGGGAGAGTGAACGGTCACATTTCGAACCCGTTCAACATCATGCGCTCGGTCCGCCAAGGATGTACCCTCTCCTCCCTCTTGTACGCATTGACTCTCGAGCCATTAGTGAGAGGAAGCTATCCCTGAAATGTCGAGCGGAGGTGGCTAACGCGTATATCGCGTCCGTCATCTATTACCGCCTGACCGTCGTATCTTGTCCTAAGCCCCTCCTGATTGCGCTGGAGCGTTTGCTCTTTCGCTTTTTGTGGAAGGGACGCGCTCCGATGGTCAGGTGGTCCATCCGCTGTCAACACCCGCTACGTGGAGGGCTGGGAATGCCGTGGCTGATGATGCGCAGACACGCGCTCAGGCTACTATATCTCCACCTCTTCCTCAAAGGTGATCAGGTGTGGTCGCCTTTTGCTAGATGCGTCTTTCCCCAGCTCGTCTCCTTAACGGATCTGCAGTCCTTTGTCAAGCGAAGAGCGAGAGGGAGCGCTTGGAGACTGGAATATCTTCAGGCGCTCACAGCCCTCGACCAATCGGGAAATGTGTTCAGTGGAAACTCCACCTTGGCGTTCTATAGAGGATTAGAGGAAGGGAAGAGCGACGACGTACTAGGGGAAACTCTAGGCGTCGACGAAAATCAACTAGCCAATCTCTTCGGAAGAACTTTCGGGCCGGGGCCTATGGACAACTTCCAGAAATCCCTTGCCTGGCAGTGTTACCGAGGAGCTTTGCCACTTCGGGATAAACTCTACAGGCATGGAGGTGCCGTCAGCCGGGCATGTCCAAGACGCGCGCAGGGTGACGAAACCGTTCTGAACGCACTCATCTAGTGTCCGAGCATTGCTGACTTGTGGGTTTATGGCCAACACCTGCTGTCGCGTGTAGGACGGATCCAGCTATCAGCTGAGTCCATCGTGAGGATTGCCCCGCCCTCTTCCTTTAGCCGGGAAGGGCAGGCAGTTTTTATCTGTCTGGTGGCCATGGCGAAAGAGATAGTATGGTGGACACGTCTGAAAGGGCTGAAGACGAGCACTTACCTCTTCGGTGATGCCCTGATAAACTTTTTCAAATTTCATTTGAAAAGGAAAATCAGAGTAGAGAGGGAAGTGCTCTCTTCCCAGCATTTTGTTGAAAGATGGGTGAGAGAGGCAAGAATGGCCCGAGTGAATGGACCTACTCTGAGTATGTGTCTGTAAATTAAAGGTGGAAAACTGGGAGAGAGCACTTGCCCTGGTGGTCAGGGTCACTGTGACTTTTTAATGGGCTTTCTCCATGAATGTCCCTCGGAAGTCTCCCCCTATTGGGTAATTGTTTTCATTGTTCTATTATTACATACTCTGTTTCTTGTTTTTTTTTACACGCAGAAATACCATTTTGTACCATCCTGTATTGTCCTGTACTGTCCTTAATGTCTACTTTGTGTAAACCCTTGTGGTTAATAAAGAAAGCATTATTATTATTATTATTATTATTAGCGACCGACTTAGTAAATCTTTACGATCTGAGTTCAAATCCCGCCGAGGTTGACTTTACCTTACATCCTTATATGGGGTCGAAAAAAGTACCAGTAATGCACTGGGTAATTGCTGTCCTTGTGCCTAAAGTAGAAACGGTTATTATTATTATTATTATTATTATTATTATTATTATTATTATTATGATTATTCCTTGAATCTCAGTCATTGATGTTGGTTAACTGGAAAGTCCGTTGGATTGAATATCAAGCCACTACCTGCAGCCTCAGATATTCAGGACGTATCGGAGGGTTCTTGCTGTTCCAAGCAAGCATGCCTTTTGAAGCGTTCCAAAAAGCGTGAAGGGGCCGATTTTCTTTAACCATCCCTGGAAACTTTTGGAGATAGTCCCCAGAGCGCCTATGACAATCGGGATCACTTTGACTTCATGGCAGTTCCAAATCCTTTTCATCTCCCACTTTAGGTCCTGGTATCGGTTAATTTTCTCCCTCTCCTTCTCTTGCACTCTCGTGTCGAACGGGCAGGCCACATCCACAATCAGGCACGATCTTTTTTCTTTGTCCACAACCACCAGGTCAGGTCTATTGTGTTCCAGTTTTTTGTCCGTCTGTATCCTAAAATCCCACAGCACCTTCACCTGATTGTTCTCCATCACCGCCTCTGGCCTATGCTCATACCATTTCTCAGAATGTGGTAGATTGTTTACTTTGCACAGGTGCCAGTGGATCACCCTGCCCATCACATCGTGTCTCCAGCCCTTATAGTGGGTCTGGGCTAGGTGTTTACACTCGGACACAATGTGAGCCACAGTCTCCTCTCTCTCTCCACAGATCCTGCACAGTGGGCTAGCCTCCTCCTTGTAGATATGGTGCTTCAACCACTTCGTTTTGAGGGCCTGCTCCTGCGCAGCCATTAGCATTCCTTCTGTAGCCTTTTTGAGGTCTCCTCTTCTCAACCAGTTCCATGTCTGTGGATCTCTAAATTCAGTTTTCTCAAAGAAGGTACTATGAAGGGATTTTCCCTTAAGGCTGCTCTTCCTCCTTGATGTTATTTCCTCCCTGGACTTCCCCTGGCCTACTGTCCCCTCCTTCAGTACAGTTCTGAGCATTGGCTCCTTACTATAGGTCACGTATTTGTATAGGTTGTTTTTTTCCATCTGAACACAGTCCTCTATGCTGATAAGACCTCTTCCACCCTCAGATCTCCTTAGGTAGAGTCTATCGACATCACTCCTCTTGTGGAACATGTTGTAGATAGTCAATAGCTTCCTAGTCTTCCTATCCATTTCTTTTTGTTCAGCAACATTCCATCTCAGAATTCCAGCACTGTACCTAATAATAGACACAGCTCGGGAATTTACTGCGCTTATGGCATTTCTGCTGTTCAGATGTGACTTCAATACGCTCCTTACTCTCCGAATGTATTCAGTTCTTAACAATTCCTTCATTTTTTTGTTCTTTATGCCATCAGCCTCCAGAACGCCCAAATACTTGTATCCTTCCTCAGAGTCAATTTCCTTTATCATCTCACCTGTTGGTATCTGGATCCCGTTACTTCTGCTCAACCTACCCCTCTTCATCACAATGACTCCACATTTACCAATACCAAACTGCATACATATATCACTGCTGAAAATACGGACAGTGTCAACAAGCACATCCAACTCCTTCTCACTTTTCCCGAAGAGCTTAAGATCGTCCATGAAGAGGAGGTGATTGATGGTAAGCTCTCCCCCTCCCAACTTGTATCCTGCTCTCACTTTTCGCAGCATAATGGTCAAGGGCATCAGGGCAAGGACAAACAACAGAGGGGACAGGCTATCTCTCTGGAAGATACCTCTCTTGATCTTCACGCTTCCCAAGGATACTCCAGTTGATGTCAACTCTGTCTCCCAGGACCCCATACTCCTGCCCAGCAACTGTCTGATGTTATCTGCCACCCTGAAGACCTCCAGGCTT
>OZ024740.1:183917645-183952645 GCA_964016885.1 Eledone cirrhosa
GATTTATGATAGAGAGAAAAAATAATAATGATTGCAGATGAATATTCTAACGTCAAAAATAACAAATGTATATGTTATGATTTTACAAGGTGAAGATAGAATGAGGGTAATGAGTAAACAAGTATTATAGAGTGTATAATGCCCTTTAAAGTAAGGTAGATGGGTATATTTTAAAGAGGTGTATGTATATGTGCCTTTGAGAAAAGATTCTAAATTGATAAAGAATTGAATATTAACTGTATACTTTGTGAAAAGTTCTATGGAATTTATGCAGGCAGATAGAAAACAAATCGGTGCGTCTATTTATTATAGAATCTAGGTTAGAGATAATGGTAAATTTTTCATTTAGGCAGAGATTACAGATTTTAGATAGAGAGCTGTTCAAGTATGAGGATGCAGAAGAAATCTTCTTCCAAAATATGGTATATTTAATGTTTTTGTCTTTTAAGGACCATATGAGTTCTGAGAGAGCAGTGTTAGTTCTTTTAAGTTTGTATTTGAAAGATGAATGATGATTATGGAGACGAGCTTTAAAAGAGGTGGAAGTGGAGCCAAAATATGTGAAGGAATTGGTGCTAGTTATAATTTTACATTCATAAATTAAGTTTTTATCGAGACAATGGTTGTTGAGAGGACATTTATTTTTAATGCGGCAGTTGCAATTAGAGAGATTATTAATGAGTGATCTAGTGTTATCTATAGAAGGAATTGGATTGGAGAAGTTGTTTGCGATAGGAATAATAGGAATAATAGTTTCTTGATTTAGAGTTGGATTATGAACATTTAGCGAAGTTGTGTTTGACGTTGTATTTGGGTTTACAGAAGTTAGCCTAGGGTTTACAATGACGTCGGGAGTACTATTACTGTTATTATGAAATTCAATATTGGAAGGAAGAGATTTAGTATTTAGTATTTTATTGTTGTGTTTAGAGATGATGTTGGAAATATTGGAGGATGTAGAATACGAAAATTTGATGGTGTGTTTGTTAAATACTTTACTATAGATATGTGAGGAAGGGAAGCATTTATTTAAGGCACTAAAAAATAATTTAGGAATATTGTTATTAATAGAGATGGAGAAAGGAGCATTATACCAGATTATGTTTTTGTATCTAGGTCTTTTATTAAAATTATTGGAATGGTCATGATTAATTATTCTACTGTAAGTTTTTCTAGAATTTGTTTCTTTACTATATTTGATTTTATCTGGATAGCCGGCTTTAGAAAGTGCGTTATTATAGTAATTGGCGTTAGCATCAAATAAAAACATATTTGATGCTAACGCCAATTACTATAATAACGCACTTTCTAAAGCCGGCTATCCAGATAAAATCAAATATAGTAAAGAAACACATTCTAGAAAAACTTACAGTAGAATAATTAATCATGACCATTACAATAATTTTAATAAAAGACCTAGATACAAAAACATAATCTGGTATAATGCTCCTTTCTCCATCTCTATTAATAACAATATTCCTAAATAAATGCTTCCCTTCCTCACATATCTATAGTAAAGTATTTAACAAACACACCATCAAATTTTCGTATTCTACATCCTCCAATATTTCCAACATCATCTCTAAACACAACAATAAAATATTAAATACTAAATCTCTTCCTTCCAATATTGAATTTCATAATAACAGTAATAGTACTCCCGACGTCATTGTAAACCCTAGGCTAACTTCTGTAAACCCAAATACAACGTCAAACACAACTTCGCTAAATGTTCATAATCCAACTCTAAATCAAGAAACTATTATTCCTATTATTCCTATCGCAAACAACTTCTCCAATCCAATTCCTTCTATAGATAACACTAGATCACTCATTAATAATCTCTCTAATTGCAACTGCCGCATTAAAAATAAATGTCCTCTCAACAACCATTGTCTCGATAAAAACTTAATTTATGAATGTAAAATTATAACTAGCACCAATTCCTTCACATATTTTGGCTCCACTTCCACCTCTTTTAAAGCTCGTCTCTATAATCATCATTCATCTTTCAAATACAAACTTAAAAGAACTAACACTGCTCTCTCAGAACTCATATGGTCCTTAAAAGACAAAAACATTAAATATACCATCTTTTGGAAGAAGATTTCTTCTGCATCCTCATACTTGAACAGCTCTCTATCTAAAATCTGTAATCTCTGCCTAAATGAAAAATTTACCATTATCTCTAACCTAGATTCTATAATAAATAGACGCACCGATTTGTTTTCTATCTGCCTGCATAAATTCCATAGAACTTTTCACAAAGTATACAGTTAATATTCAATTCTTTATCAATTTAGAATCTTTTCTCAAAGGCACATATACATACACCTCTTTAAAATATGCCCATCTACCTTACTTTAAAGGGCATTATGCACTCTATAATACTTGTTTACTCATTACCCTCATTCTATCTTCACCTTGTAAAATCATAACATATACATTTGTTATTTTTGACGTTAGAATATTCATCCGCAACCATTATTATTTTTTCTCTCTATCATAAATCTTTTTAATCTCAATTTCATCCTTAATTTATTATTATTATTATTATTTTTTTTTTTTTTTCTCCCCATCAACGAACTCATTATTAATACATATTAACTCTTTATTCGCATATATTATCAATTCAATCAATATACAAACTTTAACTTCACATTATTTTTCTCAAATCCTTCTACACACAAACCTTAATAATTTTTCTCTTCGTTAATTTTGAAATTGCCACAATACATTAATTTCTCTTTTTTTGACGTTAGAATATTCATCCACAATTATTATTTTTTTTTTCTCTCTATCTTCATACATAATTTCTCAATGTTAATTTTCAAATTCCTTCAATTTATACATTATCTTCCAACGGTTCCCAACCTCTCTATGTTAAAACAATATATCTTTTTCTCAGTTATAAAAACTATCTCTTTCTCTCTATCACCCATCTCTCCCTCTCCACCTTCACTCTCATCTCCTCCCCCTTTTTTTCATCCTTCCCCCCCCCCTCCCTAAATAAAATATTTTTTTCCTCGCACATATCCTCCCTTGGTTAATTTTCAAAATGTTTAATTTATACATTATCTTCCAATGGTTTTCAACCTCTCTATATAAAACAATATATCTCCTCTCAGTTATAAAAACTATCTCTTTCTCTCTATCACCCATCTCTCCCTCTCATCTCCTTCCCTTTTCATCTCCCCCCCCCCTCTGTAAATAAAATATTTTTCCCAATATCACACATCAATCTAAAACCACTTTTCATATGTTGATTTAAAACTGCACTATCCACAAGTGTTATTTAGCCTTCATATCATGTTCTCCTGTTTTATCTGATGAAAACACAAATATTATTGCATGATGATGTTTGTTTTTGAAATGCGCATAATAAAATACATGGAACTCCTTTAACCATCTTTTGATCTTATATTATGCATACTCCAGTCCTACAAACTGTAGAGTGCTTCTTATCCGATATCTGCATTGCTTTATTGTACTACAATAAAACTCACCTCCTACATTATATATATATATATATATATATTTATATATATGTATATATATATATATATATATATATATATATATATATATATATATATATATATATATATATATATATATATATATACATATGTATGTATATATATATATATATATATATATATATATATAGAGAGAGATAGATATATAATAATAATTATAATAATATTATATAACTATAAACAGGAAAGGTCAGTAACTCATTTCTACCCTATTACCAGTAAGACAAATAGCTCAATGTAAATACATCAGATGGTTTACAAACGTTTGCATGTGTACTGTTAAGGTCCTCGTTTTACGAGTAACTTTTTATCTTAATGTCTCTTTAAGTATCTCTACTATTCTCTTGTAATCTCTGTGGCATACATTCCACTCTGTGACTCTTTAATTATTATACAATTCTCTTGTAATTTCTGTCACATCCACTCCACTCTGTAAATACGAAACTGTTGATGTCAACATTAATATCCATGTATCTATATGATTGTTCAGTTGAATAGGAAGTTAATTATATGTCCAAACTTTGCTAGTGCTCCGATAATTCCAAAGGAACATTTGGAGGAAACGATTATCAGCAATAAAATGATTTGAACATAGTTTTGATTATTGTGTAACTTATATATATATATATATATATATATATATATATATATATATATATATATATATATATATATATATATATATATACTAGCCGAATTACCCGTGGCATGCTGCATTTCACACATTTTTCTTGTAAAAACATGCCATGACTGAAACATAGGTTTGTCAGATTTATACCAATAGTTTTGAAAGTTTGACCTTGACTGTTATTGATGCTCATGGCAAATCATGGCCTCACTGGGAACTGCAGCCTCTTAAATATAAAAGACAACTCGCTATCACTTGGTATAAGTGGAATCATCGGAGTGAGAAGAGGTTGATCTTTGTATGCACTGAATATAATGGTTGCTTCAATCAAGTTCTCATGCAATCTTGTTACAACACATCTTGTTAGATTTATTGGCCAAAATGTCCACTATATGGCGTTTAACCCCCTTTTCGGTGTCTTAGTAATATTGAAATTTGCTGAAATTCTGTGAATGGGCAGGATATCCTGTCATTTATGTATGGTTTAAATTTCATATATATCGAAGAGAAAACCTGTCAGCGGGGTTTGTGCCCCCGGGGAACTCCCCAGGAAACCCTTTGATTAAAATGAAACAGTACCAAGTACCCTAGGTAATATAGTTTCAGAGTATATATAGTTATGGGAGTCTATCTCCAAAACCATAGGAGGATTTCGTGAATATATATACAACAGTAACATTACACGAATCTAGTCTGCAGTGTTGCTGTTTATATTCAGGTCATTCCTGATTCAGTACAATTATGGTCGGATGCGTCCCAGGTGAGGTGATTTCATTTTCTGGTAAATATGAGGCTGTATATCCTTCTGTAAGTAGCTACAATGTGATTTGACAAAGATATGGTTGTTATTTCTAGCATGTAGAGGCTCATAATAGTCGGTGGCTCATTGATCTTTAATGTATTCTGCCAACCTATTTCTTTTAACAAGTGTATTTATTCTTCTACAAACACATTTTCGATGGAGTCGGATTGTGATACTTTGATAATTCAATGTGCTTCCCTAAGTTATCATATAAATAATAGCGTGACTTAATGACACACACACACACACACACACACACACACACACACACACACACACGCACACACGGTCGCACGCACACACACATACACGCACACGCACACACACACACACACACACACATACACACACACACACACACACTCACACACATATATATATATATATATATATATATATATATATATATATATATATATATATATATATATATATATGTATGTATGTATATTTCGACAGATAGAAATAATAGAACAGAACGTATTCAAACCAGCTGCGGTAGAGAAAAGTGAACGTAATACAGGGAATTAAATGAAATACAAAGAGCAATTCACTTTTATTTCTTTTCTGCTGACTGCTAATGGCCTTAGAGAGAACATCATTTGCATATTCCTACAGATATGCACTTTCTTTTCTGATAGTAAGTTAAATTGTTGTATCTTTTATTTGCTTTTAGTGTACTAAATTCTGGATTGCGACAAGTCATAGAAACTTTATAATGTAAATTATCTGCAATTTTATTTTATTTTTACGTTACACGAACTTCCAAATAAGATTTTACTTAAGTTGTCTGTACAGAAGTTTGTGTTTATTCCTTTTATCATTGACAAGCTAGGATTTATCTTCTTGACAATGTTTGAAAATTTATTTTATACTCCTGTCAAATAATAGATTTCTTCAGGAATTGTGTTTTGGAATAACAAATGATCATTTTACATTGGGAGGGAAACATGCATATCACATATAAAGGAAAATACTTACAAGAACCAATTTGGTAAACTTAGGTAGCTATTGTGGTATTTAAAATATTTAATTCATTACTGTGTGATACTCATGCAGCGTATCTAACGCATGCGAACCCGAAGAATGAACATATTCGTTCGTATTCAAACTGTAGGCACAAGAGTCAGAAGCATGACTAAAAAGTTAACAAAGCAATTGCTAATATTACATTGATCTCCCAGCTTACAAGAGTAAGCAATTCTCTCTCTCTCTCCCTCCACACACATGTATGTGTGTATGTGAGAGAGAGAGAGAGAGAGAGAGAGAGAGAGATAGAGAGAGAGTTTGTGCGAGAGTTTGTGGCTGTGTGTGAGTGTGTAAGTCATCCTAGCTTTGGTTGATTTTCACGTTGGAGTTAATGTTGCATTCTCGAACCACGTTAGATGATTTTATCGCAAGTACGCATTTCAGCGGATCCTATCAGAAGCAACCGCCTCCAATTGATCCGGCTGAATCCCCAAGTGAGATCAAGAGTCCATCCATGTTATTTAACTATCTTGCTCGATATCTACCCCTAGGTCTCATGCCGGTTAGTTTTGCCCATAAAATCTGTCCAGCGATTATTTCATAAGATGTTCTAACCACATGCTCGTAAATATTGGAACTGAGACCTCACAATCCGTAGTAGGGGCTCTAACTTGTCTGACTCCCTGATCCCCGCGCTACGAGTAACATTACACCAAAGACCCTTCGGGGCAGTGTTCATCAGTGATGGAAGACATGAGACTAACTAAGTGCACGAATTGCATTAGCTGGTGCAGTAATGCACCAGTTTCAGCATTCGGTCATCAGAAGTGAGGAAGGTGTAAATGCCAAACGTGCTATCTTCAATTCCGCATTCGTGCCACTCCTTACCTATGGTCATGAATCTTCGGTAATGACCGAGGGAAACTAGGACTATATTGTTAGATATGTTTCCTTTATTTATAAGCCTGTAAAATACGATTTGACTGAGACTTGTCTGATATTTCTAACAGGTCAAGCCAAACGACCATTTAAAAGCGTCGCTCGATGATTTCCAGTTTACTTATTCAGCTTATGAAATATATGAATTTGGTTTGACTCGGCATAATGGTCTGATATATTTAAAAGGAACTTTATCACGTTCATAGTTTCCCGATAGGAAAACTTCCACGACTGGCTTATAGAACTGTATGGTACGATTTCTCACCTGTTAATAGGACAATATTATGGTATGATGTAAAAGTACGTAAGATAAAAAAACTAATTTCAGTGAATTGCTGTGTAGTGAGTAGTGAAAATTCCGTTTAGGCACATAGAGGAAGAAGGAAGAAAGAAAGAGAGATAGAAACACACAGGTGTCACGATGATACAACAACTGTGCTTGTCTCTAGATATTAATTTCTAATATAAGTAGAAGACTGAACATTTTGGAAGAGTAAAATGTCGATTATATCGACCCCACTTGGTTACTTTTTATTTTATCGACTTCGGAAAGACGAAAAGCAAAGTCGACCCAAGTAAAATAAACGTATTTCTAATTGATATTTTTATTAATCCTACGCATTAACGATTTACAATATCTTTTGAAAATTATTAGACTTATATTTCCCTTTCTATTGAAAATAGATAATAAAATCGTTTATGTCAGATCAACACATTTATTCTTATATTCTTATGCTGACTTTAATCATTGTACTGATGTCACTGTCTGGGTGGTTTTAAGTTAACAATATCGACCACATTACATTGTCTTGTAGTTATTTTAACGATACGGGAAAAGGGAGGAAGACGAAAGGTGGAATCAATCGGGCATAATGATAAGTAATCAAGATGAAACACTATACGACATGTTGTTTTAGTTCGACACACCGATTATCTTCCTACCGATTATCTTCCTATTTAATACATGAAGATTTTCGTTACAGTTGTTAATCGAATGTACTATTGTGCTGCCAACTCATATTAAATTGTCTGTTAAAATGTATAAAAGAACTCTTAATAACATGGTGGAGTAGGACAGAATCAGTATGGCAATAAATGAAAATGTTAGTGACATGGTCCCGTCTAATGTCGTCATGGCTCAAGTTTGCCGTTCAGCCTTATGATGTCGAAGGAATAAGATTCAGCCCAGAATATGAGATTAATCAATTAAAACTTTGACGGTGTTGCCTAACATGCTAAAAATCAATTAATTGAAATCAGTGAAACAGTGTTCTCTTCTTTGCACTATTTGTGTATTACTGCTTTATATTTTTGAGACGAGGAATTATTTACATTATATACATTGGACGGATAGGTGTCCTCATCTTGTTTTGTTGTTAACACAAAGTTTCGGCAGATGTACTCTCCATCATGTGTGTATTGTCTAAATGATATTATCAGGGTCGATAGAGCTGCTTGTAGGGATTGGCCTTGCGGCGCACAATGGCTCTTTTTAGCGTATCCCCCTCGTCATTCTTCGAGATTCGTCACAGCGTCTAACAGCTGCACTACGTTCTATGATATAATGAAATTGTGAATTAACTTCTATCACCCAAGAAACGAGGATATTATTGCTTAATATAGTTCTTCGAACACAAAAGATGATGATGTCTTAGTTTGTAAAAACAACTTTGTTTTTCAGCGATCTAAATAATGGTTTCTGATTTAGACACAAGGCTAAAACTCCGGGAGGAAGGGAAGTCGATTGAATCGACCTCAGTGCGTTACCAGTATTTTATTTTATTGACCTTGTGGGGATGTAAGGCAGAGTTGTCCTCGGTCGGATTTGAACGTAAAGGGCCTTGACTATATGCTGCAAAGCCTGTTGTCAAACGCTCTATCGATACTGCCAATAAACCACCCTTAGTGACCTAAACAACATAATGTTAAAAATTAAACATATATAAAAATTACTGTTAGAATCGATATTGTTGGAGATTTTGTTCCGCGTTGTTCCAAATAAATATATTAAATGGTCAATACCCAAGGGTAGATCTGATAGATGCAGAAACTTTAAAACTGTATGCAGATTAGTCTAAGAATAATGAAATTGGAAATGTATTTAAGTGTGAAGATACACCTTTAGCGGCACCATAGAAGGTAAGTTTAAATATAAAATATTCACTTGAATTCTCTGGCGAGTACAAATGTTTTACCAAGCAGCAGTATTCTGAATTTAACAAAATATGATTGTTTCCATATTATTTATTATTCATGTGATTGCTATAATAACAATAACAACACAAGTAACAACAACGACGACAAGAAAACCACCAACAACAAAAGCTGCAGCAGCTACAACAACAACAACAACAACAGCATGAAATAGTAATAGAAGAACGTATAGTCTTAGTGAACTGAGCCAAAGAACTAGTTTCAATTCCCGGTTGAGTGAGACAGACTCATTGCAATTATGCCACTAATAACTATAGAGAAAACAGGGGCATTACATAATCTCTCTTCCCATTCTCTAAAATATAGTGCATTTTAATTTCGTGAAGCAACAAGGCAATATTACTTAACAGCTCTGAAATATTATTACGTATATTACCAATAACAATGATAATTTCTCACAATTTAAATTTACTACAGTATTTAACTAGAATAGTTATTTTATCAATTCCAGTATTTCATGAAAAGCAAATTCCCCGAGACAGATGAGGAATTCGAACACCATATGAATGAAACTAATTACAGTTAGTAATCAAATCTGCAGGCGGTAATTTGAGTAGTTAAATCGCAGGATTGAATATTTTGCGATGTTCACTCCAGCTCTCTTCTCCCTGATTTCATTTTCCACCGAAATCAACTTTGCCTTTCATCATTGTGAGGTTGATAAAAATTAACCAATTCAATACCGGGATTGATTCCTCCTCTATATCATTTTCTGACTACATTATACTTACTCCCTCTTGCTCGCTTGCTCTAGAGAAAATTAGCCGTGATTAGACATGCAGAGGGATGTGTTTTGCGGCTCAATCTGGAATTAAAGGGCCAGGGACAATATAATCTCTTGCTCTATAATGTATGTTCCAATCGCTACCTCATATGCTAAGGACAATGATTTTTAAAATTATGATTTTCAGCTGAAAACACTACCATTCTTAATTCACTACGGATTGTTTTAATTGTTCAGTCCCACAACACCCCTGATGGATCTTACCTTTGAACAAAAGCTTTGCAGCTATAGCTATCAATTTTCATTTCATACACACATCATTGACCGATACATGTAGACTCCACACAGATTTTAATGATTAAGTAAGACTTCTGTCTGTTACTGTTACCGGGTAACCTAGTGCAACCTACTTCATGCTCGAGTCGTCGATGAATAAAACGGCTCCGCCGCCAAACACTAGTCGGATGAGGATGTTAGGTGGAACCCCAGCAGCATGAAAAGCAAGGGTGGATGAACTTCTCATAGTCAACGGCCACCCACCCCAACTATGGGTCAAATAACTTCCCTAGCCTGCAATTCGCCAAGTGTAGTGTATACAGTGATACCCCTGACATAACTAAAACCAAATAGAAAGCGGTGAAGCTCACCCAAGGGAGGAGTACCGCCAACATGTGTTTTCCGCATCACACCACCTAATCCATCACTAACACATCCTTGTATTTACATGAATTGAGTTGTCTGATCATTACCTTATTGCAGCTTTATCACACACATCCGCATACTACGCAACGCTCTCATCACCAACCTCTCACACCTTATAATACATAAAGGGAGTTTTATTGAACGCCGCCGATTCTATATCAACTATCCTTGACATCACCTGTACAGTCGTCCAGATTCTTCAAAAGTATCCAGGTGGATCATTTTCCCCATCATCATAGGCATGACTATCCTCATCCCACACTTAATTTACATTCACCACTCCAAATACTCCAGGATATTCTCACATAACACCCCTGAAAATGCCACCATTAAAGAAAAGTGTTCTATAATGTTCGAGAAATAAGAAACCCTAACAACTAAACAGCTTCTTTCCAGTGATATAGCTCAAGCAAAGTCATCACCCGAACGCTGAATGAGATCTTAGTGTATAACATAGCTTGCATCTGTTACTGCCTCAAAAATGTAGTCGTGAATTTTCTCCCTTCTCAAATGTAACAATCAACTTGCAGATTCATCTTTTTTTCAAAGATAGTGAGCATGCGGCAAGAATTCACGATTTTCGCTCGTTTTGCATCAACACTCGATAAATCTGCACATATTTACGCCAAATACGCTTTCACTTCTGGTTACTTCAAACAAGCAAGGCCACTAATTATGACAACATCGCCCCCATCACTCTCAAACAATACACACCAGAGCTATTTCCTATAAAACAGAGTTCCAGCAATCGCAGTGTGTTTGCTTATCTTTCTTCACCCAGTGATATATTTGTATATTTCAAAGCATAGTTCAGTGTAGGCTCTTCGCCTGAAGCTCATTCATTTGACTCTGTCAACTAAAGTCTCGCGAAACAAACTTCTAAATTATCGAATATGATAGAGGAACCCATTACACTCAAACATCTCCTACACCTTTAATTTCACACTTTCTTGGCTACCAGCACGGCTTTCATAAAGCTATATCTACTCGAGATCCAATTTCCTATGTTACACAGCAGTAGTTCTTACAATTGTGGAATTTGATGGAAGCAATCTTTTTTTCAGACATCAGCAAAGTTTTCAACCGTAACTTGCATACTGTCGCCCGGCAAAACTAAACACGCATAAGCCCCATGTACATCTCTTGTCTTAGATCGATAGCTTCCTGTCAGATCACATTATCGGAGTGTTTTGGTAGACGTCCCTGACACGCAGTCTATCGATTCTAAAGTGTATTTTGGTTCAATTTTATCGCGCAACCTTTTTCTACGACCTACTTACTGACATTTCCACGCAGCCACTCCTACGTAGATAGTGTCAATTTTGCTAACCCTCTGCTCCTAATTATCATCCATAACATATCCGAATATATTTCCTGGTGAAAGCATTTCCGCAACAAGGCAATTTGACACAAGATGATTTGTAGCTTTGTCTTCAGAGCCAGAAAACACGTTATAACCCACGGACTCTCTACAGTGACAGAGTGGACCACATCCAAAAATGGTTTGCAAGATTGTGAAGCCAGTGCCACTACAGGCTAGCCTCTGATCTCCAGGTATAATGTTCTCTTTCTCCCTTTTCTGCGGCTACTGAAGTTGACCCTACTCTTCGATATTGTCTAGTCTTATATTGTGTCAATCCAAACACTTCCTATTCACTCATGTGTCTGCATCCATATTATACTCCTCAAATAGACAGCAAAATGATCATGACCCACTCTGTCATGTCTTTCCTCTGTATATCAATGCTATTCGGGAATTTCCCCTTGGTACACGTATACTCTACGATCATAATGCCGTTTGTTAGATCTCTGGACAGGCTGCTGTGTTGTGTTCTTGAGTAAAACACTTTATTTCATGTTGTTCCAGTACACTCAGCTGAGATAAGTACCAGCAGTAGCTGGGGAGTTAAAGCTGCGACAGACAAGTGTCCTGTCCAGGAGGAGTCTTCTACTCTCAGTCGATTAGCACCAAAGAGATGTAGCTAATTATTTTTCAGGAACATCAGCCACGTAGTTTACATTACAATTGGCGGACCTTCGACGATCGAACCAATATAAAATAGCATTCTGCCTTGACTTTGTTTTCGATGATATTTACATATTTATCTCAATTATTTCACAGAAAAACGCTTAATGTTTCCATGTAGGAAAATTCCTTTTTTGAATTTTCTTTTCTATTTGTTAGCTTCACGAAAATGGTAGATTTGTTTTATCTTCAGAGAATGAATTTCCCATTGGTGTTATATGAGTATCTATGTACTATTTCTGTAAAGTGAAATCAGTTGCATGTCAAAGTAATTCAGACTATTGCAAATTTGATTCTTAATTGAACCCCTGAGATATCCCATGTCACCGATAACAATTTCTCATTCGTTCAATAGTACGTAATTAGGTCACATCATTATCATAGAATACTCCCACAGGTAATGATATGGTGATATATCTTAACAAGTACAGGACTTAAAAGAGTTTCATGTTAGTTATGAACACTAGCTGTTCTCTAGATACTTCAATCTATTAATTGTATCCTTTTCACTTTAATATTTAATAATGTGTTTCGGGCGTTCTATACTTTTTCACATTGTAGTGCCTAAGTCACACGTGAATTTAATTTGAAGGGTTCTTTAAATTGTTAGAGAATGTATTTTACGAACAGCCAAGTGATTTATTATACATGGATATAAAAAAAAGTCCGTATTTCACAAGTCAAAGTGCTGGAACATTTATTCACAGCATTGAAATTGTGACCACAACATTAGATTAAATAAATTTATAACAAACAATTTTGTCTTTGCTAAGAACAGTTTACGCCAACTACATTGGCATTATATCAACATGATAATGCTCCAGCTCATACTAACAAAATTGTTCAAAACGTATCTCCAAGCTCATTAAAATCATTTTTTATTGTAGCCTGGAGTGTTGCCAGGCATGAATTTATAGTGAATCATAACGTCAAAGCTGAAATGTAGAACCTTTGAATACGATAACATTTTATTTGTAGCATTTTAGGAGGAGTTGGTACAAAATGAGGAGCTGAATATCTGAGAGATCATCCCCAACATATAGTTAATAGGATATAAAAACTATAAGTTACATGAATATAACATTTCTGTTATTAATTATCCTTTTAAAAAGTAATGTGGATGCATTATCCTAATTTAACACGTTTGGAGTATTTCCGTTTTTTGTTAAGGTTTATGATGAAGCAGACTTATGATCAAATCTGTAGACTTTCTTACGAAATATTTTATATATTTAAAATTGTCGGATGGATGGTACTTCTTAATTCGTTGGAGGCTGATCTCCGACATACACTTGATAGGTTTGTTGTAGCGTGCTGCACTGCAGGAATGAAAATCAAATCTGTAAAAACTGAGACACTCGATCACTCGAAGAAGCCTACGCAGTGCACTCTACAAATAAGTGAAGTCCCACTGAAACAGGTGAAGAAATTCGAGTGTCTCGGGACAGTGTTCACGAGTGATGGAAGAAGATTTTGTTGCTACGTCTACTGATGCACTTACTACTGTCTCAGTCATATTTTCTATAATGTTATTACTAATACTGCCGTCATTGCTAATGCTACTATTATTACTTCGCCTGGCATTGATACAAACCAACAAAAGGTGCCTATATGATATTTCTCTCCATGCTAGATGTGCAATAGGATTGCAAGAAACGAACCACTTGCGAATTAAATTAGTCATCTTTTAGATGAATATAAATTAATGCTGAAATATATCTTTGAAACATTGAAAAGGAAATATCTATGAATCGATTGAAAATATGTGAACAAAAGAAGAGAAAAAACACTACATAAATGAAGTGTGTCTAAAAAGGCAGATGGGCCTAGAGGTTATATCCAAATCAATGAATGTAATGTACTTTTAGATTTCCACAAATAACAACACAGCATATAACAACAAGTCAATTACACGTAAGTTGCTGTTTTGTGTCTGAAAAAAAAAGACATAAAAAATAAAATAGTTTGTTACGAATGTAAATATTTGAAAAACTAGATAAATGTTAAATTAAAAAAAAAAAAATACATGAATATTTTATATATACAAAAATAAAAAAGTTAATTTGCCACCGTTATCAACTAGATGAACTATTAGAAATACTCAAATCACATCAGTCGAAGAAATTCTATATTAAAGTATAAAAAACATCGAATCCCAAATGCACTCATTTTCCTTTCTCTATTTTGCGAATGTTTTTTTGTGTTGTGCGAAATAACTAATTCGGCATCATTATGATAAAATACATGTATTTTATATTTCTGAAATATTATTTACAGTAATACATATTCATTGATTTATTTTTAAACATATTTTCAGGTAAATTACAGGTAATTTTATTTCAGAAATATGTGCAGAGGAGTAATGATTCTTGATTATTTGCTCTGCTAGAAATTTAACATTTATATTTTAGTATCATTATCATCTAATGTGTCAATATACTCTTCCATCATGGAACATTCCTTCCTGGAATCATATCTACTCTAAGTTTGGTTATGGGCGTTTCATTCATTATTTATTGTTATATTGTTCATTACGTATAGTGATTTTATGCAGGATAAATATAGACACATGTATACTTCCTGATATGTTATAAGCAATATATTCTGATCATCACTGATTGAAGGGTCTCTATGATGTTCTTCGATTTCTCCTTTACTATGGTTCACAAACTTTAGTCACCCCATGGCCAGTAGGTGCTTTCCTGCCACCATTTAAAATCACATCGACGTCAGCTTTGTTATTCATCCTTTGTAGGTCTATATAATAAAGTATCAATCTAGGGTAGTTGATTTGTAACATGGTTAGAACGCCTGAAATAATGCCTTGCGTTATTCGTTTTGTGTTTAAACACCACGATCTGAAGGCGTCTTTAGTGGAATCACTTCAGTTGCAAGAATTTTGTCCATGTTTCTGATTTGAGGGTAGCTTCCACAGTGCCTCTCACCAATCTTTGAGGTCCTGTAAAGGGGCATGGGACCCAACCTATCTTTCATGAGTAAACAACATTAAAATCCGCTCTCTTGCTATTTCAAGCCCCAAATTTTAGAATTTAGGAATTTTTTAAAATATTTTGTTGATATATTATTCTCATACTTATTGCACAAAATCCAGATTTCCTGTTATCCATAATGATGTCTGGTGTGTTCATTCCTTTCCACTTGTAGTTAGAAGCTTGCATATCTGAAACAATCGATCGTAATAATGAAATGTTTACAAGCATTTCTGGGACGAATAAGCAACCTCGAAAAAAATAGTGGTAAACTAATAGGGGAGATGGAGCAATTGCTTAAGCTATTAGCTCCCAAAGAAAGCTCTGACAATCAAGTGATGCAGTTTCAACGAGGCGAGTAACGGCGCCCCCTAAAAAATCTAGTTTTCGCGAGTCTGAGAAACGTATGAAATTGGTGACTGGTGCGAATAAACCACTAAAACACTACAATATGCTCAGAAATAATTGTTTCTACATTGGCACAAGGCCAGCAATTACTCAGTACATTACTGGTACTTTATTTTATAGACCCCGTAAGGATGAAAGGCAAATTTAACCTCGGCGAGATTTGAACTCAGAATGGCAAGGGCTGTAACTCGATACGTCAAAGCATGGCGTCCGACTCTCTACCGATACTGTCAATCCACCAGAAATAATAAAGGCTTACAAGGAAGACGTTCAAGTCTGTTCGAAAGATATATTGCAATCTCCATCCAACAATGCAGGAACTGGTGATGGACTACTGACCTTTTTTGGAAGGCATGGGATGGGTGAGCAACGGTTATATATCCCGAGATTCCAAATCGGGTCCAGCAAGGAGTAAAACTTGACAATTGGTAACTGAAAAGGCACAACCTTTACAGTTTAGCAAGAGGAAGGTACCCGTGGAGAAACGCAGATGCTACCGGCTAAATATACGATGTATCTTTAAGAAGGTTCCATTGGTCAGCTAGTGTCGATTTAAATGGAGGATGAACACTTTACTAATCAGGTTTAACGCCAGAAATGAATGCACAGCCAGGAGTGGGAATATAGGTCCAGAGCATTCTATCGGATGAAATGGGAAGCGCTGGCAGATAAGAAAGTCAGAAACAGATTTTCGGATATTATTGCATCCAAATATAGAGAATTCCCTGAGCAAACTGAGTTCGTTGAAACGGTGTGGAAACATTTCAGCTCAGCATTTTCTGCTGCAACTGTTAAATGATGCGGCCGAAAGAGGTTTTGTGTGGAGCCGGGTCGCAGAATGACCCTTTGGTTCAATCAAGATGCCGTACGTACAAAGAAGAAGGCTTACTATGCTTGGCTAGGAAATACGTTTTCCTTCTTCAACTTGCGGTACAGTAAGCGTGATCAGTCGCAGCAGAGACAGCAAAGACGTTCAGAGTTGTGAGTTTAAGCTGGAAACCGCCTGGAGATCTCTTTTCAGAGAAGTGCATTCTGAGGAGTTTAAGAGAATGCGTTACTCAACTACTAAACCATTTCACAACAGTAACATCTGATCTATATAAAGTGCATCTAGAGTGATGATTGCGCTCTCAGAGATGAGGTAACAAGAGCAATTAAAAAGCACTAAAGTTGCAAGGCTTCTGGAGAGGATAAAATCCGGTTCAAGATGTTAAAGGCCGTAAATATAGAAGGTATTATTTGATTGACTCAAGTGTGTCAGGTGGCCTGCATCTCTGGAAAGACACATAAGCAATGGCAAACGGGAGTGATTTTCCCAATTTTCTAAAGAGAGACTAGAGAGATTGCTTCAATTATAGATGGATATTCTTGTTAAGCCCAACGCTAAGTGTATGTATTTGTGCAACATATTTCTGAGTTTGTTTGTGTCATGTCTACACATTTCATGTAATTATATTCTTCTTACATATTGTAGGTGCATGGAATTTTGGTATCTAACCCATTGCACCGTTAATATATAGCACCTCAAGTGTAGGTATATCTTCTTCTAGTCTGTTTAAGGACATATGTGTGATAAGTGTCAGTTTACGGATGTAGTCTTAACGTTGGAAAGAATTTCCCTGTGTTTATGTTTACTTGTGATTGTATCCAATATACAGTCAGCATATTATGGAATAAGGTAACGTTGCCAATGTAATATAACCTAAAGACAAGGTAACTGATTGATACAATGTTTTCACAATGGAGACACGTTTCTTTGGCTTTAGCTTATATTTCTATAACAACGTTACTTTATTGCATAATATGTTGTCTGATGATGTAATAATACTGCTTGCATGATCGAAATATGATGTAGTCATGAGTATCACAAGTTTATAATAAAAATAAATTTGAATATCTATATCGGATATATATATATATATATACATAATGGTGAGCTGTGTGGTTGCAATTAAGTATAATGAAAAATAAAAGTTACGGGCGAAAGAGAGGAGTATCCGTCATCATTTGTCTACTAGGAACCAATAGTATTTCTTCGTCAGAATTCGCCCATACTTATGTTAACTTGATATTTTTCCTAATTTTCCTCTCTCTACGTTACTTCACCCTTCGTGTCGGTTTACATACCCCCCCCCCCCCTCTTTTATCCCAATAACTTATTTTAGTTATTGTTTCGCCCTAGGCTGAGGTACATTGTCTCTAACGCGAAGACATACCAATGATTCCTAGTAGATAACTGATCACGGATACTCCTCTCTTTTGCCCGTCACTTTTATTTTTCATTATATATATATAATATATATATATATATATATATATATATATATATATATATATATATATATATATAAGGGTTTAGATCGATATCCAATGATTTCGATCTCATTGACTACAATTTGCTCAACAAATCTCTTGGGTAAATTGCCCCAATCTATATATTGACTATACAATAGTCGAATACGTCGGTTAAATTTCCCTTGGATACAGGAGAAAGACTTTCATGGGAATCGAACAATGCATCAAAGTTTCGGTTTATTTACATATTATTATATTATTTCCTGAGATGTTTCAGTTGCCCCATTTTCCAACAAATGACTCACTACTAATACATATTTTGTTATAAATAGCAAGTCTCATATATCAGGAATGAATGATGTGATCGGGATGATGGGCAATACTCTTCTTACTAAGGAAATGGAATCTTAGCACCACAATAAATAATTACACTCAATTTTATATTGATTATAATATTATTCGTGTTATAAAGCACACACATATACTTCCTCTGAAAGTATATATATATATATATATATATATATATATATTTGTGAGTATATATATATGTATATATTAAGTAATTCTGTCGGAAAGGTACAGGAAAAAAGAGTGCTCTATGTAGGTTACATAGCTTATTAGTTATGTAATAGACAACATAATATAATTATTTCATTTACCAGTGGTTTCTTGAAAGCAAACAAATCTGCTTTCAGACGACTGAAAGCAGATTTGTTTGCTTTCAAGAAACCACTGGTAAATGAAAAAAATATCTTATGTTGTCTATTACATATAAATATACTTATATATATATATATATATATATATATATATATATATATATATATATATAACGAAGGAAGTGTGGTAAGGAACCAGGTAGACCATAACGCACCAGAGAACTCAATACTTAGGTTAGTAAAGTGGGTAATAGGAAAATGTTCAAGACTCACTCTAACGGCAGACTCAAGCCGTTTCGACGGCTATTTCTGGACTATGTATATATATATAGGTATGTGTATGTGTGTGTGTGTGTGTGTGTGTGTGTGTGTGTGTGTGTGTGTGTGTGTGTGTGTGTGTGTGTGTGTGTGTGTGTGTGTGTGTGTGTGTGTGTGTGTGTGTGTGTATGTGTGTGTGTGTGTGTACATATAACATATATATTAAATTTCACCTACATTCCAGACGGACTCGAAAACCAGAATTTACGATTATAGATTTGAATTTCATGTATAATTTTTATATTTATACAATTTCGTGTTTAAATTTCAAATTCTAGGTACAACCCTGTTTTCATTTTCATTTCTTCTGATTTAAATTAATTGACATATTTCAACTTTACAATTCAAAACGAAAAAAAAATGATTCTTTTATATAATATGGAAGACCAAAAAGGGTAAATGAAAGACATGAGTTGAAATATTCAACCATAAAACTACCATCCAACAACTTTAATAACTTAGAAATTTATTCTCCCACTTTTTTAAAAAACGAATCAATGTTTCTTTGATGATGTAAAGCATGACGTATAATTAAATTCATGATGGGAAAACGATTTGATTTATTGAAAAGATAATGTGATCGATAATATTTCATTAACAAATGCTGTAAGAATTTTAATTTTATATATTTATATATATATACATAATTATAATATAATATATATATATATATACTATATATATATATATATATATATATATATATATATATATATATATATACGTGTGTGTGTGTGTCTGTGTGTATGTGTGTGTGTGTGTACATGCGTGTGTGACTTCATGCGGATGTAGATATGTTTATATATGTACATTTGCATGTATGTGTAGGAATATGCGTATACATTTATATAATAGATATGTATATATATTCGCGCGCACGCGTACATATACACACGTTAATATATATATATATATATATATATATCGTCACAGGAAAGACAGTATAACTATTTCATAGTTACTAAAAATATATTTTAATAACAAAAATTTGGTTTGTCAATTCTATAATTGATGATAAAAATATAGATTTGTTTCATTCCCCAACTGGTTATACCTGCCACTTAGTGCATCCACGACTTGATGAAAACCTAGCTGGTACCCACATATGCTCTCTATGCACCAAAGCTCACATATACTCCATCTGAGGCCCTAAACACGAGCTTATTTTGCTCATATTTTAATCCAGCGCTGTGTGCAACGAAAGCAAATTGTGAGGGTCTCTCGAACTGCACGAAACAGTATCTGAATCCCTGATGAGTTAGCAAGGGGTACTCGTATGGAGTCATTCATCCTATCAGAAGATATTCAAAATCACTTTCAGATTCCTGTCCTATATACTCTTAAGCTAAAGCCGGAATCATTGGGTAATATAATTATGGATATACAAAAATACACAATGGTCATTTGTCGAACATCTTTAATCATAGGGCTGCTCGTGCTATCATGGTAAATATAATGCTAAACATTCCTACCATCACCGATGATGACTAAAACAGGTTACATGATTACATTTTGTCATCGAAAAAACAGAGATCCGGAGATGACTAAGTTGCGAGGCGAGCGTCTTAACCAATGAGCCATATCTGTGCCATACTTTGAATATTTCGTTCTTAAACTAATCGATATATTCATTGAGCTCTTAAATCACGAGGTGGAATCATATGAGTGTCATCGTGACACATGGTCATTTTAAACTGACAGAGCCCTTTACCCTCTTTACGTTGCATCATGGGTGATTTCTTCCTGGGAGCAGCAGAGCGAGAACGAGAGAAAAAGAGAAAGAAAGTAGAAACAGAGAGAGAGAGAGAGAGAGAGAGAGAGAGAGAGAGAGAGAGAGAGAGAGAGATAGAGAGAGAGAGAGAGAGAGAGAGATAGAGAAGGGGGAGAGAGAGAGATAGGGGGGGGGGGGTAGAGAGAACAAGTGAGACAGAATTCTTGACTGATAGTTTTTTTACTCGTTAAGAACGAAGGGAGTGTTGTCTCTTCATGTAATACATTTATCCAGCTGTAAATATTTTAGTATTTTGATCATTGATTGTTTCTTTCAAATTTATGAATGTTATGAATATGATTATTTCAACTGGTATCCGCTTGCTTGTGCTACAAATAAATGGCCATGTTCAGACCAGAACACAAAAATATGGGGAAATAAATTGTTACTTGTTGGCCATATGTCAGTTCTGGCCCATCAAATCTATGTTTAAAGAAATTCCAGCCATGAATAGATAAGCCAATATATTTCATCAGCTATCGTGTACGTCAGTTATCGTATATGAAGTGTGGTATTTCATAAGATGGTAGAATGTAGGTTGAATTAATCCTGCCTGCTATCTTTATTAAGTAAAGAAGCCATGTAGAAGCACTCTTATTGGATCGAGGGATAATGAGTTTAGATAGAGTGTAAAGAAAATACACGTATGAACTAAATAAATAACAATCTGTATTGAAATCTTGGTGTTGATATTTATCTTTATAGAAATGACGATTATGATTATATACGAACTGTCACAGTTACACACATATGTTCACACACATACACATGTACATGTCCAGGCACAGGCTTACACATACATATCCATATAAACGAACAAAAATACTAAATATCAAATGAGAACTAGATATAAAGACGGATGTAAAGATTTGCATTGTCATAGATTAATCTTAGTCTAAAGTCTGTCTTAAGCCAGAAGGCTCATTTGGCCGGTGCTTATGGCATGAAGCTACTAATAGTACAAGACTCCCCGCTGGACAGGATGCCAGTCAACCGCGGTGTTAAACTCCCAACTATAGCTGTTACTGATTTTCAGCTCAGTTTACTGCAGCAACGTGAAATGAAGTGTTTTGTTCAAGAACACACAACGCAGTCCAGGAATCAAACCCACGACATTATGATTGTAAGTCCAACACCCTTACCACTAGTCCACGTGGCTCCACCAAAAATTAATATATACACACATATTCATATAAATACAAGTGTATGTGTCTACCCATATACAGAGCTACTCAGTTCTTTGAAGATGCGTCCTATAATAATTTTCCAACCTGTTATAATCATCAATTCATTTCTCATGAATTATGACAGATATGCTAACTCAACAAATGAACAGGCACGCTGGAATCGCTTTGTTAAAGACAGAACATTATATATTGTTTGCTTCCTGAAATTTGCATGGTCGTTTGATGTTAATGTTTGATAAAGCACCACTGGATATCGCTGATCTGGATTCTACAGCATTAGAAAAACGTAAAATGTTAGCCACATATCCTCGACCCCCCAAATTTGTAAGAAACGTACAATTATCGGTAGGAACACCGGAAAGTCAATTAACATCATTGCTAAGGAGCTTAAGTTTTCAAGGCCCACTATCGGAGTCATTGTGCTTGCGGGTCTTCGACACAAGTTATATATGATGCGATAAGGCAAATCCATGTCTGCAAAGATACACGATAACCGTCTGATCAACGCAAAGCACTTGTTGAGCAAGTGTAAATATCAAGAGCCTGGAAAACGTTGGTGTTTCACTGATGAGAGAAAATTTGATGAGGACTAAAAGGTCAGCCAAAGTAATGATAGATGGTTATTCATATATCCCAAAGATATTCCAAAGATCATGCACACAAAGTCTCCGTCAAATGCTTTGCTTCTGGGAATCACGAACTGCAAGAGATATGTCATACTTCCTCAGCTCATCCTTCAGTTGCTGAATTTATGGAGCTATTGGAGAGGTTTGTTACGTTTTTTATACTAATTTGTTTCGTAAAAAATCTCTAGAACTATCATTTCTATAATCTATATCGTCAACAAATTATTCTTTATAATAAATATCACTCAGGTTTCCATTTGACGTGTATTCTTTTAAACTTTCGGTGTTAAGATGGAGTTCTCCCGAAGAAAATATAACGGGAAAATACTCCAGTAATAAATACCTGTATAGTTTTTACATTTTAAACAATATTGCACAAGTACCAAAAAAACGGAACATACATTTACACATTTGGGAAAACAAAGAAATAAAAACAAACCACACAACTAAGGGGAAGAAAAATGAATGAAAACGAAGGAAATGAAAAAGAATCAAACAATGAAAGGAAGCGAGAAGAGAATGGACTTGAACTATGCACAAGTCTGAGCGGTATCTCAGTGGCACCTCACGGACATAATGGCAAAGGTTTGCAGCGGAGAATGGTGAGAGACAACCACTAAAAAAGCCACCTCTCCTCACGTGGCTTCCTCGTCAAGCAGGCCACCGTCTTTCCGAATGTGCTTATGATTTGACGAGCAGACATTCGATATATTTTTATATGGATCATCAGTCATATTAGAGCGTCGGATTAAATACGCAACTTAGTGCGGCTCGCTGCGCTCCGATCTGAAATCTCGCTGAGGTCAATATGTCCTTCCAACATTTCGCAGCCGATAAATAAAATGTTGATTCTGCCTCATTAATCCTTATCTCATTCTCTCACTCAATTTTTCTTTCCTTGGAAGGAACTGGCTCTTCTTATCTGGAAAGGCATGAGCTCCATCAGATTTCCAACGACCATGACACGCTATGTGTGAAGAAAGTGACCCTGACTCTATCTAGGTTACCTGGTAGCAGTTGGATATAGAGAGAGAAATGTACTGTAAAACTGTAGAACTACCTCGAATAATCGAAACGACATAAATGTAATTTTGAATATAGACCTTTATGTGGCATTTGATATATTACTCAGTTCAACATTAAACAGAACTGGAAACACATGTGAAGAATCGTCATACTGAACTCTTGAAAGACAATGAGGAAGACAATAGTCTTGCATATAAATCACTATTTACAGGCAGTAATTTTACAGTCGAATTTAATATAAAAGTTTTAGCCTTTTATATAACAATAATTTCTTTCCTTTTTCTTTTTTTTCATTAATTAAATAAGAGTCTTATTATAAAACATATTTTTATTGTTTCTTTAATGAATTCATCTTTGCTTAAATTATTTGAATAGATTATACATGCAAGACCTCTAATGCAGAAAAATAACTCTGTGTTACTATATTTCTAATTTTAGCAAGATAATTATTGTTTATTATCCTAAATGGGTTGTGCTTATTGTTCTCAATTATTATTTGGCAGTTAATTACAAAATTTCTATTAATGAATATATCTTTTGTTTTGTTAGTCATTCTTCACTAATGAGATATAACTTTGATGTTTTAAATCAAATTTAAAATGTTCACTGTGAATCTTGGCTCGTATTGATATTTTAATATTCAATCTCTTTGTTTTAGGAGAAGATATTTAAAAAAATTACACGAATCCATTGATAAAATTGCTATAAAAGAATATAAGAGTAAGATTTTTTTGTTGATTGCTATTAAAAATCTAATCAAATTATAGTGATGCGCAAGCTAACTGTGCTATGGTTAATTTAGTGATTTAAACATGAATTTCCTTCTTTTTTCTATCAAGTCAATCTCTACAAACAGATTAAAGCTCTAATCATAAAACATTCATTAAAACACATAATCTAACCTACAGAAAGTTATATATTAAAACGAATAGAAAACGAAGATATTACAAAGCAATAAAAATGCCAGCTGAGTTTTTTTCATTCTCATCGAGCAGACCGTAAATACTTCCACTTTGAAAATTAGCTGAGCAGAACAAGTTTTAAGAAGACTATGGGCAAAATGTTAAATTACATATAAATCTAATTGACCATTTCAAGTTGTGACACTCACAGCAAGAGCACAAATGGTGGAATAGATAAGATCAAACACAATCAGAAGAGAGGTGCCAACGGTTCGAATCCTAGAATTGTTCAATTCCCATAGCCACCATAATTAATTCTAAGGCTCAAGTGAATCTAGTTAGAAACGCGTTTACATGCGTGCATCTGATACGTGGTTCATTCGATTAAAGTGTTGAATCCAATTTCTTTTTGTTGGGGCAGTAAGAAGCGTTGCTCAATTCTACCTGTCATATTTAGAAATTAATGAGTCACGAATTTGTCATGATAATCTGATAACAGTACGAGCAATTTAAGAAGAAAATAATCAGGAAATAAAAGCGGAAGATTTGAGTATATGAGCAGGATTTAGACATTATGGGGTCTGGGGCACGTCAGTTGTGTACACAAAAATTGAATACACAGCAAATACACAATTTCATAAATCAGAGTTGGTTTGGCGCAAGTAATTGAAATTGAAACGTTATACATACAGGTATTAAATTAAAAAAAAATCTGTCCATTCTCATTTGACTTCCACTTTCCACATTAACATGTGCTGAACGGGTTGTGACAGTTTGAGACAAGACATATCGGATCGACTCAGCATGCTCATACATTACATATTGGGTGTGGTTTCTATTGTTTGATGCACTTCCTAACATAACCTCTTTAGAGTGTTTACCGGGTGCATTGTTTTTGCGATACTAGAACCACCACTTCACACTGTTGACTAGGTATATTCTATTAAGGCACCAAGACTAACAATTTACAGGATATACCGAGTGCATTTTATCGTGGCACCAGTACTAAAGAGTTCGCCACATGCTCGGCCAGATTAAAGCGTTTCCTGAAACACTATATTGTCTCAATTCCATTGCCCAAATGTGTATCCTCCGATTTCTCAATACACTCACATTTAGTGTTTCACTGCTTGTCCTGTTGGGAATGTCTTTTCTATTATGGCATACCATCAATCAGCTCTGTTCTGGGCCATCTCCTTTGTTGGGTTCAGTTTCTCGATATCATTATTTACAATAGTGTCCCATGTTTTCCTTGATTTTCCACTGAAGCCCAGGAGACGGCACAAATAAATTGTTACATCCGTCGTTGGTACCGATCCCCCATGGCTTGGGGACCGGGTCTCGGGAATTTGCCTGCTTTGTTCCCATTAAATCCGACCCTCTATAGTATCAAATACACCCAGATCAAGTCAAAGGAAGAAGTACATCAGTATTCCAAATAGATAAAGTATTTCAAGTATTATATATACTTGAGCCTCATTCGCTAAGAAATGATCTCATTGCAAACATATACACTGATCCCTTCCCATATTCTCGTTGGTCGTTCAACAGAACCAGCTAATACGTTTGTATTTTGTTTATCTTCAGATTTTTTTAGTGATAGCATGGTGAAGTCTCATTAGAATAAGTTTGCAAACTACCGCATTAGTCCAAAACTGCAGCAAAGCAACTAACATTCAACTTTTCTTTAACAAACTCCCAGCAGATGCTATAATTGATTCTTGACATAGGAGAGAGCTGAGTGATTGTTCGCCGGCAGTTTTATTGGTGGTTTGACATAAGATTTTCTGGAGTTTGAGAGAAATCTTTCGTCCTGGAAGCTTTTCATCATGAACTAGCTTCAACACACACATGCCATTGACGACACCTTGTTCCACATAATGTTTCGTGGCCCAAAGACTGCCAAGCTTGACTGAGAATTCAGTAGCAAATTTGCCGGGCAAAATTAAATGAAGGCAACTCCATCCATTGAAAAAAATCAACAATAATAATAAACCGCAGATCCTTTATAACAAATGGCCACAAAATTTCGAGTGATAATTAAACAATATCATACCATGAAGACCCTTTGTAAATTGATCCAATAAGTTGACTACTCACTAATGTTGACTGCGCCCGTTTTTCTATTGAAATGTAATCACAGCCCGGAAATATTCTGATAGCTCATTGTAAATACCTTAAATGATATATTCAGAATGGATGACTGCGATGTGTTTAATAACATAATGTGATGGATATTTAAAGATAATCTTAAATCATTATAAAGAAAATGTCATATATATAGCAATGATGTTGAGCCAGGGTGAAAGGCTGTATGTGGTCGTTCAAGAAATAACAATACATCTCCCTGAAAGGGCAACCTGATATCTTAAAAAAGGAACGATGCATTGTGGTAGTTTATACACACACACACACACACACACACACACACACACATATATATATATATATACATATATATATATATACATATATATATATATATATATATGTATATATATATATTATGTATATATATATTATATATATATTATATATATATATATGTGTGTGTGGGGTGAGTGTGTGTTGATGTGGGTTTATCAAAACCACGACTTGCCTTAAACTGTACGTAAATACGTCCAGTTAAAATAAAAGCCATTCATTAATGTAAATCATACAGCAGCATTCAACCTCATTCGCTAGACCCAAATAAGCGCTCGAGGAAGGTTTAAATCACACACGTCCATCTGAACAATGTCTTAAATCTCGCTGCTTGCAAATCAACATCAACCTAGTTACTGGTGTGAGCATGAGGGCGACAGGCACCGCCGTGTTTCTATATAACTATTACCAGCGACTAAGAACCGCTTAATTAATTGATATAGGACTCCGACAAAATCAATGCAACCCTTAAGAACAACAACCAAAAGCCACTTACAAACTTGACACTGTACACATGCACCCTGATGCTAAAATCACTTTCAACTACCAACACCCGAACTGAGTCACCCAACAACTATATATATATATATATATATATTTATTAAAATAACAGATTAAAGTTTAAGCAAAGAATTGTTGCTTTCACCCTTCTGAAACTCAAGAGTTTCAGAAGATCCCGTTAAGGGTAAAAGCAGAACATTTTTGCTTAAATGTTAATCTGTTATTTTACTATATATATATATATATATATATATATATATATATATATATATATATATATATGTATATTACATATATATATATATATATATATATATGTTGGGTGATTCAGCTGTTCTGGTAATTTCTTCTGAATTAAACAGTTCTAGTTTTGTAGAAGCCATTTCTCTATTAAACTATGTTTACATTCTACAAATTTACTATTGAGTACCTTTCTAACTGTGGTTACCCACGATTGACCCCGTGATTCACACAGACACAGACATACAGACAGACATACAGACACGCACACACACACACATATATATATATATATATATATATATATATATATATATACATGTGTGTGTGTGTGTGCGTGTGTGTCTGTGTGTGTGTCTGTGTGTGTGGCTGGGTGCATGTATGCGTATTAAACGTATTTAGGAATACCTAGGCTCTAAGATTAGCTATCCCTCAATATTCAATGACATTTATAATTATATTGAAGTGAAAAGGCAACGTCAGAAGAAGTTGTATCTAAATATTAGGTCAAGAATCTGCATGCTGCTGATACCATTTAATCCTGTACAACCTGCTTCATAGTCAGGTGGTCGGCGACTAAACCGGCTCCCCCACCTGACCCTGCTACTGTGGGAATTGTAAGTGGAACCCCAGCAACACAAAATCACAAGCTGTTAAAGGGAGGATGATCACCTCAGTGTCAACGGTCATCCACTGAAACTATGGGTTAAACCAACCCGCAATTGACCAAGCGTGGTGATTAAGGCTACACCCCTGACGTGACCAATACCAAACAGAAAGCGGTAGAAGTAAACCAGGGAGGTGTTCTTCCACCAGGTGTGAGAATGTCTTGGAATGGATTGGAAGGAAACGGTGTGGTCATTACCGGAAATATTTTTGTAATAGGTATACTCAATCAATTTGTCACTAAACAACAGCAACAAAATCAACAACCCTGACAGGAGACTGGACTTGATTAGATTTTTAACGTTTTCAGATGACTGGATAGAGAACAGAACAGTGGTGAACCCTTCCCCCTCAAAGAATGTAGGGCTCGTGACCCATCCTTCAACTCCTACAAAAATATCACCCAGACTGCCGAAGTATGCTTTCAAAATTATCGCCCAGCTTCACCGCTCACTAGCCTCCCAAACCATGACCAATCTTTTTGGTGCGTTGCCCAAAATAAATCATTTGTGGAATCCTACTTTCCCCTATTACTCATAGTATGAGGAGTCTGGCAGAAAGTGTATCATGGTAAAGGTTTTCACACCCGTTGCTTACTTTGTATTTAACTCTACATGGAAAACATAATAAATATACTCCACCTACCTTGAAAATATCCTTTCCATTTTCCACAACCAATGCGTCCCAGAAGTAGTTGCTATACTCACCTAATTTCCTTCGCTCGAGATAAATCCTGATATTTGGAAACGCGCTAAAGTTTATCTTATTCTCAAGAAGAGAAACTCTTCGTTCCCTACTAATTTTCACACTGGTATCACAAAGATGATGAGGACATTCTACAGCAACCTTCAATGCATTGAATCATTTTAACTATGTAGGAAATTGATGTGCATAGCAGAGTATAGTTTCGACTTTACCAGTGAAAAAATAGTTTCATTTAATCCTCCATCCCTCCTTTAAATGTTATGACCCTCTACTTATGCTTGGAATTATTATATATTACAGAATTCTTATTATGGCTCTTTAGGGGAAACATGTTTAAGATTTGAAAGCCAAATACAAGTAGTCTTATCTCTTCAGCCACTACATTGATTTCTAAAAAAAATATATAGTTTCTAATTTTGTTTTTAATTCTGCATGTGTTCATACATATGAGACGGTAATTTTGATATCAAGTTATTTTATTCAACTCAGACTGACATAAGGAAATGACAGATAAAAATGAAAAATTAAATTATGAAATTTAATAGACAACTTTCTGTTTTAGATTTTTTTTTTCATCTTTCTCCCTCTCTCAAAAATCTTCTAACTTTATTCAAGAATGATATCAATAGCTGAGAAAAGATACGATGAAACAAATCATTTAAACTTTTTTTGTCGAGATCAACAGAGTTCCTAGCCAAACCTACTGTTGGAATACATTGCTAGAATATGTAACTAATTGCAATACAATAATAAAGATTTCACTTTTTATCTTTTCATAAAACTCAGTTATATGATAATTTTTTTATCGTCTAAAAATATAACTATCATTTTGACTCACCATTTAACCTTTTTATCTTTTTAAAATTATTATTATTATTTATTATTATTTATTTCTCTTATTAATTTTGTTAAGGAAGATATTGTCTAGAATATTTTAGAATATGTATAATATCAGATGTTTCTTCAACTAAGGAAAGAATATATATATATATATATATATATATATATATATATATATATATATATATATATATATATATACACGCACAGGCACAAATATATATATATATATGTATATATATATATATATATATATATATATATTCATATACGCATATATACATCCACACATATACACATACAGACATACACATTCATATATGTATATATATTTATATATAGAGAGAGATATGCATACATGGAGATGTGTGATATATTTCTATATATACGTGCATGTATATGTATATATATATGATATATAGACATTCCTATATTCAAATGGTAATTTCTTGGTTACAAATTCTGGAATTGTTTTGTTGAGTTGTCTGTATATAATTAAATTTATCTCAATTTAAGCTTTATTTTTAGTAAGTTTGCTCAAAGATAGAACATAATTCCATCTTTGTGTACGTAATCAGCATACTTTTAAGATAAATTATTTCCTGTCATTTTATTCTGTATTTCAAGACACTATTTTTGCGTGTTTTATTTTTGCATTTCTTTTTTTTTTTGTTTAAACATTTTTTTTTTTCATTCTTTTTTTTCTTTCCGTTTTTGCTCTGAGCAATTGGAACAGAAGCACAAATCTATTTATCTGTCTTAGACTGAAAATAGGAACAATAAAACTGAGTGTGTATAGACATTTTGAAAGATATAGAGAAGAAGAAGAAGATTAGAGAGAAAACTGATAAATAGTAAAGTGTGCTTCCAACCATCCATCCGAATATTCATTCATCCATCTTTCTATCCATCCATCCAACCAGCCAGTCAACCAACAAACCAACCAACCATCCAGACATCCGTCCACCATTTATATATATGTATATTTTATTACATTTTCTTCTTTAGAATTCCACAGATAGAGCTGAAGAAAAGGTATATTCAATGCAGTAATAAGATTACATTATGCTACTTACTTGAACCTTTCCTGTCTCAGAACAACCTGAGGTTTTAGACGTTCTACTTAACAATATATTTCTTTCTTTTCCATTTTCTTTTTACCTTTATGCAAGGTAAAATAGAGATACAAAAATGACTAAGAAGCAGAAACCTGCAGCATTGAAAGTAAATCACAGAAATAGGACATATATAGATGTAAGAAAAAAAGAGAAAAAGCTAAAAAATGGTTGAAGCAACTATAGGTAGTAAGACGCATCGAACAAATGCAATGATATATAAGTATAGCTAAAATGAAGAGACACTTGAAAATAAAATCAAGCTACATATTGAAATAAATACGTAATATATTCTACGTCATTTTGAGTACGATCATGTTTCTCGCAGTCGGATATTCATAGTATATACGCGAACCCTTTATCATCGGGTTTGATTGGTGGAGATAGTAATAAGATTCACAGAACAAATATGAAGAATTTTCTTATTAACATTTTTTAAAATTTACAAATATACTTGCCAACAAAATTACCAATACAATACATAAAAAAACTCATAACCTCACAAACATAAACACACACACGCACATATATATATATATATGACATGAAACAGTACTAGTCCTGTAGAAGCACCTTCTATAAAATAAATATATATATATATATATATATATATATATGTGTGTGTACAAATATAAATGGAAAAAATGAAACGAAATTTCATTTCTCACTCTTAGTACGGCAGTTACTTAAATGTAAGTGTGTATGCATACGTACATGCATATATGTATACAAACGTACAGTAGTATGTATATATATATACATACATGTACACATATATATATGTACGTATCGGTTTACCGAAGATTTATTATAATAAATTATAATGTTTATTACTATGTATATATATAAATACTACTGTACGTCTGTATACATGTATGTATGTATGTATACATACATACTTACATTTAAGTAACTGCCGTACTAAGAGTGAGAAATAAAATTTCGTTTCATTTTTTACCATTTATCCTTTTCGGTGCGCCCGGCCGACTAGACTCACGCGATATGCAAATTAGGCTGCTCAGCCGTTAATATGCATAAGGAAAGTATATACTTTCAGACGTTCAATCATATGGCAGGAAGGTATACGATGCTGACGATAGCTAATAAGCTTGAAACTAGTACATTATTCTTTTGTCAGTGTTGAACAAATGTGCAACGATGGTTGCTAAAAACTCTACGGCTTAATTCGGGCTGTTTGTTTACCGAGCATTATAATAAATGTTCGGTAAACCGATACGTGTATATATATCTATATATCTGTGTGTGTGTGTCAATGTATGTATATATATACATACTACTCTACGTCTGTATACATATATGTATAATTATATATTTGCATATATATATATATATATACACACAGTATATATATATATACATATATATATATATATACCTGTATATATATATATATACACACAGTATATATATATACATATATATATATATATATATATATATATATATATATATATATATATACATATATATATAAAAATATACTGTATATTTATATATATTGTGTATATATATATATATATATATACTGTTTATATATATATATATATATATATATATATGCGAGCAAGACAACCACTCTTGCCTCAAGTGGGAAAACTCCCGTCCAAACCCATGCAAGCGTGGAACATGGACGTTAACCGATGATGATGATATATATATATATATATATATATATATATATATATATATATATATATATATATATATATATATATATACAGTATATATATATACAGTATAAATATTTATGTATATATATATGTATATGTGTATGTATATATATATATATATATATATATATATATATATATATATATATATATATATAAATATATATTTATATATATATATATATATATATATATATATATATATATATATATATATATATATATAAATATATATTTATATATATATATATATACATATATATATATGTATATATATATATATATATATGTACATACATATATATATATATATATATGTATGTTTATATACACATATATATATGTGTGTGTGTGTGTGTGTGTCTGTCTCTGCTTATTTATAACTCGATAAGCGAGCTACAAGTCGGCATAGCCCCACATCTCTCCATCTCTCTTAACTTTTGAAAATGATAAAATATCTAAATAAACCTTCATAAAGACTTCAAATGCATTTTCAACGTCTTTTCCCTATATGTTTACCCGTGAGGGTTATATTTGAAACAAATTACTTTCAAATATATATATATATGTCGGAGTCTCGAACATTTTCCTATATATGTATGTATGTATATATATATATATATATATATTTCGTTTCTGAATTTGTTTAGCAAGATTCTTTATCTGAAATCGTGTGTTGAAACCGATATTGTTATAGTTTGGGAGGGTCATGTTACCAATAAGAAACACACGCACCAGTAGCTTTCACTTCAATTTATTATAATAAATTTATATTAAATTTATAATTATCTGGTTGGTTGGTTGGTTCCACAACCAGATAGTTGTTTATATATCGTTATAGTTCTTTCGTCACCTGGTCTTTCTACTATCTTAATATTGAGTTTATGTTTATTTAGGGCCCTTCTAAATTTGTAAGCTAATTCACCTCTAGGGGTTATATCGATGAACATTACACTCTGGTATTTATTGCTATCATACCATGAGTTTATTCTATTAGCCTTGTTCCTAGTTCTTTCTATTCTATTCCAAAATTTGCTTCTATACAAGGGGCAGGTCCCATTTATGTCATTATTTACCATTTTTTCCCATTTGGTTCTGGCTCCTCTATACACTCTGATTTTATCTCTCTGATTGTAGCCAGAGAACTGCATACGGTGGATGAAGTGTTGTATGTGTCTCTCTAGTTCTTCGGGGTTGCACATGCGGGACACGTTTCTCATCACCCGTACCAAATCCGCAATCAGTATGTTGATTTTGGTATGGTCCGAAACGGCGAGTTTCGGTGGTTCAGATGTTTGGAAGTCATGGGTTTGGCATAATAGGAATGGAGGTTTTGTTTTTTATTATTAATTGTTTCTACTTTAGGCACAAGGCCAGCAATTACCCAGTGCATTACTGGTACTTTATTTTACGACCCCGTAAGGATGAAAGGCAAAATAAACCTCGGCGGGTTTTGAACTCAGATCGTAAAGCGACGTAACTATGCTGCAAAGCCTGGCGTCCGACCCTCTACCGATACTGCCAATCTGCCGCCATGTTTTTTATTATTAATGGTATCTAACCAGTGCTCTGTGTCTAGCACAGGTAATCGATGGTTGGAGTGTTTACTTGGGTAGTCTATAGTAACTCTAATGCTCTGGTGGATGGAGTTAGCTATTTGCTGGATGCTTTCCATTGTCTTTTTCTCTAGTTCCTGACTGTTCTCTAGTGGGGGTATCTTAACTACGATGTTTATATCATCAACGTAGTGGGAGTACATTATCAGGGTTAAGGGGTCTTCTAATTGTTCTTTAAGTTTAAGTCTACTGTCCCGCCATACCATGAATAAGTTAGCTATGTCGCCTGCAATGCTAACACCAATGGCTGCTCCTTCCTCTTGGGCATAAGTTTTTCCATTAAATTTGAACATATGTTCCTTGAGGGTTAGTTTTATGGTGGCCCCTACCGCATGTGCAATCATTTTCTTCAGTTCATCGTGGTTTTCGGGTGTCCGTATGGCTCTGGTCCACCCGTTCCATCTATCTGTGTGGGTTTTCTTGGCCATTGAGGTAATGGTAGGTGGTCTGCCTCTTGCTGGTCTTGTAGGGCACAGT
>OZ024740.1:183957645-184127645 GCA_964016885.1 Eledone cirrhosa
GTGTCGGACTGCGCGTAAATTTACTATATCGTTAATTTACATCAGGGATTTTAGCTATGGCATATTTCCTACTTAGTTCAGTTCCAACGGAGGTGGATTTTGCTTTCCATCTTTGCAGAAATTCATGAAATAAAGTAAAAGTGTACCTATATTAGTTATTACTACGCATAGAAGAGTTTCAATTATGGAATTTTACAATGTAAATCCAAATTCTACCAAAATCAACTTTACCTTTCTACCTTTCTGGAGTGGGTGACATTAGAAGTTAGTGTAATCGACAGTCCCTCCATCTTGAACGTGTAGCTAACCAGCTTTTCGCCAATATGCGAAGTCCTTTATTTATGGCAGAATTTGAACATAGAACCGTCTTATATAAAGTCTCGGTACATATTAAACCTTTCATCCATTTTAGTTTGCTTATATTATTAGATATTAAAGAATTTGAACATCTATAAGCATTACATGATATAAGTTATATAACTAATTTTGAGATAAGTAAATAAAATATTATCTTTTCATTATGGACAACAAAATTATTTTTCCATTAATATTGCGATGCTTTGATATCTGCATAAATTCTTAGATGATGACGATAAGCATGTGTTGTCGTCTAATTCACTGCGCTGCATTCTGGTGTCTAGCGAGAAATGCCGTGTGGTGTTTGGCATCTGAAATATAGTTAGGCTCTTATTAAAGTCTCGGCAATGAGATTAAAGGAACACCAGCCCTCATAATAGATGCTTAGTAATAATAGCCTGAAATCAATTATAGACATCGTTGATGTAATCACATTTCATGAACCATAAAATATCGGTAAGTTTGAAACACACTTGGGTTATCAGAGCTACAAGAGAGCATTGCTTATTAGAAATTATCTCGACAGCAAGATTGTGGATACCGAATCTACTATACACACATTAGCATCCAGATATCCTTGAAATATGGGTTTATCTCGAATAGCTATTACCCCGTCAAGATCAGCAGGGAAGTCTACCCTGTAGAACCAGCAATTGCCTTTCCTTTACAAAAAGGAGCAGACAGTATTCAACTGCCTGGTGGCTCGTGTGAAGGGGTTTGTATCACAAACACGGTTAAAATATGTGTGGACAGAGTTTTCCTCTCAGATGATGAATTTCATTACCTTCGTCATGAACGATTTAGAGAGAGTCAGAGTAGAGACATAGCTGCAGCGTGGTCATAGATCTTATGTAAGGTGGATGTAAGTAACCTGGCTAATGTGCCTTCTCATTTATACAGCTGTAGGTTGGTGGTGTCCAGAAATAACATGAGAATCTGGAATTTCTAGGGGTGACTGAAAGAAGTCTAAATATTGGCTTACCATTTCGAAGATCCTTTCTTAGGTGTTAATATATCTTTATAGTAGGTGTTGCACTCGCTCTTTCGTCCCATGTTAATCTCTTATAGTTATCGTATTTGAATTTGTCGTTGTAGTGGGGCTTTGGTTATGTATCTGCTATGTTATTTTATTATCCTTGAAACCCCTACTATTATAGGTATTGTTTCTGTTTTCACCATCCACACAGGTTATTATAATTGGATAATTTCTCCAATTCCCTGGTAGACATAATGTCATTTGGTGGGATTGAGACATCAATTATTATTATTATTATTATTTATGTCGTTGGTGCTCTGGTAGGAGAGGCGCGGACATGCGCCATTCCAAACAGATCCATCCACTACAACCTCCACCTCATGCGATACATCGTGAAGAGGGTAGCTAGGGAAACTGGCATGGGTGGGTCGTTGATTAATTTAGATCATTCGAAATCTTTCGATAGGGTCGACCATCATTATCTGGCGGCAGTCTTAAGGGCGGCTGGCTTTGGGCACGTCTTCAGAGGCTGCATCGCTGCCATGCACAGCGTCATCTGCTCTGTGGTGAGAGTGAACGGCCACCTTTCGGAACCATTCAACATCATGCGGTCGGTCCGCCAAGGATGTCCCCTCTCGTCCCTCTTGTACGTATTGACTCTCCAGCCATTACTGCTCAAACTGGAGACGTTGAGGGGGGTCTCGCGCGAATTAGGATGGGGAACATCAGTCTCAGCATATGCGGATGGTGAAACCGTATTGGTGTCGAACACCAAACACATCGAGGCGATCGACACCACACTAAAAGAATACGAAGCGGTGACAGGAGCAATGATCAACCAGGAAAAGTCGGTGGGCCTGCAGCTCGGCACATGGAGAGGCAAGTCCAAGCCGTCCAACAGCGTTGTCGGGCGCTGGACGGACGGACCGGTTAAATTGCTATGGTTTCTGGTTCGGTCCGGACCTCCAGACGGACAAAATCTGGGACGAGGTGACAAGCAGGGTGGCTTCTCTCACCCAGAAATGGGAGGAGAGGAAGCTATCCCAGAAAGGTCGAGCTGAGGTGGCTAACGCGTACATCGCGTCCGTCATCTACTACTCCCTGACCGTCGTGCCTTGTCCTAGGCCTAGCCTGACTGCGCTGGAGCGTTTGCTCTTTCGCCTTTTGGGGAAGGGACGCGCTCCGATAGTCAGGCGGTCCATCTGAAGTCAACACCCGCTACGTGGAGGGCTGGGTAGCCCATGGCTGATGATGCGCGGACACGCGCTCAGGCTACGATTTCATTTCCACCTCAACCTCGACGGTGATCAGGTGTGGTCGCCGTTTGCTAGACGCGTCTTTCCCCAGTTCGTCTCCTTGACGGAGCTGCAGTCCTGGGTCAAGCGAAGATCGAGAGGGAGCGCTTGGAGACTGGAATGTCTTCAGGCGCTCACAACCCTCGACCAATCGGGCAATGTGATCGGAGGAAATTCCACCTTGGCGTTCTATAGAGGATTAGTGGAGGGGAAGAGCGAACACGTACTTGGGGAACCTCTAGGCGTCGGCGAAATTCAGTGTAGCCAATCTCTTTGGGAGAATATTCGGGACTGGGCCTATGGACAACTTTCAGAAATCCCTGGTCTGGCAGTGCTACTGAGGAGCTTTGCCAGTTAGGGATAAACTTTAGAGGCATGGAGGTGCCGTCAGCTGGGCATGTCCGAGATGCGCGCAGGGCGACGAAACCGTCCTGCAGGCACTCATCCAGTGTCCGAGCATTGTTGACTTGTGGGTTTATGTCGAACACCTGCTGTCGCGTATAGGACGGATCCAGCTATCAGCTGAGTCCATCGAGAGGATTGCCCCGCCCTCTTCCTTTAGGAAGGCAATTTTTATCTGTCTGGTGGCCATGGCGAAAGAGATAGTATGGTGGACACGTTTGAAAGGGCTGAAGACGAGCACTTACCACTTCGGTGATGCCCTGATTAACTTTTTCCAATTTCATTTAAAAAGGAAAATCAGGTTAGAGAGGGAAGTGCTCTCTTCCCAGCTTTTTGTTGAAAGATGGGTGAGAGATGCAAGAATGGCCCGAGTGAATGGGCCTACTCCCAGTATGTGCCTGTAAATTAAAGGAGGAAGACTGGGAGAGGGCACTCGCCCTGGTGGTCAGGGTCACCTTTGCTTTTTTTAATGGGCTTTCTCCACGAATGGCCCCCGAAAGTCTCCCCTATATTGGGGAATTTTTCATTGTTTCTATTTTTGTCACATCCTCTGTTTTTTTTTCACACGCAGTAATCACCATTTGTACCGTGCTGTATTGTCCTGTACTGTCATTAATGTCTACTTTGTGTAAACCCTTGTAGTTAATAAAGAAAGCATTAACGTTACCTTTGTCTTTCATCCTTACGGGGTCGATAATATAAAGTACCAGTAATACACTGGATATTTGGTGTCCTTGTGCCAAAAGTAGAAACAATTATTCATTATTATTATTAATATTATTATTATCATTTAATATTATTCATGCCATGGCTGATGATGCGAAAACGTGCGCTGAGGCTGCAGCATCTCCGGTGCTTCCTTGGCGGTGAACAGGTGTGGTCGCCATTCGCCAGGCACGTTTTCCCACAGCTCATCTTGACAGAGCTGCAGTCCTGGATCAGGAAAAGACCGAGGGACAGCGCTTGGAAAATTGAATGTCTCCAGGCGCTCACTGCCCTCTGACAGCTGGGCACCAATATCGGTGGAACATCCACCTAGGCGTTCTATAGATGACTATTGGAGTGGAAGGGCGACGACGTTCTCGGAGAGATCCTGGGCGTCGAAGAAGATCAGCTGTTTGCTCTCTTCCGGAGAACTTTCAGCCGAGGGCCTATGGATAACTTCCCAAAATCCCTGGCTTGGCAGTGCTACCGGGAAGCGTTGCCGGTTCGAAATAAGCTCTACAGGCACGCAAGTGCCGTCATCCGAGCCTGACCGAGATGCGCGCAGAGCGACGAAATCGTCGTGCGCATACTCGTTCAGTGCCCGAGCATTGCTGACTTGTGGAGCTATGTTGAACAGATTCTGTCGCGTGTAGGACGGATCCGGTTATCGACTGTGTCCATTGTGCAGGGTGAAAGGGTTAAAGACAGACACTTTCCTCTTCGGCCAATCCCTAATTAACTTTTTCAAGTTTCACTTGAAGAGGAAAATCAGGGTGGAGAGGCAAGTGCTGCCTTCTAGCAAGTTTGTTGAAAGGTGGGTGAATGTAGCGAGAATGGTCCGAGTGAACGGGACCGCTCTGTTGTTTGAGAAATGGAAAAATTGAGAGAGGGCGCTTTCCCTGTTGGTCAGGGTGGCCGTGGTCTTTTGTGTGGTTTTCGCCACGAGTAAACCTCGGAGATTTCCCTCCTATTGGGGAATTTTTCATTGTTTTAATTTTCATTTTTATTGTTTATATATATATATATGTTTCTATGTCTTTCTCTTCTTTTCTTATATAAATAATAAAAATCTTTACACTCACAAAACCCACATCGTACTGTCCAGTTCCGTCCTGTGCTGTCTGTAATGTTTTTCTTGATGTCAGCCCTTGTGGCCAATAAAGAAATCCATATTATTATTATTATTATTATTATTATTATTATTATTATTATTATTATGGTTATTATTATTATTATTGTTGTTGTTTTCATTGTTTTTTCCTTTTTCTTCAGTATTGTTTCTGATATATGCCCAGTGTCTTCCATACATCTAGGGCAAATAAATTCACTGTATACATTGGTAAACCAGTTAACACACCACATTGAATATAATTTACAGCTTATCATTCTTACAAAAATAGTGTTCCACTCTCTCTCTCACATCCACACGCGCACACACACACAAACATCCACACACTCACACACACATCCACACAAAAGGGGATATCATTCTCACAGAGATAATGCTCTTCTCAATGCATGTGCAGTACCAGTCAAAACAGAGACCTAAGACACATATATAAGATGGAAAGAACTTTGATGAGAAGGAGGGCAGTTGATGTCAGCAGAATTATTTAAACCTCGTAGTTTGTTGGTTTCCCTGGTATCTGGTCAAACAATTTGTCTGTACCTTTCATGATCATTCCAAGGGCACCCACAGCAGGGATTATTTTCATTCATAATTGCCAAATCCTAGAAAGCCCAAGTTACTTGTACTTACATACAAATGCGTTTGCTGAGAGGTTTCTATCAGTTGGCAACGTCATATCAATTAACAGGCATGTGTTTTGTCTTGTATCTTTGTTGACGGTGTCTGGTATGTTTTCATTTATTTGCTAGTCTGTATGTATCCCATAATCCTATGGAATGGTAACATTATTTCCTACTGTGAATGGCTGTGGATAGTGCTCATGCCAGATTTTTGGGTGCGGTATGTAAAGATGGGATATGCTCCAGTGTAAGTATTAGCCAAATAGATCTTGCTTGGCTTTATATTCTGTGGGCGCAACCAGAAACAATGTGGTCAATGCTCTTAAGCTTTTCCTACCTATGTCTGCACTTTCTGTCTGCCTGATTGTGCAAGACATTTGCTTGTTAGTTATTGAGGAAAATACTCTGATCTTGTCATAGTTTCAGCTGCCATTATTATTATTAGGATGCTTTTGTTCATGTTGTTTTCCCGCAAGTGTTCCTGTGAATGAACTAATCATACAGAATGCTTTTACTAACATAAGCAGTTATAACTTTGCTTGGTCATTATCCTGATGTTATGTTTTATGCAGAGAATACCTGAGAATAAGAGATACCTTCAGGGTGAGCTGATTCTATTGATAGTTTTAATAGCACGTTAAAAATCAATTCATTTTAGTTTTACTGCTAATACTATTGGTAAAGGCTTTTCCCAGCAAGAACTTTCTTTCCCCTCCGCTATAAATATGCAACTAAATGTTAGCATACAGAAACCCTTATTTTATGTACGTTTTAAAGAGGGTATTTCCATGACTGTGGCTACATCGATATAAACTTTCAATTTTAAGATGCTAACTGAGACAATCTTCTAGATTACCCCCTCCCCTACCAAAATGATGAATATATAAAACAAGCAATATAATATAAAGTTTAGTTAGTTAATAAATTATATTCCAATGTATCTGTAGATCATATACAGCAATAAAGAAATATTAAAATGCATATAAACCACTTATATTATATGACCTATATCAAACTGAAATACACATTAAATAAATATATTAAATAGATAAATACATAAATTTCACGGTTTGGCAGCATGCTTAAAATGTCAAAAAAATATCATGCAATATTTGTTCCTGTTCGCTGCACTCTCCCTTTCATTCGTTCAGATTTGAGAAATACATTGCGTTTAGAGCTGTAAGCTTTCTTTTGGATTAAATTGAGTCGACCCAGAATACTGATATGTGCAAACGTCATCAAAGAGAGCCATAAATAGTTTATGCTACTTAATACGTGCTTGTGGTAGACACTATCACTTCTAAATCCATTTTGATAGCAGTGCTGGAGATTACTCAATTTGTGCCAGCTTGAGTATGATAACAGCAAACATTTCTCGTTTCTAGTTATAGCAGGATTTCGGTTCCCAAGTCACTATTAACATTTGGTGTTCTCCTGTTGTTTGATTAATCCACTATATTTTACCCTTTTCGATAAAATGTCTTCTTTCAATTACCCACTTAACTTTGTTTATACAGACAACGTCTCTGTACTGGTTATAACAGGTTCACTATTATCTGCAGATAATATTTTGTTTCAAATAGCATAGAATTGTCAGCATATGCACGCAACTAGTTTTCAAATATGTTAACTAGTTATTTATAAAAATGAAAAATACATGTAGACAAAGTATTAATTTGTCTCATTAATCGATGGCAGATGAGAACATTTTCTAGAAAGAAGGTCTGATGGATAATTAATTAAGGCAACGTTACAGCTATCTTGATTTGTGAATATCTCATTTGATACAAGAATAGCGCAAATCTCATGGTGTGAGACCTTGCAAACGCTCAAGTGATTTCTAGGACTCCTACATATATGTATTCAATCTATGTTCATTCGATGATACTATTTCTGGGAAAATATGTACATGCAACATAATAATATTTCACTAGATTGTACATAATCCACAAGTATAACAAGTGTGAATAGGTGATACAATCAGAGCTGATAATTTGCTTACATCATTAATTTAATTTAACCGTGACTCGAAGATTTTACGGGATTAAGTAGCTGCATTAACTCTCTGGTAAGGTTTATTAAAACGATGATGCACTGCAAGCTCGTAATACAGGCCTGCCGACCTCTAAAATTCGAAACGGGGAGTACAATGAAACAAATACCCCAAAATAAAGAGAAATGAGGCAAAATGGGGATATTTTACACAAGGAAAGCTATACCCACTTTCACAAGATAATACATCTCTCACACACTTCAAATTGGGTGGGAGATCTCCACGTCGAGCGGAGGAGTTGACAGGTCTGATAGTATCAAGGTTAGTGGCATATACTTTGCATTAATCATTTTCTAAAAAAAGAATGGTTATTTTGCCCTTCAATCTAAAGTTTTATTTTTTTAGAAGAAATACTTGGTGAATACATGTTTGTGAGAAAAAGATAAGAGAGAAATAGAGAGATTGTTCGTGAGTTTGAGGTACAGAATGGGTAATAGAATTATTTTATTACAGGAGGGAGTGGAAGCAATATGTAAGAATATACATGGGGTAGAGAGGGGTAAAGAGGGAGAGGATGAGTTCAGAATGTTCTATCAGTTTTGCTGCTTGTCAATTCTTATCTTAATGTAATTACACTTTCTTCATACTAGAATATCTGCTTGATTGTATCTATGTCCGGTCTGCATAAACCTCCGTTTGTTTCTCGGATTAATAATAATCTTCAATTGCAAAAATACATTCTGTTATACCATTTTCTTCCCTTTAGTGGTTTCGTTTTTTGAAACTTTCTCGTCCAAGGCCATGCCTATAGTTATATAATTTAATTGTAGTTCTTCACATGACCCTTTCATTAAATATACTCGAGGATATAATTAAACAATTAGGTGTTGGATGTTGAGAGACGTTTCTTTATGTACCACCTTTATTACACCGAAACATCGATTAAAGAAGTTGAATGGTTAGAATACACTTGGCTTCTCACTTGACCATCTCCATACAGACAACGCCATTCTCATATAAGTATTAATCCACCTAGTGGCTCCAGCGCAGAAAAAGTGGGGAGTGCACTGGAACAGCTATTCCAGCTCGCGTGGCTCACTGCTGCTGGTAGCCAGCTCTGCCAGAATCGAAGTGAGTAAGGATGTGTTGCGGGGGACAAGAACGCCGGAAGTATCCACTGCCACAGGCTCGACTACAAAGAATATTTTTCCCTCTTCGGTCTGACGAACAGCAACAACTGGGCTAGTGGCGAATCAGTACGTTACGTAATTACTTTCCTCGCATATGTAATCCAGTCTACACAGAGATGTGCCATTATATGTTTTCCTTCTGAATATCGATAAACACATAATCAGCTTTACTAAAAGATTGTTTTAATTTCATCACTGAAAAGGAATAAGACTCAACGGATTTAAAACCATGATTCATCGATATTTAGAGTTATAACTATTATATTATTGTAGAGTATTTGCTAAGGATCAGGTCCAAATCCCTCTGTATTCCATACTTAATAAAACTTATTTCATTTACTACATAAAGTATGCTAGCACCCAACTTCTTTATTATGTTTTCATATAGCTGGCTAATATGGATAATTTTCAAAGGTACTTGTATTCACATGTTTTCACATATATATATATGTATATTATATTCACATATATTCACATATATATATATGTATATTATATTCACATGTATTCACATATATATATGTATATTATATTTTTAGCATTATATATATATTATATATATATATACATATATAGGTAAGAAGTAAAAGGAAAAAGACACATAGGTATATTTGAAGATTATTTTTCTTTAATCTAACAGAATGAATACTTTTATCATTGTTGCATTTAATGTTACAATTTATAAATCTATTCTGTCGGATTCAAAAAAAAAAAGATCTTTAAATATGCCTCTCTCCTTTTTCACTCTGACCTTTGATTTATATGTAACTTTACCCCCGCTGTCAAACACAGATAAACACATATAATTTACCAGACAAAACCCCGATAAAAATGGTTCATCGTCTCTGCTGAACTTCCAGCGTGGAGTAACACAATGAGGTACTATATACACCAACTTCTAAAGGAAAGCTGCCAGTAGAGACCTGTTTGTGCATTATAGATCAAACCTTCCCCTTGGTGTTAAAACTGGATACATAAGAAATGAAGTTACGCGTATCCGGAATAAATTTAGCAAGACAGAGTACAGATCACTCACACTGCACACTTCATAGATGTACTGAAGACGAACGGATACCCAACATCCACAGAGAATCAACTTAAGAATCGATGGTGCTGCAGGCTTAAGACCTCCTCTATCATTTGCTTCGTGAAATTAACACATTTCAGCGAAAGTATAACCACAGCTATCCGCAAAGAAGGACTGGACATACAATTAGCACACCCCGGCCCTTCACTCCGGGCATACCGGCCTAAAACGCAATCCAGAGACAACAACAATCAATGCTCGCTGCCTAACTGCTCAATCCGGGATATAGGTATGTGCCAGCGGACACATGTTGTATACTGCATTGAGTACAACACATGTAAGGAGTTCTACATTGAGTGCAACACATGTAAGGAGTTCTACATTGGTAGCACGACTCGGGCGCTCCACACTCGCATTAAAGAACACTTCAACACACACACATCTTCATTCAAAAACACATTGACTAATGTAGAATCATCAATCAACATATTACTGTTGCTATTGAAGCTAGTGACAGGAATGTGGGCTATTTAAGAATTAAGGAAGCCTTGCTCATACGTAGACTCAAACCTCAAATAAATAATTGTTTCTACTTTTGGCACAAGGCCAGCAATTACCCAGTGCATTACTGGTACTTTATTTTATCGACCCCGTAAGGATGAAAGGCAAAGTTAACCTCGGCGGGATTTGAACTCAGATAGTAAAGGGACGTAACTGTGCTACAAAGCAGGGCATCTGACTCTCTACCGATACTGCCAGGTTAGAACTCAGCACACAATATTTAACATAAAAATACGCACGCACACAAACTAAACAACATCTCACACAGAAAAGAAAATTGATTTCGCGAAATACTACATTGGCAATTGACGTCATTCTCGTGATAAACGAAAAAAAACATTAAAAACAAAAACGCTTGAAAACGACTTAGAATTACCTAAATCAAAATTTAATCTCAAAGAGAGGAAATTGGAACATTATAAACTGAAATTTCCTTAAACCCTGAAGAATGGACTTTTATGGCTCAACATTCTGGACAAAAAATAGAACAACAAAAAAACAAAAACAAACAGAACAAAGATTAGCAGATAAATTATTTTTCGTTACCTCATCTTACATTCCATTTTGCGTTGTTTAGCCTTCTATCTATTTCAGTGTTTTATATTATTACAATGTTTCAAGTAAACCACAATATTTTATTACATATATATATATCACTCCATCTTTGTGTATTACAAACCCAGAAACAATATACCCCAAAATATGCTATCTCAGTATTTTAGCTAAAATCACACACTCACTCACATATTTGGGTAAATTGTCTCTGGGTTAGTAATGCACACAGACGGAGAGAGATTCATGTTTGACAAACTTCATTTACAGATGTATATATATATATAGTGATTGTATGATTTTTATGTGTCCTTGAGCAGTTATAAATTCAATTCCAATTTTCAATTTCGGTATATATGTTAAAAAGTATGCTTAGCTGATGAGGTCTTATAAAGACGAAAACATACACCAAACTGTTATCCGTGCTTGCTGTAAGCGTTATCTAATATTGTTTCGACTAAAAATATTAATTTCTAGTAAGAATCTTAATGGTGTATGCATTATATATGTTAACGGTAACTGACCGATTTTTACCGACGTGTTGCAAGACAATATTCGACTCTCACAAACTTGATGCTTTCTGTGTATTTGCTTAAACGTGTTAATATAGCAGATAAATCTCTTCCAGCAAAGGTCGTATTGCCTTTAAAATAATGACTACATGTTTTATGTCTAAAATATTAGAAGAGCATATTCTTCCAAATAAACGAATTGACTAAACCTAAAGGCAGAGATAAAATGCTTCATTCCATTTTGATTGGTTACCTATTTGATTCCTACCATAGCTTTACTCAAGAAGACATTCGTCTATCCCATAACGACAGCAACAACATCGGAACTTTCTGTGTCTGATTGAAATAGCAACTAACTCTATGACACATGTTTCAGTAATGTGATACTGTAAGGCAGTAAAAAGTGGACAGTAAAGTCAGAAAACATTCAAATATTGAAAAGAAATGAGGTAATTATTATTCCTTGGATATGCAATGTAATCTTGATAAATATCGGTTAAACATAAAAATCGGGTAAACAGAAACATCTAGATCTTAGATATCAAATGCGTTGGTCAGTGTATCCATAAAAAGTGAATGAGTTGATATTATGTGCATGTAAAAAGACTGGCTGGCTGCATTCAAGATGAATAGTTTGGCTTGCGTTGATTGCAGACTGTATACAAAGTCGATATAGCAATAAGAACACATAGGAGGAACTACTGAATGTAAACATTTCAACGTTCATATTAATTATTTTATACGCAATATGTTGAATACGTATTCATAGAAAGAATTCGTATTTGAAGATGGGAAGTAGATAGAAGGTATCTTGGGTGTTTCATGCAAGGAGCCCCAGTCATAACAATTCATCTTTTCCTGGTGACAGGAGGCGGGATTTGAATGCAGATTACATAGAACGTAAACAGATACTTAACGTCATTTGGTCCGACACTCTACCAATTCTGCTACTCACCGTCATTTACTGGTACTACATTTAGGGATCCCGAAAGGATGAAAGATAATGATGACTTCACTGGGATTTGAAATCAGAATGCTGAGAGCCAAAACAAATAGTGCAAGGCATTAAATCCAACATTCTGATGAATCTGCCAATTCTTCATCAGCTAATTACGTTTTGAACGATTATCAATATCGATAGAGCGTCCGACAACCTGCTTTGTGGCATAAAGTTAAGTCCCTTTACATTCTGATTTCAAATCCCACCGAGGTTAGCTTTGTCATTCATCCTTACGCGTTCGGTAAAATAAAGTACCTGTAACGAACTGGGATCGATATAATCGACTACAACCCCCCCCCCCTCCCGCCAAATTGTTGGCCTTATGCCTAAATCAGACACCATTATTAGTCTTTTATATTGTATGAACTTGATATTTTATTGCTATCATTCTATTTGTATTATGTTTGCTCAACAATATGATTATACTTCTAACAAATGATGCCTATAATTTCCGTTCTGTCTCTGCATGGTTTTCCTATAACATGCGATGTTCTCTTAAGGAAAACAAAACAAACAAACAATGCAGTGAAATTAAAAATGTAGTGAAATAAACACATCATTAAAGAATGCAATACTCTGTAAACACTGCAGACATGCCATACGAAATAAAGAATGCGTGAAATTGATCTGCATAGAAAAACCACCCGTTATTTCAAAATAGGAAATCCCTATGTGATTGTTGGAACTATTAATAACAGCAGCTAAATCTCCGTCAAAATGTATTCTACCGTCTTAATATTTTTAAAAGGTGCATATTGGATAACGTATTGGTGTAGTCCTAGATACACTGTGAATGGAAAAAATATGACTTCATGTATATTATCAAATATTATTAACCTGGCGATAATAACAAAAAACAACTAAGAAAGAATTATAGTATTGCATGAAAAAATATTTCATCCATATTATCTCTGTATGAACCCAACTGTTATTCCACTTTTATTCAATTGCTTACTTGAAGTTTGTTGAAGGACACTTGGTAGCTCTAAAGAAACAGGTCAAACAATATATCTAGAAGTTTCTTCCTGTGATGATATGATAAATATTTGTGTTTCATTGTCATTTAAAAGAATATATCATCTTTTTTTCCTATTGACATATTGTTTCTTAATACAGTGTTTTCGTTTTCTATTTTGTTACATGGGCGTTTATAAAAGATGTATTTAATTTATGCCTTATATTTGAGTTTAAGGAAAGAACATATTAATGATGTATTGTAAGCAGTGTATTTGGAATACCACAAACATCCACCAAAAAACAAACAAATATCTCATGTATGCTTGCACGATGTAGACGGATTCATTTAGATATTTATAGAATATAGATGTACAGAAGCGTTAAGCAAATTGAAATATTTTATTTTAACCACATAAAACTGTATTTTATATCCTAATGTTCTTGACATTTATTTCTATGATAAGAAAAAGAAAATGTAATACCTGTATATCTTTTATACATTTATCATTACCTTTTACTTTGAGAAAACTGTTTTCTGGAAACTTTGTCAGACATAGAAGATCTATTTCTATGTCTGTAATAATCTAAATTAAATACGTGTTGTGCAGGTGTTAACTTGTTCTACTTTATCTCGTATGCATGGCTATAAAACATACTATTAGAAGTTTCATAATATTTAGCAACCTATATCTACTTGGATACACTCCTTGAAACGTCGAAATATCAGCCACATCTTATTCAAACTAATTACAATCTACGAACTTCCCACCGTTTCCCCTCGATGAGTATTCAGTTATTCGATTAACTGAAATCCTATTTGTGAAGTTTTCACAGACACGTGTAATCTTAAGGTAATTCTCATAGATAACAAGCGCACCGCATTGTAAAATGACTGGGAATTTAAAGTATAAATGATTATCAGTAAAGCCTAGAGAGAAAGAGTAAGTAAAATCTACCTCAGCATTTTCCAGCTACTTTATCTGCCCGCAAAGGGTGGAAAGCACGGTTAACGACATTGGAATTTAAGATAAGAGCCAAACTGAATATCGTAAGTCATTCTGTTTGTCGCTCTAATGATGATGCTAATTTGCTGCACATATTGACTAATGTAGTCATATATAAATAGATAGCCCTTGTATGTTAATTATAACAGGGTAATTGACCTCATAGACATTTCCTCACAGGCTTGGAGATAGCAATGTTTTTCCTAGTGTTTATTTCCTTGAAGAATTAAAAGGTGAGATGGATTGTCAAACCTGCCAACCTCTAAAAACCCAAACGGGGGTGTACCATGAAAAAGTGCCCCCAAACAGGGAGAAATGAGGCGTAATGGGAAGATTATACATAATGAAAACTATACCAATTTTCACAAGAGAAGACATCGCTCAGCCACCCCAAAGTGGATGCAAGATCTCCCTGCCCGACGGGGAGAATTGACAGGTCTGGATTGTCGTACTGTAATTGTTCTGTCTCTCAAGCTCCCTCAGTTCAAATCTTGCCGAGAGAAATATTGTTTTCTACACAGTTGGAATAGATACATAAATTATTAGTCCAGAACTGTATTTTGTTGCATTGAAATGTCTTGTTATGTCTCTTCCGGTCATTTGCGCTCTGTACATATAAGGATCCAAATTAATTCGATGCTATGCTATTACCATTCATTCAAGGAGTGTAGCACTTGACATCTATATTCAATTGAATAATCTGCCCCTCATCATTTAAGTACAGTTTTGCATGGAATATACCAAGCATTATTAGGTTTCAATCCATCTGGAAACTTCTTCGACATAGAAAATGCGCTAACGAATCATATTTCTTAAATAAGCCATTTTTGTTATATTTCCTATATTGATGATAAGTAGCTTATTTGTTTAAACCGAAGGAGTGTAACAATCATCTTACAGAACCAAATAAAATGCCCTGCGATTTTTGTTACGTTCCTTTTATTTTGTAAGTTCACGTTTTGCCAGGCTCAGCTTCAAAATTACTAAATAAAAAGATATGTAGAACAAAATCATCACAATTTTGTTGATTATATGCTTGACGCTAAAGAAAATATGGAAGAAAATGATTGTATTTTATTTAAATTAATGTTAAATGAAATACGGCGATGACCACAGTGTCAGAAGGGAGATGGTCAAAGAAAAAGGAGGATTCAAGCTACTTTACATGGGATATTGTAAATCTAATCATTTAATACGGATATGTGTGGATGCATAAACACTCATTGGTAACCAAATATAGAACACAAATCACACAAACTCCGACACCAACACACGAACAGACACCAAACTGAAAACACGCACGTAAGCGCATGCGCAAATAGAGAAAACAATAAATAAATAAATAAAAAGAGAATACGTAAACATTACTACACAACGGGAAGAAACAAATTAGTGTCACTGATGATGTCACAGATATGTGAGGAAATAATTTTGAGAGACTAGCAAGCCCTCAACCGGAAGACTGGATCAGGTAAAAGAGTTAAAGAGTAAAGAGTAAGAGTATATCTATATTTTTAACTATTGGTCAATCAATGATAAAGAATGATTGCCAGCTAAATTAACTATAGGGATATAAAATATACGAAAGCAAATTATAACACAAACTAAACAGTGAGTGTGTTTTATTATATATTTCTGGCAACATTATAACAATGTGACACTCCCACATATAACAATATTTGATTCAACGCACGATTTCATATCAAAACCCTTGCAAAACAAATTCATCGCCGTATATATATATATATATATATATACGTTATTCCGGGTTGAATCGGAGGTAACCACAGTAAGTAAGGTACTCAATACATAGCAGAGTATAACAGTTTTAATATAGAAGAGATTCTACAGGACTAGAACTGTTTCATTCATTAGAAATCATCAGGAATCAATTCCTGATGATTTCTAATGAATGAAACAGTTCTAGTCCTGTAGAATCTCTTCTATATATATATATATATATATATATATATATATATATATATATATATATATATATATATATATATATATATATATATTATATATATATAGGAAAAAGTATGACCGATTATACAGAGCGATTGCCGGTCAAGCAGAAATTGAAAGCTATAGAGTTTATCCCGAACTGGCGAAGCTCCTCGGTAGCACTGCCAAGCCAGCGATTGCTGGTAGTTGTCCATAGGCCCAGGGCTGAAAGTTCTCTTGAGGAGAGCGAACAGATGATCGGCTTCGATGCTCATGGTGGCCCTAAGAACGTCGTTGCTCTTCCTCTCCACAAGTCCTGTATAGAACGCCGAGGTGGATGTTCCACCGATGCTAGTGCCCAGCTGGTAGAAGACTGCGAGCGCTTGGAGACATTGCTGATTCCAAGCGCTATCCCTAGGTCTTTTCCTGATCCAGGAGTGCAGCTCCGTTAAGGAGACGAACTGGGGAAAAACACGTCTGGAAAACGGCGACACACGTCTCTTCACCATCAAGGAAGCACCAGATATGCCGCCCCCTCAGCGCGTGTTTGCGCATAATCAGCCACGGTATGTCCATTCCTCCACGCAACAGATGCTGACAGCAGATGGATCGTCGAACCATGGGAGCACCCCTTTCATAAAAAGTAGAAGAGGAGGCGCCCCATTTTTGTCAGAGATGGGCGGGGGCAAGGCGCAACGGTTAGGTGGTAACAGATGACGGATGCTATCAACGCATTCGCCACCTCGGCCGGACGTTTCAAGGACAGCTTCCTCTCGGCCCATTTCTGGGTGAGAGAGGCCAGCCTGCCCGTCACCTCGCTCCAGTTTTTTCTCCATCTGGAGGTCCGGACTTAACTATACTCTGAGCAATTTAACGGCTCCTTCCGTCCAGCGCCACACGATGCTGTCGGACGGAATGGACTTGCCTCACCAGGTGCCGAGCTGTAAACCCATCGACTTTCCCTGATTTAACTTTGCTTGCTCCCGTCAGTGCTTCATATTCCTTGAGAGCGGTGCCGAGCATTTCCACATGTCCTGTACTTGACACCACCACGGTGACGTCGTCGGTGTAAGCCGATACGGATCTCTTACATTCCAGTTCGCATTGGATGCCTCCAATTTGCGCAGTAATGCCTCGAAGGCTAATAATAATAATAATAATAATAATAATCATAATAATAATAATAATGCTTTCTTTATTAACCACAAGGGTTTACATAAAGTAGACATTAAGGACAGTACAGGATAATATAGGACGGTACAAATGGGCATTTCTGCGTGTAAAAAAAACAAAAAAAATAGAGGATGTAATAAAAGAACAATGAAATTTCCCCAATGGGGGGGGGGGAGAATTCCGAAGGCCATCGTGGAGAAAGCCCATTAAAAAAGCAAAGGTGACCCTGACCACCAGGGCAATTGTCCTCTCCCAGTTTTCCACCTTCAATTTACAGGCACATATTCAGAGTAGGTCCACGCACTCGGGCCATTCTTGCCTCTCTCACCAATCTTTCATCAAAAAGCTGGGAAGAGAGCACCTCCCTCTCTACCCTGATTTTCCTTATCAAATGAAATTGGAAAAAGTTAAGCTGGGCATCACCGAAGAGTTAAGTGCTCGTCTTCAGTCATTTTAGACGCGTCCACCATACTATCTCTTTCGCCATGGCAACCAGACAGATAAAAACTGCCTGCCCTGCCCGGGTAAAGGAAGAGGGCGGGGCAATCCTCACGATGGACTCAGCAGATAATCGTAATAATAATAATGATTTCATTTATTGGCCACAAAGTCCGACATATAGTGGACAATACAAAAGACTGGGACAGTGGGCTTTTACAGAAAAATCGATTAAACAATATGAATAACAATAACAAAGTAACAAGAAAAATACAAGAACAATTCCCCAATAGGGGGGATGACCACCCAGGGTTCGCTCAAGTACCCAACCAATCCTGAACAACCCGACGCTTCGAGAGCACTCTGGAAGGGCACCCCTCTCCCCCTCAAATTTACCCACCTACAGGCGCATGACCAGAGTAGACCCACTCACACGGGCCATTCTCGTCACATTCACCCACCTTTCAGCAGATATACTGGGAGGCAGCACTTCTCTCTCCACCCTCACCTTTCTTTCCAAGTGAAACTTGAAAAAGTTGATGGGAGATTAGCCGAAGAGAAATGTGTCTGTCTTCAGTCCTTTCAACCTCGTCCACCATACAATCTCTTTCGCTACTGCCACCAGACAGAGGAAAATTTCCTGCTCTTCTTGGCCAAAAGAAGGCGGCGGGTGGATCCTCACTATGTACTCGGCCGATAGCCGGATCCGTTCTACACGTGACAACAGTTGTCCGGCATAACTCCACAAGTCAGTAATGCTCGGACACTGGACGAGTGCGTGCAGAACGGTTTGGTCGCTCTGCGCGCCTCTCAGGCAAGTCCGTTCGACAGCACTTCCGTGCCTGTAGTGTTTATCTCGAACAGGCAGTGACACCCGGTAGCACTGCCAAGCGAGGGATGTTTGGAAATTATCCATCGTCCCCGGCTCGAAAGTCCTCCGGAACAGACTGGTCAGTTCGACTTTGTTGACTCCCAGAGCCTCTCCGAGTGCGTCGTCGCACTAGCCCACCACTAATCCTCTATAGAACTCGAGAGTGGAAGTTCCACTGACTGCATTGCTCCCTGGAAGAGGGCAGTGAGTGCCTGGAAACATTCCAGATGCCGTCATCCTTTCTCGGTCTCTTCTTGACCCAGGACTGTAGCTCAGTCAAAGAAACGAGCTGCGGAAAGGCCTGTCTGACAAACGGCGACCACACCTGTTCACCGTTTAGGGAGAATATCTGGAGATGCCGCAGCCTCAGTGCGTGCCTGCGCATCATTAGCCACGGCATGCCCAGCCCTCCACGTAAAGGGTGTTGGCAGCAGATGGACCGCCTCACCAGCGGAACCTTACCCCTCCACAAGAATTTGAAGAGGAGCCGCTCCAAGATGGCGAGCGCGAGCCGCTCCAAGATGGCAAGGGACGACGGGCAGACGGTAGTAGATGACGGACGCGATGTACGCGTTCGCCACCTCCGCCCGACCTTTCAGTGATAGCTTCATCCCAGCCCATTTCTAGGTGAGACTGACTACCCTGCCCGTCACCTCGTCCCAATTCTTATCCAGCTCGAGGTCTGGCCCGAACCAAACCCCTAGAAACTTTAACGGTCCGTCCTTCCAGCGCCTAACGACGCTGTTGGACGGCATAGACTTGCCTCTCCAGGTGCCGAGTTGCAAGCCCACCGACTTTTCCGGGTTAAGATTTGCTGCCGTCAATCTTTCATATTCTTCCAATAAGTTGCCGACCACCTCGATTTCTGAGGAGTCCGACACCATCAAGGTGATGTCGTCCGCATAAGCAGACACAGCCTTTCCGTGTCCAGGTTCGAGCGGGATGCCCTGCAATAGCTCCAGCTTCCGCAGTAAAGGCTCGAGAGTCAATACGTACAGAAGGGAGGAGAGAGGGCAGCCTTGACGGACCGATCGGGAGACCTGAAACGGTTCCGAGAGGTGGCCATTAATTTTAACCATCGAGCAGGTGCCGCTGTGCATTGCAGCGATCCAGCTTCTGAAGACGGGGCCGAAGACAGCCGCCTTGAGGACAGCCTTCAGGTACCGATGGTCGACCCTATCGAATGCTTTCGATTGATCTAAATTGAACAGAGCCCCACCGAAGCCAGGTTTACACCCTACCCTCTCTATGATGTATTGCATTAGGTGGAGGTTGTCGTGTATGGACCTGGTTGGGATTGCGCAAGTTTGCGCCTCCCCAACCAAATCCCCGACGACAAGCGCCAACCTCTTCGCTAACACCCTGGCCAAAATCTTAAACTCTGTGTTGAGCAGAGTTATGGGCCTGAAATTGTCTAATGTGTCCCTCTTGTTCTCGTCTTTCCTTATCAGCGCAACTACGCCCCGGCTCTCAGAACTTGGAATGATACCGTTTTTCTGCCAGTTGCAGTAAAGGGCTTCGAGGAGATTGGAGGACAAGTCTGGCATATTTACGTAAAGCTCGTAGGGCAGACCATCCAAACCGGGTGACTTGCGCCTCATGCAGCCAACAAGGGCATCCTGAATCTCGGCTGAAGTAGTTGGCCTTTCGCAGCGCCCAGCGTCAGCCGTCGAGGTAGGGACTGAAGTCCACCATCATCTCTGACCCGCCATTTCCCCCGAAAAACCGTGCAAAATGTTGGTGAAAGGCCTCACACATATCTTGGAATCGATCAGCTCGGCCCGTCTCGGTCCGTCAAAGACCGAATCGTGGTTTTATTACCACGCTGCACCTCTGCCACGCGGGCCTATATTACAGCTTTGGTTCCCTTGTTTCTCAGAGCACGCGTCTTACCTCTGACAATGCAACTTTCGTGTTTCGCATTGAAGAAATGGTCTAATGCCATTCTCACCGCTAGCACGTCAGTTGCAATGCCACTACCAATAGCATCGTCTAACTTATCTACCAACTCACCCTCCATTCTATTTTTCTCTAACGCTACTTCTGTGCTAAACTCTATCGACATTACTCTAATCTCGCTTTTGAGAGCCCCTCCATCTATTGTTGACATCTCCTCCTGTCAACATTTTCTTAACTAAATTGTTGACCTGGTCTCTGTAAGCCTTATGTGCCGGAAATGACATGTTTAGCTTCCAGTAACCAGGCCCTAACCTATTCGTCTTATCTGGGTCGACCATACAGATCACAAACTTGTGATCTGAATAGGCGACCTTTTCAAAACGTGGACATCTTACACAATTTCTGTCTATTTTCCTAATGAATATCCTGTCTATATACGATCTAGATGACCCTATGCGGTTAACCCAGGTCCACACTGGCGCATTAGGGAAATCTAGTCGGTACCTGTCAGACAGATGGAACTGGCTGATCAGGTTCTTGAGGCTTTTGCACCCCCGCTCCTATCGGATACTCCCACAGAGTTCCAGCGTGCGTCTAATATGCCGTTCCAGTCCCCCGCTAACAGTAAAGGGCGAGACGTACCCAGAAAGGCTTCCAGGCGTCTAAAGAAGTCAGGCCGTCCTGCCCCAATAGGAGCATAGACGGCCACCAGTCTAAAGGCACCACCTTCGTTTTTGTTCCAACTTCCCGCCCGGGACCCGGAAGATTGACCTTACCTCGCGTTCCAGGCCTTTCTTAAACGGCACTGTCACCCCACCTCCCATTTCCGGCCGGCTAGCAGATACAAAGATCTGATAGTCGTCGAAAATGGGGGATAGTGCGCGCGTGTCGGAAATCCTGGTCTCGCTGACGGCAATTACATTCATTTCTATAGACCTGACGTCGTTGAGCAGGTGACCCTGCTTCCAGGACGATCCCAGGCCTCGAACATTTAAACATCCTACTCTTAATACGGCCATGTTGGCAGGTTAACAAGAGAGAGAGGAAGGTTTACTTACCTTCCGGGCTCTTGTGAAGGTCGGGTTGTTCGACCTCCATAGTTGGTGGGGTTTCTTTTGGGAACCCCTTTAAAAGTCTTGAAATGGGTTTTACTTTCGAGGTTCCCACGTCCCGAGGAAAGCTGTCTCGTATTTCTTTGAAAATATCGAGCGACATTCGCACCACAGCCAAATCTTCCGGCACGCGAAATGTGCTCGATTTAAACATTTTATTTGTTTGCGTGGCTGTGGTGGTGATGGTTTTGGTGGTGTTGTTTCGGTTGTATCTGTGTTTGTTGTGAGTGCGGTGTCTGTGGTTTCAGACGTTTGTGTGTATATTTGTTCTTGCGTCTGTTCAGGTTGTTTGCGTTTGGGGAATTCTGGTGATGGTGATGATGATGTTGATGTTGGTGTTATTGGAGATATGTTTGCGTGAGTGGTGTCTGCGTTTTTTATTGTTGGTGATTTTGTGCTTTGTTGAGTTTTTTTTTTCATTTTTGTGCTTCCTTTCTTGTATTATTTTGGGGGATTTTGATTTTCCCAGATGAGTGATCTGTGTCTGTAAGTGTGTCTGTATGTATATTTGTGGTTTTATTGGTGTGTGTATTTTGGAGCGGGAGGGGGAATTTGACAGCTTTCCTCGTTTCCCCCCTGGGTGGTCAATATTGGTGGTGGTCTTACTATTGGTGTTTTTGTTGGTGGTTTTGCCGGTGCTGGTGTTGGTTGTGGTCCTCGCCCCGGCGTCGGCAGCAGTGGAGCCTCTTTCAACAATTGAGGGAAGAAGGCTCGCAAATGAGTTTTTTCCCCACAAACAAAAGACTGCGGCCTTTTTCCTTCGGCCATAATGTGAATGACCGTCCCATTCTGAAGCGGATGTGGTCCGGGAATGTCTTCACATTCTCGGGCCTGATCTGGAGAAGAATCTCCAGGACAACCCCAGACCAGTCCTCTCTGGCCGTTCTGGTCACTACTATAGAGACGGTGTCCGTCACCTCCACAATCACACATCCCAGACGCCACCACATGTCAAGTCCTGGTGAGATTCTGGGAATGCGGAGACGGGCCGTTCTTTTTCCCATGTGGAACGGGTACATTATGACCTTGCAGGTTTTGCAAGGAGTCATAGCGTGTTTCATAGCGAGGGCTTCAGACTTGAACAACACCGAAATGGTGCCGTGCTGTCTGCCCTTCTCTATGTATTCGGTGTCTTGTCTGATGCACCTCAGCGCGACTTCGACATCTTCTTGTGGGATTAAAGCTGCCCTTTTGGTTTGTGCTGAGATGCATCTATAATGCACCGTTCTGCGCTTCACTGCCTCAATAGCTTCTACCGGGACTGTTAAGTTGGCCCAAGTTTGCTCTTGCTTGATGAGCTTCCATGCCTGGGTCAACTTTTCATCTTTGTTTGAGAGGTCCATGTTGAAGAATGGCCTCTTTTTTGCTGCTGCCGCAGCGAAAGTGTTCTTCTTGTTTTCGTTGGGGGTGTTGTGGTCGTTGTCGTTGTTCTTGTTTGTGTTGTTGTTAGCACTGTCGCTGTTATCATTGTTGTCTTTGTTGCCACCTTTGTTCTTGGTGCAGTTGGTATTGTTGCTATTGGTGTTGTCGCTATTTGTTTTCCTGTTAGTGGTGTTGATATTGTTGTTGTATTTGTTATTTTTTTTTTTGTTATCTGTATTTTTGTTGTCACTGTTACTGTCATGTTTTTCAAAATTAGAGTTCTCATTGGTATCATTGGTGTCCTTGTTTCTATTGTTTGTGGTGTTATTTGTTTTATCAAGTTGTGTTAATTTCGCTGTAGCGCTCCTCTCAACTTCTACGTCGTTGTCGCACGACAACAGACATATCGCTGGGAGGCGTGGCTCAGCCATGTTTTTTTTTTCTTCGTAAATTTTTTTACATGTAAAAAAAAGTTCAAATATGTGGGCCAAAAGGCCCAAATATTATACTTTCCCCTTCACGGGGCCAAATCTAAGGGTTTATATCCTTTACACAACAAGAAATATTTAACAACAAATAATTTTAACAGGCCTATAAAGCGACTTACTGTGATCGAGCAAAATACGTTCGCTTAGACCAATAATAATAATAATAATAATAATAATAATAATAATAATAATAATAATGCCGTGTATGCAAAAAACAACCAGAGACCATTGACCATATAATTTCAATGTGCAGTCCTATAGCTCCAACCGAATACCTAAACAGGCATGACAGAGCTGCACAATACATACATTGGATAATGTGTAAGCATTTTGACCTGCCCCATCAAAAGAATTGGTGGAAGCATCAACCACCTCCCATACTTGAAAAAGATCACATCTCAATCTTGTGGAACTTTAGCATCCAAACAGACCGAAAAATACATGCAAATAGACCTGATATAATATTGAAGGACTTTCAAAGGAGGGTATGCCTGCTAATTGATATGTCTGTTCCAATAGACAAGAATGTATCTATAAAAACATTTGAAAAATTGAGCAAGTATAAGGACCTGGAGATAGAAATTGGAAAAATGTGGAAATTGAGAACTAAAACAATACCAGTGGTTGTAGGCGCTCTGGGAATGATACCTAAGGGGTCTAACGACTACTTATCGTAAATCCCAGGAAACCCGCGTATAGGAGAAATACAAAAGATAGTACTAATGGGAACTGCCCATATACTAAGGAAGATCCTGTCAATATAAGTACATCACAAGTCTAAACACTAAGGATGCATGTGTGAATATGTGTGTTCTTTCTTGAACATGGCGGACCTTGTTGTCTCTTGAGGTCACTGGTTGTGACTTGGTGATAACTCGTATAAACATAAAGCAAGATAAATGCAAATAATAATAATAATAATAATAATAATTGTTTCTACTTTTGGCACAAGGCCAGCAATTTTCCCAGTGTATTACTGGTACTTTATTTTATCGACCCCGTCAGGATGAAAGGCAAAGTTAATAATAATAATAATAATGAAGGATACATATATTTAGGTGTTCTGGAGGCAGATGATATCAAGAACAAAATAATGAAGGAATTGATAAGATCTGAGTACATTAGGAGAGTAAGGAGCGTATTAAATCACATCTAAATAGTAGGAATGTCATAAGTACAGAGAATTCCCGAGCTGTGTCTATTATTAGGTACAGTGCGGGAATTCTGAAATGGAATGTTGCTGTACAAAAAGAAATGGATAGGAAGACTAGGAAGCTATTGACAACATGTTCCACATTATCCACAACATGTTCCACAAGATGAGTGATGTCGATACACTCAACTTAAAGAGATCTGAAGGTGGAAGAGGTCTTATCAGCAAAGAGGACTGTGTTCAGATGAAGAACAACACCCTGCACAAATAGGTGACTGACAGTAGGGAGCCAATGCTCAAAATCGTACTGAAGGAGAAGACAATAGACCAGGGTATGTCCAAGGAGGAAATAACAACAAGGAGGAAGAGCAACGTTCATGAAAAATCCCTTCATAGTACCTTCTTTAAGAAAACTGAATTTAGAGATCCACAGACTTGGAACTCGTTAAAAAGAGGACACCTTAAAAAGGCTACAGAAGGAATGCTAACTGCCGCGCAAGTGCAGGCTCTCAGAACGAAGTGGGTGAAACACCATATTTACAAGGAGGAGGGTAGCCCACTGTGTAGGATATGTGGAGAGAGAGAGGAGACTGTGGTTCACATTGTATCCGAGTGGAAACACCTAGCCCAGACTAACTATAAAGGCTGGAGACATGATGTGATGGGCAGGGTGATCCACTGGCACCTATGCAGAAGTGGTATGAGCATAAGCCAGAGTCGGTGATAGAAAACAATCAGTTGAAGGTGCAATGGGATTTTAGGATAAATACGGACAAACAATTAGGACACAATAGACCTGACCTGGTGGTTTTTGATAAGGAAAACATATCGTGCCTGATTGTGGATGTGGCCTGTCCATTCGACACGAGAGTGCAAGAAAAGTAGAGGGAGAAAATTAACCGATACCAGGACTTAAAGGATGTAGAACTGTCATGAAGTGAAGTACGTCCTGATTGTCATAGGCGCATTAGGTACTATCTCAAAAGGTTTCCAAGGATGGTTACAGAACTTAGTCCAGCCCCGCTTTTTGGAACACTTCAAAAGGCATGCTTGCTGGGAACAACAGAAACCCTCTAATACGACCTGAATATCTGAGGCTGCAGGTAGCGGCTTGATATTCATTTCAACAAACATTCCAGTTAAATAACATCAATGATTGAGACTCAAAGAATAATAATAATAATAATAATAATAATATTAATAATAATGCTTTCTTTATTAACCACAAGGGTCTACATAAAGTAGACATTAAGGAGAGTACAGGACAATACAGGGCGGTACAAATGGGCATTTCTGCGTGTAAAAAACTAGAAACAGAGGATGTAATAATAGAACAATGAAAACATTCCCCAATAGGGGGGAGACTTCCGAGGGACATTCGTGGAGAAAGCCCATTAAAAAGTCACTGTGACCCTGACCACCAGGGCAAGTGCTCTCTTCCAGTTTTCCACCTTTAATTTACAGACACATACTCAGAGTAGGCCCATTCACTCGGGCCGTTCTTCCTCTCTCACCCATCTTTCAACAAAATTCTGGGAAGATAGCACTTCCCTTTCTAACCTGATTTTCCTTTTCAAATGAAATTTGAAAAAGTTAATCAGGGCATCACCGAAGAGGTAAGTGCTCGTCTTCAACCCTTTCAAACGTGTTCACCATACTATCTCTTTCGCCATGGCCACCAGACAGATAAAAACTGCCTGCCCTTCCCGGCTAAAGGAAGAGGGCGGGGCAATCCTCAAGATGGACTCAGCTGATAGCCGGATCCGTCCTAGACGCGACAGCAGGTGTTCGACATAAACCCACAAGTCAGCAATGCTCGGACACTGGACGAGTGCGTGCAGGACGGTTTCGTCGCCCTCTGCGCATCTCGGACATGCCCGGCTGACGGCACTTCCATGCCTGTAGAGTTTATCCCTCGTAACACTGCAAGGCCAAGGATTTCTGGAAGTTGTCCATAGGCCCCGGCACGAAAGTTCTTCCGAAGAGATTGGCTAGTTCATTTTCGTCGACGCCTAGAGTTTCCCCAAGTACGTCGTCGCTCTTCCCCTCCACTAATCCTCTATAGAACGCCAAGGTGGAGTTTCCACCCATCATATTGCCCGATTGGTCGAGGGCTGTGAGCGCCTGAAGGCATTTCAGTCTCCAACGGCTCTCTCTCGGTCTTCGCTTGACCCAGGACTGCAGCTCCGTCAAGCAGACGAGCTGGGGAAATACGCGTCTAGTATACGTAGACCACACCTGATCTCCGTCGAGGAAGAGGTGGAGATGTCGTAGCCTGAGCGCGTGTCTGCGCATCATCAGCCACGGCATTCCCAGCCCTCCACTAAGCGGGTGTTGACAGCAGATGGACCGCCTGACCATCGGAACGCGTCCTTTCCACAAAAAGCGAAAGAGCAAACTCTCCAGCGCAGTCAGACGTGGCTTAGGACAAGGTACGACGGTCAGGCGGTAGTAGATGACGGACGCGATATACGCGTTAGCCACCTACGCTCGACCTTTCAGGTATAGCTTCCTCTCGGCCCATTTCTGGGTGAGAGAAGCCACCCTGCTCGTCACCTCGTCCCAGTTTTTGTCCGTCTGGAGATCCGGACCGAACCAGACTCCGACCAGTTTAACTGGTCCGTCCGTCCAGCGCCCGACGACGTTGTTGGACGGCATGGACCTGCCTCTCCAGGTGCTGAGCTGCAGGCCCACTGACTTTTCCTGGTTGATCATTGCTCCTGTCACCGCTTCGTATTTCCTTAGTGTAGTGCTGATCGCCTCGATGTGTTTGGCGTTCGACACCACTACGGTAACATCGTCCGCATATGCTGACACGGATCTTCCGCATCCTAGTTCGTGTGGTACCCCCTTCAACGTCTCCAGTGTGTGCAGTAATGGCTCGAGAGTCAATACGTACAAGAGGGACGAGAGGGGACATCCTTGGCGGACCGAGCACATGATGTTGAATGGTTCCCTCTCACCACAGAGCAGATGTCGCTTTGCATGGCAGCGATCCAGCCTCTGAAGACGGATCCAAAGCCAGCCGCCCTCAGGACTGCCGCTAGGTAACGATGGTCGACCCTATCGAAAGCTTTCGACTGATCTAAATTGATCAAGGACCCACCCGTGCCAGGTTCCCTAGCTACCATCTCTACGATGTATCGCATGAGGTGGAGGTTGTAGTGGATGGATCTATCTGGAATGGCGCATGTGACGTCTAGCACCACCAACATACCTTCTGGGTCCAGGAAGATGGCCCGTATGGCGAGATCCAAACCTCTCCGAAAAAGCACAGCAACAACTCCCCCTCCCCGATCCCGGACGGCTGGGAGATGCGTATACATCGTAGCCGCCGATGATCGGTTCGAAGTCCCGTACTTCGGAGATTCTGGTCTCGCTGATGGCCACTACATTTATGTTTAGTGACCTGAGGTCGTTGAGCAGGTGGCCCTGCTTGCATGGCGACCCCAAGCCACGCGCATTTATGCTGCCTATTCTGAGAGAGGTCATGTTGAAATGGAGTGGAAAAGATGCGAAAGACCACTTACCTTACTTCTCGTAGAGGAAGGAAGGTTTGTCCATCCTTTTCACTGCTTGTGGCCTCCTCCGGAAGGATGTCCTTATAAATCCTCCTGGAGATTGTTTGTCGGAAGTTTCCGATGTCTTCGGTGAATGTTTGTTTTAGTGTCGTGTACGTTTTCTGTGTGATGCCAGTGATTTGTATGTGTGGAGGTGGTGTGAACTTTTGGGTTGTTGTGTAGTCTTTTTCTGTGATGCTGGTGTTGTGTTGCATGTAGTGTAATAATTGGTTGTTGTGTAAATTTAATGCTGTGTATTGTGTATAGTGTTGGCTGTTTTGTTTTGTTTGCGTTTGTTGTGGGTTTGTTTCTGTTACGCTTTTTGGTGACTTTTGTGGTGTTGTTGTTGGTGGTATTGGGGTTAATGATGGTGATGGTGTTGGTGTTTGTGGTGATGGGGTTGGGGATGCTGGTGTGTATGGTAGCATATCTGTCCTAACTTTTTTGTTTGTTAATTTATTTGTTTCCCTCTGTATTTTGTTTTTGGAGGGGGAAGGAAGACACTTTTTTCTTTTTTGGTTTCTTTATTTTTTTCCTGATACCGTTTCCCACTCCTCGTCGTCACAATCTGTCTCCAGTTGCGATAAACCGGGGAGTGGAAATTGCTCCACAGGCGTTGGTTTTGGTTGTGGCGTGGTGGATGGTGTAGGCGCTGCTGCTAGTTCTGGCGCGTTGGGTAGTGGTGGTGTTGGTTTTGCTACTGTTGCTGGGGTTGTTGCTGTTACAGTTGCTTCTGTTGTTGCTGCTACAGTTGTTGCTGCCATATATGCTGCTGGTGGTGTTGATGGTTGAGTCACTGGGGTGGGTAAGAGAGGTGGCCTTAACCTTTTAGCCTGAGGGCAGAAAGCCCTTAGGTGGGTTCCTTCACCACAAAAGACACACCTAGGTCTACTGCCCTCGACGATTACGGTGAGGTGGCTGCCGTCAATGAGGTCTATTACCTCTGGGATCTCCTCAATTATTTTATGGTCCGCTTGGATCAGGAGCTCCATCCCAGATCCGGAGCAGTTCTCCTGCTTTTCTTTTGCTATTTATATTATTTTGGTGTTGGCCTCGATGCCGGCGAGGACGGCTGCCATTAGCCAGGGAATTTCGATTGCCGGTGGAACGTAGGTCACCCTGATCTTCACAAGTCTCTGGCCACAATAGCTTGGGACGAGTGTGAAGTCGTCACTTCTTAATGGGGTCATGGAGTGTTCTCTGGCCTCCTGTGGTGTTTCAAAGAACACGTCCACGGTTCCATACTTCTGCCCACGTCCGATGTGGATTTTTTTTGCCCACAAATGTCCCAAAGCTTTTGGGATTTGAGATTCGGATGCCCGTTCCACTCGGCGCGATTTTATGTTAATTGTCCGATAAGACACGATGCATAGGCGACGTTGCTCCATTTTATTAGGTTTGGCGGGGGTGGGTGGGGGGTGAGGCTAACCCTGTACACATCTTTCTTTACCATTCCTTTGGCTTCTTCTAATTCCTCCTGAGTTACCTGGATCGCTTCGCACGTTTCTGCTACTCTGGCAAACCTGAGGGTAGTTTTCTTAATTTCATTGTTGCTCTTGTTGTTATCGTTATTTTTGCTATTGTTAATTTTAATTTTAGTTATGGTGGTGGTGGCGTCAGTGGTGTTCGGTGTGGAAGAGTTCATTTTGGTTGAATTCATTTCGATATCACGAGTTAATTTCTTTTTTCTTTTGTTTCTGTTGACGCTGTGGTGGTGGTGGGTATGGGGGTTGTCGCGGTGGTGGTGGTGGTGGTGGCGGCTTTAACACCTGCAGTCATTGGTAATGGCGGGAAATGAACGTCTGCCTGAGACAAATTTAAAATATTGGTAATGCTTACATTTCCAGTGTTGGCAAACGTAGCAATATTTACAATGGTGGTGTCGGTGTGAGGTGTTAAAGTGTGAGGAAGGAGTGACTCTGAGACATCCATGATTTTTCAAAGAAAATTTTTATTTGATAATTATAAAAAGTTTAAATTTTGGGCTCAAGGCCCCAATATTTTTGAGTGTCCTTTTCAGAAATCAATGTATGTGCACTTATATACAGTTAACAATAAAACATTTCCATAAATGGCAATTTTAAACAACTGAAAATAACAAACCTTTGCGGAGCACACGATGATACGATTTATACGTAGGTCGCCAATAATAATAATAATAATAATAATAATAATAATAATAATAATAATAATAATAAAAATAAGGGAAGAAAACGCACATGGTGGATATATATCGTTATGGAATCGCTCCCGTAAGTTTTTGATTTTTACTTCTTTAAAACAACTGTGATAGAATAATTCTTATTACAAATGAACAATAAGATTACAGTTTTCACGTTCAGCAAGCCATAACGCATCACTTTACGGCATAGGGCCCCAATATTTAATATTTAATTTTGGATCAGAAATGTTATAGTCGAATAGGAGGAAAATGGCAAAATGGCTAAATAGCTAAATAGCTAAATGGCTAAGTGGACAGACAGACAAATAATTTAACCACCAACACCACCACCACTACCACGCTAAAAACTCTAGTCAAGTTACCTCAACTTCTATTTCTACTTCAACTTCAACACCATCACTACAGTACTACGATCATATCACCACCACCACTGCCTCATTATCGCTACCCTCGCTATTCTCTCCCACTACCTCCTGCTAAGTACTACTAGCACAGCACCACCACCACCACCACCACTGCCTCATTATCACTACCGCCGTTATTCTCTCCCACTACTTCCTGCTAAGACATTCATCTCAGTGTCCCCCACTAAAAGAGGAAGGCATCAAAATATATATATAGACTGATTTGATGACCTGGTCAAACAATAAAAAAACCAAAAATCAAAATCAAAGCAGCACAGCAACAATGAAAAACGTAAAAAAAGGAAAATGAAAAGAAAAACAAACAGACAGACAAAGAAGGGAAGGGAAAAACTAAGTCAGACATTCAAACATTACATTACAATGAAACTTATGCTTATTCTTTTTTTTTTTTGCCTATTTGTTTGTTTGTTTATTTATGTTCGTCTACAGCGTTATAGTGCCACACAAAAATCACCGGGAGTGATGAAATCACCGGTGGTTATGTAACCATACATTCACCAATCCTCGATAACAGTGTTTAAATGTCGAACCTAAACAGTTCGAATAAGGGTGTAGTGGAGACTAGAATGTCATGTGACAGACTCTCACCCAGCAGGTGCTCCCTGGCTAAGCAGCAGGGACCTGGCTGTCAACCAAATACTGCTGGTGTCGGAGGAAGAAGAAGAAGGAAAGAGACCAGAACCAACTGGACGAAAGAATTGAATAGAACTGTTATGCAATGTTACCTGAAGAGTAACCCCAAGGAGAAAGGCTATAGGAAACGGATGCATAACATCTGGAACGAGATTGGTCTATTTAAATTAGATGAACAAAAATTGGCCGGGCAGGCTCGGGTAATAAGAAATAATGGGTGGATAAGCGAGCTAGAACTGGAGGAAATGAGCAGAGAGATTAGGTTGGAAATGGAGAGTGGAGTATGCCAGGCAAACGAGCCAGTGAGAAATGAAGGTGAAGAGGTTGAGAGAACGGAGGAACCATCTCAAGCAGACAATGATCTGAATGCTGAAATAAATAATACCTTGAACAAAGATACGGCCATTGAGGAGATGAATGCTGACAGGCTAGGACAATATTTGGTTGATATCCTAAACTTAGTGGTAGATAAATTCAACAATGATAGTGGGAAACGTATCAACCTAAGATTTGTAGACAGGAAAAAGTTAAAAGAAACAACTTGAGGCGAGGAGCCTTCACCAGTGCAACAATATCCTCAACAGCAAATGCGGTGAGGAAATTACTTGGTATAAAAGCGAGAGGAAACAACAAACAAGAAAGATCAGAGTCTTTGTGGAAGAAACGACTGAATGGTCAAATCAGGGAAATGAGAGATGACATTGGAAAGCTTGAGTCCCTACTGAATCGGAGACTAAAAAACATAGACATTAAAAATAGACTGAACATAAAGTACAAATCTAAGAGGAAAAAGCTAAATATTATTATAGAGGAACTGAAGGAACGCATTGTAGCAAAGAATGCAAAAATTAGGCGATACGAGAGCAGAGTCAGTCAGTATAGACAGAACCGCATGTTTGACAACAACCAGAAGATACTGTTTGGACAGCTTGAAGAGAAAGAAAGAGGCACGACTTGATCCTTGAGGCGGAACAAACGGAAAAATCCTGGAGAGGAATATGGGAGCAGGATGTTAAACATAATGACCAGGTAGTGTGGATTGAGACAGTAAAAAAGGAGATTAGTGAACAGGCACACCAACAAACTGATTTGAGTATGACAGATTAAACTCTTAAGGGGCAAACTAAAAAACTAACCAACTGGAAATCACCAGGCCCAGATGGTGTGCAGGGGTATTGGATTAAAAATATAACATCCCTCCACCCGAAACTGACAACCATGTTCAATGACTGCTTGATGTCAGGTGAGGTACCAGAGTGTTTGACAAAAAGTACCGCAGTTCTGGTAATGAAAGACCGAACCAAGGGTAATGATGTTACCAACTATAGACCTATCACATGTCTGTCCGTAATGTGGAAACTGTTAACCAGCATTATGTCTGAGGAAATCTACCATCACCTCCACATGAACAACTTGTTACCGGACGAACAGAAAAGATGCCGAAAGAAGTCCCGTGGTACAAAGGACCAGTTACTTATTGATAAGATGGTAATGAGGAAGTGCAGGAGGAGACACACTGGTCTTGCCATGGGATGGATAGACTGCAAAAAGGCATTTGACATGGTGCCTCATTCTTGGATCACCAAAAGCCTAGAGATCTTCAAGGTGGCAGATAACATCAGACAGTTGTTGGGCAAAAGTATGAAGTCCTGGAAAACAGAGTTAACATCAGCTGGAGAATCCTTCGGAGGCGTGAAGATCAAGAGAGGTATCTTCCAGGGTGATAGTCTGTCTCCTCTGTTGTTTGTCCTTGCCCTGATGCCCCTGACCATTATACTGCGAAAAGTGAGAGCAGGATACAAGTTGGGAAAGGGACAGCTTACCATCAATCACCTCATCTTCATGGACGATCTTAAGCTCTTCGGGAAGAGTGAGGAGTTGGATGTGCTTGTTGACACTGTCCGTATTTTCAGCAATGATATATGTATGCAATTTGGTATTAGTAAGTGTGGAGTTCTTGTGATGTAGAGGGGTGAATTGAGCAGAAGCAACGGAATCCAGGTACCAACAGGTGAGATGATAAATGAAATTGACACTGAAAAAGGATACAAGTATTTGGGTGTTCTGGAAGCTGATGACATCAAGAACAAAAAAATGAAGGAATTGATAAGATCTGAATACATTCGGAGAGTAAGGAGCGTATTAAAGTCACATCTGAACAGTAGGAATGCCATAAGTGCAGTAAATTTCCGAGCTGTGTCTATTATTAGGTACAGTACGGGAATTCTGAGATGGAATGTAGCTGAACAAAAAGAAATGGATAGGAAGACTAGGAAGCTATTGACTATCTACAACATGTTCCACAAGAGGAGTGATGTCGATAGACTCTACTTAAGGAGATCTGAAGGTGGAAGAGGTATTATCAGCATAGAGGACTGTGTTCAGATGGAGAAAAGCAACCTACACAAATACGTGACTGATAGTAAGGAGCCAATGCTCAGAACTGTACTGAAGGAGAGGACAATAGACCAGGGGATGTCCAAGGAGGAAATAACAAAAAGGAGAAAGAGCAGCCTTCATGAAAAATCCCTTCATAGTACCTTCTTTGAGAAAACTGAATTCAGAGATCCACAGACATGGAACTGGTTGAAAAGAGGAGACCTTAAAAAGGCTACAGAAGGAATGTTAATGGCTGCGCAAGAGCAGGCCCTCAAATCGAAGTTGTTGAAACACAATATTTATACGGAGGAGGCTAGCCCACTGTGCAGGATCTGTGGAGAGAGAGAGGAGACTGTGGCCCTCATTGTATTCCAGTGTAAACACCTAGCCCATACTCACTATAAGGGCTGGAGACATGATGTGATGGGCAGGGTGATCTGGCACCTATGCAAAGTAAACAATTTACCACATTCTGAGAAGTGGTATGAGCATAAGCCAGAATCGGTGATAGAAAACGATCAGGTGAAGGTGCTGTGGGATTTTAGGATACAGACGGACAAGAAACTGGAACACAATAGACCTGATCTGGTGGTTTTGGACAAAGTAAAAAGATCGTGCCTGATTGTGGATGTGGCGTGCCCATTCGACATGAGAGTGCAAGAGAAGGAGAGGGAGAAAATTAACCGATACCAGGACGTAAAGTGGGAGGTAAAAAGGATTTGGAACTGCCATGAATTCAAAGTGGTCCCGATTGTCATAGGCGCACTAGGTACTATCTCAAAAAGTTTCCAGGGATGGTTAAAGAAAATTGGCCCCGCCACGCTTTTTAGAACGCTTCAAAAGGCATGCTTGCTGGCAACAGCAAGAACCCTCCGATACGTCCTGAATATCTGAGGCTGCAGGTAGTGGCTTGTTATACATTTCAACAAACTTTCCAGTTAACTAACATCAATGACTGAGACTCAAAGAACAATAACAATAATAACAATAATAATAATAATAATAATAATAATAATAATAATAATAATAATAATAATAATAATAATAATAGAAGTCAAAGTGATCCCGATTGTCATAGGCGCACTGGGGACTATCTCCAAAAGTTTCCAGGGATGGTTAAAGAAAATCGGCCCCTTCACGCTTTTTGGAACACTTCAAAAGGCATGCTTGCTTGGAACAGCAAGAACCCTCCGATACGTCCTGAATATCTGAGGCTGCAGGTAGTGGCTTGATATTCATTCCAACGGACTTTCCAGTTAACCAACATCAATGACTGAGATTCAAGGAATAACAATAACAATAATAATAATAATAATAATAAACCCATCAGTGGCTGGCATCCTCTGGACTGAAATCGGAGACTGAAGGACTGATTATATCGGCACAAGATCAGTGTCTGCCAACAAAATATTACCAAGCCAACATAATAAAAAATGGGTGCAGCCCATTATGCCGTGTATGCAAAAAACAACCAGAGACTATTGACCATATAATTTCAATGTGCAGTCCTATAGCTCCAACCGAATACCTAAACAGGCATGACAGAGCTGCACAATACATACATTGGATAATGTGTAAGCATTTTAACCTGCCCCATCAAAAGAATTGGTGGGAGCATCAACCACCTCCCATACTTGAAAAAGATCACATCTCAATCTTGTGGAACTTTAGCATCCAAACAGACCGAAAAATAGATGCAAACAGACCTGATATAATATTGAAAGACTTTCAAAAGAGCGTATGCCTGCTAATTGATATGTCTGTTCCAATACACTAGAATGTATCTATAAAAACATTTGAAAAATTGAGCAAGTATAAGGACCTGGAGATAGAAATCGGAAAAATGTGTAAATTGAGAACTAAAACAATACCAGTGGTTGTAGGCGCTGTGGGAATGATACCTAAGGGGGCTAATGATTACTTATCGCAAATCCCAGGAAACCCGCTTATAGGAGAAATACAAAAGATAGTACTAATGGGAACTGCCCATATACTAAGGAAGATTCTGTCAATATAAGTACATCACAAGTCTAAACACTAAAGATGCATGTGTGAATATGTATGTTTTTTCTTGAACATGGCGGACCTTGTTGTCTCTTGAGGTCACTGGTTGTGACTTGGTGATAACTCGTATGAACATAAAGCAAGATAAATGCAACTGTAATAATAATAATAATAATAATAATAATAATAATAATAATAATAATAATAATAATAAGATAAGAGAAGAAGACGCACGTGGTGGTAGAAGGTCATGAAATCGCTCCCGTAAGTTTTTGAGTTTTAACATATTTAAATCAATTGTGAAATTACAATCCTTAGTACAAATGATGCATAAACCACCGAATCAAGTCCCATAAAATTTCGGATCCATATTATATTGTTATATCGCTCAAATATTCAATTTTCTATTATATATTTTGTATTAAAAAAAGAAAATGGTTATAAATGGAAGAAAACACCCTCTGTCTACACTATATAGAACAGCCAAATAACAGCAATTTCACCAACACCAGAAACTTGATACACCACCTACCCCATCATACTAAATATAACAGCCAGATAACGGCAATTTCACCACCACCACCACCAATCCCAGCATCATAATAATAATTACTATTATTATTGTCTCAAGTTTTAACAAAATGTTTAATTCCAATTTTACGGGAATATGTCAACACAATATATATTAAACATACGCGACACAAACTCATAGATACTACATATCACAAAACTCAGTAACGACAACGCCACCGCCACCACCACCTCATCCATCATTGCTACCACTATCCCATCACCGCCGCCACCACTCCTTCATTGCTACCACCACTGTTCCCCTGTTAACTTAAAAAGGGGAAGGTGGCGGTATCACTAGACAAGGGAGAGGCTAGCAAAATATATAAATAGATTGACCTAGTGACCTGGCCACCTGCCAAACGTCAACAAACTATGGAACTGCTGGCTCCCCCCTTCCTCACCAGCAATATAAAAAGCCCCAGAAACACCACCGACATAGCCAACAACAATGACAGGCAACTTCAGCGAAAAGTATATTATATTATTGTAATGCACTGGGTGATTGCTGGCCTTGTGCCTGGAGTGGAGACGGTTATTAATAATTCATTATTAAGCCACGCAATGCTCACATTAAGGAACCACTCATGATAATAACAATTTTTAAAAAAAACAACAAAAAGAAAACCCCGTGACCAAGAAATACCGGGATGGCGGCCGGCGGGGAATAGCCGTGTCTCTAGGGGAGAACGACGCCTCTAGTCTTGGTTGACACTCGTTCTAGAAGTGGTAACACGAAATGATTACCCCTTGGCGGATAAGGATAAAACACGACGAAATAAAGTAAATGCCTAATGATAAAATCTCATACCGGATCGGCCGTCACCCGGGTATAAAAGGGCCGCGTCCCTCAGAGAGGAACCAGACTTGGGTCGAAAAATCAGCTAATGGTTCAAACCTTCCCATCACTTCGGAGATGGAGACCTCCCATAACCGGAATACTCCTACTGTTGGCCCTCCATGCTCACCACCAAGAAATCCAAAGAAAAAGAGAGAAAAATGGTCAAGGGAAGATAATAAAGAAGTCCTTGAGGCTTTCTACACTGCCATGTACTACCCATCAAATACATCGAATACAGAACAGACATATATCAACTGGAAAAAGAAACATCCCGAAAACAGAGGCTATGTTGACAGTAACAAACTAGCTAATATACGAAGAAATATTGTAAGAAAAAAGTTACTAACTGATATAGAAATTGATCAGATCAAGCTATTAGCACAAAGTCAGCGAAGGGAAAATGAAACATGTGTTAGTGAAAACGAGGTAAATTGTAGCACTTCGAATCCCAGGGTCGGGGCGGAATCACTGGCAACAGAACAAATTAAAGAAAGGATCGAAAAAGTGGAGGGAGTGCATGCTCAAGATGAAACTCCAAATGAAAATAATGAGATCGTAAATGATAAAGAAATGAATGAGAATTAACTTGCCAACTTGAAGGATGAAATTATGATCGAATGGATGAAAATGAAAGAATCTGACATGGGGCAACGAGACACCCTCCCTAAGATCCAGAACTTCAAACAGAACCAAAAGATAATACACAAGACTAACATAATTCTCAAAAACATTATCATCACAAACAAACTAAACATTACTGATTTAAATCATCTCTATTATGCATCGGCTAAAGTCACCACTCACTTATGTGGAGTGAAGATGAAAAAACAAATGAATTCCCACAAGAAATCTACTTGGCAAGAGAACATCAATCGCCAAATAAACCTGACATAGAAATTTTAACAAACTATAAAGTAGGTGAACATGTTAAACAAACTAAACTTAGAAAATTGAAAAGAAAGTACAGTATAAAATCAACAAGTGACATAGACATGCTGATAGAAATAATCAAGCAAAAAGTGTCGGCCAAAGCTGCTCGTATAAGGCGCTTTGAAAAACGATCTAGATTCTATAAGGACAATAATATGTTCAAAAACAACCAAAGAAACTTCTACAGAAAAATTGGTAAGTCAACAATAACTGCTAAATCAATACCACCCAAGGAGGAAGTGCAAGAATTCTGGGAAAAGATCTGGGCCGAAGAAAAAGTTCATAAAATACATGCCCCATGGATAGACAGACAAATGAAAGATACAGCTCAACTTGAGGAACAAATATGGGAAAATATAACAGTTGAACAGTTGCGCTTGGCTCTAAGAAAAACCAGGAAATGGAAATCCTCAGGAAAAGACAAAATACAAAACTTTTGGATAAATGCCTTCACAGAGACTCATGAGCTGTTAGCCCAACTTTACAATGAAATAGTTAAGGAGCCAGAAAAGATACCATCATGGCTAGTTAACGGCATTACATTCCTGCTTCCGAAGAATGATGAGACAAACAATCCCAAAAATTACAGACCGATAGCTTGCTTGACCACAATGTATAACATTTTAACATCAGTCCTAACTGAATACACATATGATCACCTGATAACAAATGACCTATTTCCCATTGAGCAGAGAGGGTGTAAACGAGGCTCATATGGAGTAAGGATCAGGTTTTGGTTAACAAAATGATACTGGAAGATTGTCATAATAGACACAAAAATCTATCGATTGCTTGGATAGATTATAAAAAACCATTCGATAGTTTGCCACACAGTTGGATTGAAAAATGTTTATAGATTTTCAAAATATCCACCGCTGGCAGGAGGTTTTTGTCATTCAGTATGAAGACATGGAAAACGACACTCCTTTTGAATAGTGAAACAAAATCATTGGAAGCTGGAGAAGTTAATATTAATTGTGGAATTTTTCAGGGTGACTCTTTATCACCGCTTTTACTCTGCATCGCACTTATACCATTAAGTAAAATGCTCAATGAAACAAAACATGGATATAAAGTCTATGACAAAACCATTAATCACTTGTTCTACATGGATGACCTGAAACTATTTGCAAAAAATGATGAACAATTGCAAGGGCTATTATCCACTGTGGAGCAGTTCAGTAATGACATTAAAATGGAGTTTGCACTAGATAAATGCGCCAAAGCAACGTTTACCAGAGGAAAGCTGCTGAAGAGTTCAGACATTAATCTTGATCGGGGGAACGTGATAAGAGAACTTGATCAAGAAAAGACTTACACATATCTAGGTGTTTGTGAAGGAGACGGAATCAAGCACTCGACAATGAGGGAAAGGATAAGGAAGGAATGTTACCGCAGAGTAAGAGCAATCTTAAGAACGGAATTGAATGCAAGGAATAGGATCGATGCCATAAACACGCTTGCCATACCAGTAGTAACCTACAGTTACAATGTCATCAACTGGTCAAGCACAGAGATCCGTAGGCTCGATACAAAAATTCGAAAATTCTTAACCATGCACAGAATGCATCACCCTAAGGCAGATATAGATAGAATATATCTCCCTAGGAAAGAAGGAGGACGTGGGTTAATCCAGTTAGACATTGCGTTGAAAACTGCAACAATTGGATTATCTACATATCTAAGGGAATCAATCACATGATTGGATGATCAAACTCGTTTTGAAACACGAAAGCATCAAAAGATCATATTCCATTACAAAAGATGCACAAAGATACAGTAATGGACTACACATTTCAGAAGTCCCATTTACTGCTGAAATGGAAAACACAGAAAAAGCAAAGCAGGTAAAAGTAACTGCAAAGAAAGAACTGCTACAGAAACTGTCTAAGAAATGGCAAGAAAAGCCTCTGCATGGAAAATAACCAAAGCGAGCTAACAATCCTGATGTTGACAAAACTTTAACCCATCAGTGGTTGGCATCCTCTGGACTGAAATTGGAGACTGAAGGACTGATTATATCAGCACAAGATCAGTGTCTGCCAACAAAAAATTACCAAGCCAACATAATAAAAAATGGATGCAGCCCATTATGCCGTGTATGCAAAAAACAACCAGAGACTATTGACCATATAATTTCAATGTGCAGTCCTATAGCTCCAACCGAATACCTAAACAGGCATGACAGAGCTGCACAATACATACATTGGATAATGTGTAAGCATTTTGACCTGCCCCATCAAAAGAATTGGTGGGAGCATCAACCGCCTCCCATACTTGAAAAAGATCACATCTCAATCTTGTGGAACTTTAGCATCCAAACAGACCGAAAAATAGATGCAAATAGACCTGATATAATATTGAAGGACTTTAAAAAGAGGGTATGCCTGCTAATTGATATGTATGTTCCAATAGACAAGAATGTATCTATAAAAACATTTGAAAAATTGAGCAAGTATAAGGACCTGGAGATAGAAATTGGAAAAATGTGGAAATTGAGAACTAAAACAATACCAGTGGTTGTAGGCGCTCTGGGAATGATACCTAAGGGGTCTAATGATTACTTATCGCAAATCCCAGGAAATCCGCGTATAGGAGAAATACAAAAGATAGTACTAATGGGAACTGCCCATATACTAAGGAAGATTCTGTCAATATAAGTACATCACAAGTCTAAACACTAAAGATGCATGTGTGAGTATGTATGTTCTTTCGGACCTTGTTGTCTCTTGAGGTCACTGGTTGTAACTTGGTGATAACTCGTATGAACATAAAGCAAGATAAATGCAACTGTAATAATAATAATAATAAGACTAGATAAATGCTCGAAAGCAACGTTCACCAGAGTTAAGCTGCTGAAAAGTTCAGACATTAATATTGATCGGGATAATGTGATAAGAGAACTTGATAAAGAGAAAACTTACAAATATCTAGGTGTTTGTGAAGGAGACGGAATCAAGCACTCGACAATGAGGGAAAGGATAAGGAAGGAATGTTACCGCAGAGTAAGAGCAATCTTAAGAACGGTATTGAATGCAAGGATCGATGCCATAAACGCGCTTGCCATACCAGTAGTATCCTACAGTTACAATGTCATCAAATGGTCAAGCACAGAGATCCGTAGGCTCTATACAAAGATTAAAAAATTCTTAACCATGCACAGAATGCATCACCTTAAAGCAGATACAGATAGAATATATCTCCCTAGGAAAGAAGGAGGACATGGGTTAATCCAGTTATATATTGCTTTGGAAACTGAAAAAAATTGGATTATCTACATATCTAATGAATCACATGATTGGATGTTCAAACTCGTTTTGAAACACGAAAGCATCAAAAGATCATACTTCATTACAAAATATGCACACAGATACAGTAATGGACTACAAATTTCAGAAGTCCCATTTACTGCTGTAATGAAAAACACAGAAAAAGCAAAGAAAGAACTGCTACAGAAACTGGCTAAGAAATGGCAAGAAAAGCCTCTGTATGGAAAATACCCAGAATACTACACATGCTAGCAGAAAACCACCAGAAGTGTTATTTTTCTGGTAGTAATAATAATATTAAAATGGACAATTTATTGTCTCCATTACAAAAAGAGACGTCCGACGAGCTTTTGATTCCATAGTCGGGCTAGATCAATACAGATCGAGCCTTGAGCTGGTCAATAGCGAAACGGGCGTCACTATTCAATAAACGTAATGGAGACATGACAAATCGTCCTTTTTATTATATATATATATATATATATATATATATATATATATATATATATATATTGATATTGACATGCTGATTCTTAACGAATAATAGGATTTTTGAGATAACATCCCTTGATACTGGGGTGTAACTTGAAGAATGTAGACATGGGTTGGACAACCATCGTTTCAGACGTGGCCTTTCCAGTTGTTAGAACAACGGCAGAGCTTTCTCCTGAAATTAACATGAAGATGGCTGAGAATTCAACGACACGTATACTACCCTTAATGTTGCTTTTGGGAAGATTCAATTTGTCACATTATGCGTCACGAGAGCTCCTTTGAATTACCGGTAGAAAATATTTTACAAGCTGAGTGGGCTGAAGAAACGTTTACGGATCTTGCTCAAGGACACAGCACAGCACCGTGAATCGAATATATGATCATCAAACGGCCCATCTAACAGGTGAGCCAAGTTCTTTCATGTCAAATATACAGACAGACACATACACAGACACAGACACACATACACATATATATATCATCTATATATATAACAGCGAGTATGTGTTTCTGGCTGTGGACAACTTTGGACAACTAAGGCTTTTACAATTCCCAACCGAATTTGACAAAGTTTTCAGTACACGTTGCACCTCTTGCTAAGATGGTCACATCACAAAAAGTTTTCAAATCGACCCACGTTGTGCATAAAAAATCGATAGCAAAATTATTTTTTCTAAAGTGTTCTGTTCAGTGTTTTCCTTCATTATCAGCATAGTTTTATGTGTACAAAGATTGCACTAAATATTCGTTTGCATTAATTATTGAAGACTTCTGCTTATTTTGACAGGTTTGGGACAAATAATTTTCTTCTTTTACTTTCTAGCTGTATATTCTTAGCATAATTTCAAACACCGGGTAAATCTGCTAGTATATATATATATAGAGAGAGAGATAGATAGATATAGAGAGAGATGGATAGATAGATGGATATATGCATAGGAATATGTCACAACTTACAGATTTAACACATACGCACACAAAATAAAAGGCATGCCTGAATATTAACATGCACACACGTACACCGATTGACACATATATATGCAGATATGTTCATGCATACGTGACTACGCAAGCTGTCTAACTTCTAATGTAAAAACATTTGTTTGTGTATTGGTGACAGGCTCTTTATTTAGTGGTGCGAAATTAGAAGAGGAAACCTGAAGACTACACAGGAAAATATTTCGAGCAAATCCCTTTGTTCTATATGAGTTAACAATGTACTTGTAAACTGCTGCCAAAAGTCATGTCCATAACGGAGCAAGGCAAACTGATTTACTATCACTTTAACATGCAGACCGAACATTCGTTTGACAAATAAATGTTAAAGAAACTTAGAGAATACGGGGATCCTGTTGCCGAAGTGTCTGGAATTTTAGATAGTTTTAATTTCTAGATTAAAAGTAAACATGGACCGATTTGCCAATACATAATAATACAGTAAGATACAATTTTGCAAGGATTTCCTGATATACATTCACACACACACATACACACGCACACACACACATACACACATACACATGCACGCACACGCACACACATACACACATTTACCCGAACACACACACACACACATATATATATATATATTTATATATATATATATATATATATTTATTAAAATAACAGATTAAAGATTGCACAAAACTTTCCTGTATTACAGCCCCACGTTATACCCTAACGGATAGTACGATCTATACGTGGATATTTTACGTCCTGATGTGGGAGCTAAGTATATGTTTTGTTTATTCCTTTACTTATTTGCATAGGTAAATATATATTACCTGTATGTTTTGTGAAGGTTGTATACCTTCTCGTACGTATATTTGATTGTTATGGCGTATATTTTTTATATATTCTGGTATTTAGGGTTTGGCTATGTGTATACGGGAGTTTTGCGTCTGCGTGAGTATGCAGGTTCGTACGTATGGTGGGTGTGTGTATATGTGTACTTCTTGTTTTAGTTGACTTACGTCTCCGAACATTCGTGTATTTATATGTAGGTATGTGTGTGCGCTTGTTATATACGTATTTATTTACTTATATACGTTTATATAATTATTTATTTATTTGTACACAAGCATACACACACACACACATATTTATATGTGCGTGGTTGTATACCTATGGTACGGTTTTGCGTATGCTTGTGTATGTACGTATTTGTTTGCGTGTATGTATTTATTTATTTCTATTACTTCTGTATTGTATTTATTTACTTTGTTCTTAACTCTGTAGCGGAGATTCATTTGGTCTCCTAGTTAGAATTTTAGTCTACGACTTCTGCTATACCATTCACGTGGTTTTGTCTTTGCGTGCTATTGTTCTCCACGCTCCACATATGACTTATTAACTTCGTTTTTTCGTTCATTGCCAGAGAACGTCTCTATGCACCACCTAAGAGAACATTAGTCTACCACCTCTTTTATACCTAAACGTGGTTTTGTCTTTGCGCGTAATTCTTTTTCACCGCTCCTTTTAATAACGTATTATTCGTTTTTTCCCGTTCTTTGCCAGCGAACGTTTCCACGAACCAAAGTATCCTCTTCCTGTCTTCCTCCGGTTGCAACGTTTTTTGAAATATCCAGTTCTGCGTTTACAGATTGACTTTGTTAGTTTCAGAAGATCCCGTTAAGGGTGAAAGCAGCGATTCTTTGCTTAAACTTTAATCTGTTATTTTAATAACTATTTGCTCTACGGTTCTTATATATTTGATATATATTTATCCTTATCGAGCCCTCTTTGGATTTTAGTCTTCAATTTTATTATTATTACTATTTGGCTCCCCCGGTTGAGCACTCTACTGACTTATATTCATCATGGAGAAACAACATCTGAATATTTCTACAAAGAACATACCCGTACCAAGCAGGAAAACATACCTAAAACTCCTGATACAGAAAACAGACGCGTTCATTAAAAGGTTGCGTTGGTGTGCCTTTTTTTTCGATAATCCGCGAAAAGCAGACAACAAACAGGATAAATTTAGATTTAAAACCTATAATAACCCCCCGTGGAACCCAGTATTGCTACCCTTCGAAAATGATGCCTTGGAACTCATTCGGAGTATCAAATTTCGGAATAGGAGCAATTCCTTCCAGCAAGACCTGAAGAATATAATTCGTTCTATTAAGGATTCTAACGCCGTGCACGTCCATTCCGACAAAACTGGCAACCTATATCAAGTGGAGCGCAGTAATTACCATCAACTACTACATAATGCTGTAACTAAGGATTACCGTAAAACTAATCGGTGCGTCATCAATAAAATCATCGATGTTGGGTTTAAAATCACATCTGATCTCAACATCCTGGACTGGACCGAACCTCTGGACCCTATTTCTCCCCACTTTACACTGAAGGATCACAAATCCAATTTTCCGAACAACCCTTCTATTCGGCTTATTAACCCTACAAAGTCCGATTTAGGTAGACTTAGTAAAACGATTCTTGATAGAATTATACCTGAAATTAGAAGTTTGGCCCCTCTCGCACTGTGGAACAATTCTTTCGCGGTGATTGATTGGTTCAACGGCATACGTAACAAGGAACATTGCCGTTTTATCCAATTCGACATCAACAATCACTACTCCTCCATCAATTTACCACTTCTCCTTAGAGTTATCAATTTCGCTAAAACACTCACAGCGGTTAAGGATTTCGAAGTTGATGTCATCCTTAATGCCCGAAAGTCGGTGATTAATTTCGACGACTCTATTTGGATAAAAAAATACAATAGTACCCCATTCGACGTGAGTATGGGCGCTAGTGACTCTGCGGAGGTTACTGATCTTATTGGCCTTTTCCTTCTTTTCTCTATCAAGGAGGATTTCCCAAACGCGGGCGGTGGTTTGTACCGTGACGATGATCTTTTGACCATGACTAAGTGCGGACCTCGTGCTTGCGACAGGTTCAGAAAAGAACTCACAGCCTTCTTTAAAGGCTTCAACCTCTGTATACAGGTTGAGGCCAATCTCTCGGTCGTTAATTACCTCGACGTTACCCTCAATTTATTGAATGGGTTGTATTACCCATATAGAAAGCAGAATGATACTCTTAATTACATAAGTAAGCATTCCAACCATCCCGCCAGCATAACCAAGAACCTGGTAAGAAACGTTTCGTTGAGGCTTTCCCGTCTTTCCACCAACGAGCGCATTTTCAACGACCATTCCACTTATTACAATGAAGCTCTTGCTCGAAGTGGATTTGTCGATAAGGTAGCATATACAGAGTACGAAAATAGACCTAGAAGTAATAGATCCCGTCGCATTTGTTGGTTTAACCCACCATATAATATGGAGGTGGCCACACCATTAGCTAAGATCTTTATTTCCCTTATTACGAAGCAGTTTCCCCCTACACATAAATATAGTAAAATTTTTAATAGAAATACTATTAAAATTTCTTACTCTACAACTCCTAACCTGGCACATAACATCACAGCTTCAAATTTAGCTAAACTACCTAGCCGTAGGAACACGTGCAACCCTGTAGTTACTACTAACTGTAATTGTAGGAATCGGGCTGATTGCCCCCTATCCGGGAAATGCCTATCTAGTAACATTGTCTACAAATGTAAGGTTGTAACACCCACGTCCCGTAGGGCCTACATAGAGCTAACCGCCAATAGTTTCAAGCAGCGTCTTTACATGCATACCCATTCTTTTCGTTACCCTCTAAGAAGGAATATGACGTCACTTTCAGCTTATATCTGGAGTCTAAAAGACAACCACACCCAATATAAGATACACCGGGAGATCCTACCTAGGGCTAGATCGTATAACGGAAATAAATGACCATGTGACCTCTGCGCTGCTGAGGCTCTGAAAATACTCTACGCCAAAGACAACTTCTTAAACAAAATATCTGAGGCAATTTCGGCTTGTAAACATAAATTGCACAAAACTTTACTGTATTACAGCCCCACATTATACCCTAACGAACAGTACGAACTATACGCGGATATTTTACGTCCTGATGTGGGAGCTAAGTATATGTTTTGTTTATTCCTTTACTTATTTGCATAGGTAAATATATATTACCTGTATGTTTTGTGAAGGTTGTATACCTTCTCGTACGTATATTTGATTGTTATGGCGTATATTTTTTTTATATATTCTGGTATTTAGGGTTTGGCTATGTGTATACGGGAGTTTTGCGTCTGCGTGAGTATGCAGGTTCGTACGTATGATGGGGTGTGTGTATATGTGTACTTCTTGTTTTAGTTGACTTACGTCTCCGAACATTCGTGTATTTATATGTAGGTATGTGTGTGCGCTTGTTATATACGTATTTATTTACTTATATACGTTTATATAATTATTTATTTATTTGTACACAAGCATACACACACACACACATATTTATATGTGCGTGGTTGTATACCTATGGTACGGTTTTGCGTATGCTTGTGTATGTACGTATTTGTTTGCGTGTATGTATTTATTTATTTCTATTACTTCTGTATTGTATTTATTTACTTTGTTCTTAACTCTGTTGCGGAGATTCATTTGGTCTCCTAGTTAGAATTTTAGTCTACGACTTCTGCTATACCATTTACGTGGTTTTGTCTTTGCGTGCTATTGTTCTCCACGCTCCACATATGACTTATTATCTTCGTTTTTTCGTTCATTGCCAGAGAAAGTCTCTATGCACCACCTAAGAGAACATTAGTCTACGACCTCTTTTATACCTAAACGTGGTTCTGTCTTTGCGCGTAATTCTTTTTCACCGCTCCTTTTAATGACCTATTATTCGTTTTTTCCCGTTCTTTGCCAGCGAACGTTTCCACGAACCAAAGTATCGTCTTCCTGTCTTCCTCCGGTTGCAACGTTTTTTGAAATATCCAGTTCTGCGTTTACAGATTGACTTTGTTAGTTTCAGAAGATCCCGTTAAGGGTGAAAGCAGCGATTCTTTGCTTAAACTTTAATCTGTTATGTTAATAAATATTTGCTCTACGGTTCTTATATATTTGATATATATTTATGCTTATCGAGCCCTCTTTGCATTCTAGTCTTCAATTTTATTATTATTACTATATATATATATATATATATATATATATACATATATATAAACAATTAAGTTAAAAATGTACATCTACATATGCATACTGAAATACTAGTATGTATATGAATACACACACGTATACATATGTAGATGTAACAAGTCTTTCACTGGTTACTTTACTGTGAGTAACCCAGCTATTCTGTATGTAAACACACAGACAAACCGGTTTTTAGAGTCATACTGGTTTTCGAGGAAACACCTTTCCTCTATTCTCCAGAAAGCCAGACAAGGAATATTGAACTAGTTTCGTTGTTGTTACAACTCATCAGCAATATTTACCCATCTACCGCCTTTCTGGAGAATCGTAAAAGCACATATCGTTATATGCTTTTTCTATGAAAATTAGTAGTGGGCAGACTAATTTGCATAGAGTGTGAGTACGCACCGGTTCAGCGGAGACGATAAAAACAAATAACGAAACGAAATTAAATTTCGTTTCGTTTGTAACTCACTTTTGTATGACTGACGCTTAAACAATTAAGTTAAAAATGTACATCTACATATGCATACCGAAATACTAGTATGTATATGAATACACACACGTATACATATGTAGATGTAACAAGTCTTTCACTGGTTACTTTACTGTGAGTAACCCAGCTATTCTGTATGTAAACACACAGACAAACCGGTTTTTAGAGTCATACTGGTTTTCGAGGAAACACCTTTGCTCTATTCTCCATGTTTTTATATATATATATATATATATATATATATGTGTGTGTGTATATATTTTATTATTATTACTATATATATATATATGTGTATATATATATATGTGTGTGTGTGTGTGTTTGTGTGTGTGCGTGTATGTGTGTGTGTGTGTGTGTGTGTGTGTGTGTGTGTGTGTGTGTGTGTGTGTGTAAAAGTGTGTAACTTGTATGTAGCAATATTCGCAGGTGTGAAAAGGCAGGACTAAAACAGTACTCAATCGGGAAGAAAACAGAATTATCATAATATTTCATCAACTGAAGATACACACAATTTTTACGCCTCTCGTATTCTGGAGGTGTGGTCAACGTTGTGCTTTGGAACCTTGGGCAGTGCGTTTGTTTCATTATTAATGGCAGTATCAGTAGAGGGTTGGACGCCATGCATTGACACATGAAGTTACGGCCCTTGGCATTCTGAGTTCAAATCCCGTCGAGGTTAACTTTGCTTTTCATCCTTATGGGGTCGATAAAATAAAGTACCAGTAATACACTGTGTATTTTACTGGCCTTGTGCCAATAGTAGAAACAATTATTAAACAATATAATATAATATATACATACATATATATAAATATATAAAACAAAGAAAGTATGGTAATGAACCAGGTGGATCATAACGCACCAGAGTACTCGATACTTAGGGTAGTAGATTAGGTAATAGGAAAAGTGTCAGCACCCCGACGGCTGAGCTCCGGTCGTTTCGACAGCTAGATCCGAACTCGGATCCGCGTTCGGAACTAGCTGTCGAAACGGCCGGAGCTCAGCCGTCTGGTGGGATCCTGACTATTTTCCTTTATATATATATATATATATTAATATATATCTGTGTGTGTGCGTGTGTGTGTGTAAGTATGTGAGTGTATGTGTGCAGAGAGAGAGTGAGAGAAAGATACAGAGAAAGAAAAAATATGTATAGAGAGAAAGGAAACGTAGCTTCACTTTTCGAGATACATTGAAAACTCGACTATATTCTAGTTTCTTCTTTCATATCAAGGATTTTCATATTTTCATAAAAATCCATTGCAGTTAGTTTCGAACAGTAACCATCACCTATTAATGATCAGAATTCACTTTTTATTACAAAAATATCTAACACGCTGAAAAGTTTCAAATTCCCATGGAAATATACTGAACAACTACATTCTCTCTGCGTAGAATAATAGGGCAGAAAAAGACACAAACCCAACTTCATCCTGAAGACATAATTGCGCAGGTTTCGAAACATTCATGATGAAGTTTGAAACTTTGTATTTCAGATTAACCGAAAGGTACTAATACAATACGAAGAAAGCTTCGACACATTTAAAACTGGAACAAAAACGTTTTTTTCAATTCCTACACACACAAACACAGATACATGCATGCCCACCCACACACACATAGTCAGGTTCGTATTTGTTACCATCTGTTTCGATGTGCGATCAATTAAATACGCATATATATAATCATACATTATTTCATAGCTCCTGGTTTCTAAATATTTCGTGCCATTGTAAACATACTGAAGCAAATGAATGTTGGTTCACGAATAAAAACAAAATCTATAGAAACAATCTTGAAAAGAATAACACGATAAAACAATAACCCACATAAAGTTTCTCTATTCATCTAGCTTTCTACAATAGTTCCAAGATGGCAGTAGAGATCTATACCATTCTCTGTGCATTACGTAATAACAACACCTATGTCTGTAGCGTCCGGTAATTTTCTTACGGCTGTCAGATTTATTCGACTCTAAGATGTAGTCTTACCAACCACATTTCATGATATATTTTAATGTAGTTTTATTCTTTTCAAATTGCCTAAACGTATAATTTTCTGTCTACCTATTTTCCTTTCTTGCTAGTTTCAAAATAATTATATACATATTCCAGGGACATCACTAATTAAATGTTGATTTTTTGTGAATATATGTATGCTTTTATACGTTTATTCTATCCATAATATTTTTACTTTCTCAAAACAATTTCACTTCCATTTAAATTACTATTGAACAATTGTCTTCTGAATTAGTAGAAAAAGACAAAAAAGATAAAATACATTTTGTTTTTGTTTGCTTCCTAGAGGACTCATTAAACCTTTAACAATAATGATACATCGATTTTATTTTCTACACACAAATCTATTTCTTTTGTGTAATCTTAATGGAAAATAAACCAATCTATTGTTTTCCTTGTGTGTCTTCTTAACAAGTTAATTGAAATTTCTAATTGTTAGTAATCAATTTAGGCGTTTTTCTTATTCACGAATACATCCACAGCTGGCCAAGTTGATAGGACTTAAGGCTGCCAATCAAAAGGTATGTAGCTTCAGACGATAAATGCGCATCTACAAAATCAATTGACGTTTAAAAAATAGCACTTTAATGCTTAAAATGGAGATACACGGAAACAACGAGGGAAGAAATAGGTGATCATTAAATCCGATAGAAATATCAGTCAAATATACCTGAGATAACACCAAACCATCGAGATAATATATATTGTGAGGTAATTTCCTAGTAATAACATCTAGGTCATAGTTATCTCACACTGTCCCATAAAATGATTCACATCTCAAACAATAGGATTCGAGAAGAGTGGTTATGATAACTCCGTTGTATAGTGGTATGCCGAGAAATAAAGAGACGACTATCATTTGGGTAAAGTTCTACATTTAGAAGATATTTCGGTTTTCATTTTAAATTGTATACCTTCCAAGAAATTACTAAAACGGCTGAACTGATCTGTAGGAGGGCTGTTGGACGGCCACTCACAGTGGCCCTTTTCTGTAAAGTGAGGGAACTTTGAGCGAAGGGCTATCAGGCTATTCTCATGAACTAACAAATTACTAGAGCTATAGAAGGAAAAACCGATAAAGATTAAACCGGTTCCTGGAAACATGTGTTTACAAAAGTCTTCATCTTACAAGGTCTTCTAGACATCGTATTTGTCCCATATTCGGCACAAAAATGTTTGTGTCGAAGTCAAATTTGTTTTTCATTTCTCTAGAGTCTATAAAATATATTACCAATCAAGTACTGACGTTGATATAAATGGAATTCGACTGTCTCAAATTGCTGGCTTTGTACCTCAATTTGAAACCATTCTCCTCTCGGGAAATAGTATGAATGAAGCCAAATGTATAAAAGTACATTTTAAAATAATTGGTTATATTTGTTGATATAAAATTCACAATGTTCTATGCAGATTCGATCCGGGAATTGTGGATTTAGGACTATATTTCCAGTATCTGTCTTGCTATTTAACAACGGCATGATGTAATTTGATGATGTTCTAGCTTCCATTTCATAATGCTAGGCTATAAGTGGAGGCGTGTGGCCTAGTGGTAAGGATGTTTGGCTTACCATCATAATGTTGTGGGTTCGATTCTTGGACAGTGTTGTGTGTTGTGTTTTTGAGTAAAACATTTCATTTCCCGTTGCTCTAGTATAATAAGATGAAAGTTAGTAGCAGTAATATATTGAGGATGGAGTGACATCATGTCCAGGGAGATGTCTTGTACTCTCAGTCGCTGCATGTCAGGGAAATCGGGATAAGCACCGGTCTGATGACCCATCGGATTACAGACAGATTTTAGACATTTTACTGCAATAACGTACAGTCTCACTTTTGGCGCAACCTTCACAATGCGCATTATCTATTTGTTTATCAGTAAAGTGCAATTGGCTAGTAATTAAATGAAACAATTTATTCCTCTACAACAGTTCTGGTATAGTGAAATGTATTTCCTGCACATCTACATATCATCATATTTAATGTTTATTATGGTAAGTTTGAAAATGGAGAAAGCCAATTTTAGTGGAAGACAAATAGCGGGAATTGACTTGTTTATTTTATCAACTTCAGAAAGAGTAAATGCAAATATCTTTAGTGAGATTCGAACTCACAATATAGATAAAACAACAATACCAACAACACATTTCTAAAATAAGGCACTTAGTCTGAATCAGTTCGATTCGGTCTGGTGCATCACTATTTCTGTCAACTTGCCGCCATAAATTTATAAATAATATTTTCATTTAGATTCTAGTTGAGTAACAAGATTGATTTCAACTTTTATTCAGACTGCTGATTAAAATAACATTAGTGACTATACTTTACTTTCGTTTTATACAAATACACTCGATAAGATGATGACTAATGCATTAATAATTTACTGCATTAACATCATTATTTTCGCCCCCACTACCACTCATATATTCATCATTGTGTTTGTCACTACCATCATTACTGTTGTCATTATCTATCGTCCATCTGCTTACCAACTTTGAACAGGAACACTATAACAAAGAATCATATAGATTATCTTTAGAAATTCATCATGTCCATTTTGACAGTATTCTATGAAGATATTCTTAGTTAGCAAACACAGATGCAGAAATTTATTGATGTCATAGCTAACTATATTTGGCAGTAAGAAACTGCATATGTATTTAGATCCATTTTCAAAGGTTCTAAAACTTAGCATCAAACGAATTTCAAAGATAGATGAAAATTGATCACTTATGCATAATTAAGTTTGTTCTGAGGTTGGTAAAAGTTTTTCTATTTATGTTCAGGTTACAAGGCAATGAACGATGACGAAGAAAATTCTTTATGACATAAATTGTCCGTATAAAACAACCATACATCAGATAATTTATTAGTAATGGAGAAAATGACTTGGCTAAACTTTTTATTTTATTTTTCTAATCTGCATTACATAAGGTAACAATAACTTTAAATAAGAAGTAAGCAACAAGCAAGCTAAATTTAATATTGAGAAACCTGTTTCAATTCCTGTTTAAACTCATTTTATATCCTCTTTTTCTCACAGTGTTAATCTAATCCTTAATAGATCATTTGAATGATAAATTCTAGCATAGTAAAGATCGTCAAGTCTTTTGCCGGGAAAATTAAGCCTTATTATTTTAAGAACGAATGACACGTGTAGTTGTAGATAATATATGTCTGAGTAATTAGACAAGAGTATTACAAGTGGAACATCCTGGCTTATTGGTATGCTCGATCAGAAATAATTTGTGACTAAGCAACAGTAACAACAAGTTTAACTGAATCAGCGCAACAGATTTCATCTCACATTCCTTCTGCCGTCCTATTTTTTCTATTAATTATAACACCTGAAGTTTCAATAGTCGAGAGGAAGTAATTCAACATTTTTTTTTTAAATGCAGTATAATTCGAGCTTAAAATCATATCTAAGTGCTTAGAGTAACACTTAAAAAAAACAAAAACTCATGAAGTAAACCTTATTTCAGATCTTCAAACCAAAAAAGAAAAATCAACTTGATATTACAAACGAACTTTCTGTTTGGTAATATGTATATAAATACGAGAAGCGATATGGCTGGTATACTATCGTGACTACTATATAATTACAGAAACGAGTAAAAATATAAATGAATATATATTTTTACACGAATTACTCGGTGTAAATAATGTAGCAGGATGAGGTTTGCAAAGCCTATTACTCGATTGTAATAAATAAACTAACTCATATTCAGACTAGACTCCTAGCCTAAATACAGAGGGTACTCAGCTAAAGACACTCGAGGACCAGCGTGTAAGGTAATGCTAGAATGGGATATTAGAAGCTTTAAGCAGATCCTTCAACAGGCTTCTACAAAGTTTTCGCGAATTTGGTAGAATATTCTTACCTAAGGTGCTATGTAATATGATTGAACCGAAAATTCCAGAGGCACAAAGTGAGAATCTTAACCATACAGTTATGTTTCCGTCCGTACTTAAATTATAGATTATATTTTGAGAACTATCTTTAGATTTCACCATCACCATTTGAAAGAGTTCAAATCATGTTACTTAATAAAGAACATTTACAAATGTCAGTTATAAAATAAAGGGTTTCATTCTATATTTTTATTTTTCTTGCTTAACTAAACGCGTTTGGGTGGTAACATTATGCTTGCATAGTGAAAAACTATAATTGATTTTTACAGTTAGAAATTGCGTAATTTGCTGAATTGCGAACAGGTAATTGATTATTTAGTATATAGCTTAATGGCACACTATAGAAAATAAGAAATCTTCGAATATGAGAATTTTAAGTTAATACTATTCAACACTTATTTCCTTACAATAGTAATTAGTAGCATAATGAATTACATTTAGTGTAGAAGCCGACTACTATTGAAGAGATAGATGTCAATTTAATTCGCTAAATTTATAATACTTGGAAACCAAATTGGGAGAAATATATATAAGTTAATCTACAACCAATATACATACATACCTATAGAGAGATTTATTTAATTATGTCTCATATAAAATAATACAACCAGCTATCCACGGAATACTGTATAGTTACCACCCCAAACACTAAATAAGGATTATACTTAAGTATATCCTAATGTTTGTTGAGTGAGATGGAGTTGGTCAGATTATCGCTTACAGCTTTCTCTGTTAATTTATTAAATACATACCTATATATATATATATATATATATATATATATATATATATATATATATATATATATATATATATATATATATATAATATATATATATATATTATATATATATATATATGGAGTTTAAGCTAACATAGAGTTTTTTTATCATGAAAATAGTCTAATATATTAAATAAACTTTCAGCCGGTTGATTCAGCTAACACAGAATATACTAACTATATAAATAAATAAATAAATAAATAAATAAATAATCGCTCCACACGCAAGAAAAGTAATAAGAAAACTAGTTACATTACTAAGTAACTCCAAATGCTTGAAAATAATACGCAGTGTCTTTCTTATGGCGTATGGTAACAAAAGAGTTAATAATTTTTCTGCTGAGAAGTTATTAATAAGAGAGACAATGTTTGTGAGTGGGCTCGGAAAAAAAGGAGAAGATATAGTGAGGTGATGGTGCATTGGGACTAATTTCAGTAAGAAAATATGAAAAAGTCCTGTTTATGTGTAGGGGAAAGGGGGACTGAGGTGGAAATGGAAGAAGAAGGATAAACAAAGTTTGAAAATGTGTTTACTTTTTAAATAATTTCTCAAAGTATGTTTGAGATGAGATTCACTTGAGTCTGTGCGAGAATTGAGATCGAATATACACATATATATATATATATATATATGTGTGTGTGTGTGTGTGTGTGTGTATGTATGTCTGTGTGTGTCTGTGTATGTGTGGGTGTGTCTGTGTCTGTGTCTGTGCGTACGAATGTGTGTACAATTGTATGTTAATCAATATGGGTGTATATGTGTATGTCGATATGAGGTAACGATCTCAATGTGTGAAATCCCACACGCACATATATATATATATATATATATATATATATATATATATATATATATATATATATATATATATATTAAATAAATATATTTAAGTCGTTTGGAAGCCTCGACAATGCAAATGGGTAAATCTCCGGGTAACAAGATCCGGTGGTGGAGAGAGAGATGTAAGTGGGTTTACGTTGAGATGCGTGGTATGTAAAGATGTGTAAATGTGTAGAAGAAAGAAGGGAAGAGTATAAAGGATAAAATAAAAATAACAACACAAGAAAGAGTTACCTTGGGAGAGATTTAATAGTCCCTATATATTTCGGATTCACATTCATCAACTGGGGTTTTTTTTCCGGGGAAAAGGTTGTCTGTCAGACAGGTGCAAAACGCGTCCTACGCTGTTTGTTGTTTTGAATATGTGAGGTATTCGGCAGAGCGCGCGTGCGCGTGAAATGGGGTCGGTCGGGCAGAGGTCAGCGGCCGAATGAGGGAGTGGGGTGGCGCCAGCTGTCAGTCCATTCTCTGCCTGTTTGTTAAATGTTACGGTGTGCGTGCGTGTGTTGTTGTCTCGCTTGAGTGTGTGTGTGTGTGCGTGTGTAGTTGCCTTGTTCCTCTGTATTGGCAGTGTAGTATGTTCGTATGGTGGAATGCTACTGTGTGTGTAGTTGTCTCGTTTGTGTGTGCGTGTGTTGTGTGTTGCTACATCGTTTGTTAACTTAAACCAGCCATCTGATTTCGCTTCTCTCTAATCGGTTGTTCATTTGCGGTTGCAGGCGTTTGATAAAAAGTGCTTCCTTGATACGTAACGTGCCGACGTTTCTTTCAGACGCTAGAATTGTGACAATGGGTCTTCCGTCTTTGTTTCCGCATTTGTCTATGTGTTTCCGGAGAGACGAGGCCCTTGTTTTAGTGCGTTATATATATATATATATATTATATATATGTTATATATATATATATACATATAAATATATACATATAAATATATACACACACACATATATATGAGAAAAACCACAGACCCTCCATCTCAACTCTACTTTTGATAAGCAGAAGAACTGCGAAACCGGCAAAGGAACCAATTAAATATATATATTTTTTTTAAAATAAGACTCCAGTTGCATTTTCGATTTCATCTTTTTTTCTTTATACTTTCACTCGTGTAGGACACCTCGGTTATTTTTCAATTTGTAAACAAATCCTCACTTTCTAATATATATGAGTATATATATATTTCGTTTTTGAATTTGTTTTATAAAATTTGTTATCTGAAAACATGTGTTGAAACAGATATTGTTATACTTTTGGAGGGTCATGGGGCCAATAAAAACACACGCACCTGTTGGTTATCACTTCAGTTTATTATAAATTTCCGGTTTGTTGGCTTGTTGGTTGGTTCGATAAAAGGGTGGCCGTTTATATATTGTGATGGCTCTTTCGTCCTCAGTGACTAGGTTTTTATTTTGTGTGTTTCTCCTTTGTTCTGTCCTACATCGTCTTATTTTTGTATGTTGTGTGCTTAGTTTGCGCATGTGTTACATGCCGTTGTGTTTGTTTTAATTTATTTATGTGTTTATTTACGTGTCATTATTTGGTTGTTTGTTCTATCTGTGCGTGTCTGATTTGTTTTGTTAGTTTGATTTGTGTGTCTGTATGTCTTCATTTTGTCCTTAATTTCTAGTTGTGATGTTGCTATTCAACTTATATTTTCTGGTAAGTTTGGTTGGAAATCGTTTATGTCTCGTGTCTCTGTGATTTGCCTGACCATTAGATATACAGACACACACAAAAACCAAACTAACAAAATGAATCAGGCGTTTTAGTCTCCAATTTAATGTGACATAGTGACCAGACTTTAATTCCTAGTCTACCAAAGGCTTTTTGCTGCCTTGTGTATACGAAATGTAATTTCCGTATTCAATTTGCCATCACCTTATATCATTCTGCCAAGGTATTCGAAGGAGGTCACTACCTTTAGTATTGTGCCCTTAACGAGGATAAGGGGTGAAGCTGTATGCTCTCTAGGAGCATTTTGATGCATTACACAGCACAAGCATCGTCGAAACCAATGATCAGGCTTTGCAAGCCATCTTCGGTGTGATTTAGAAGATTGCAGCCATCTGTATATAGAAATTCTGGATGAAATAGGGGAAGAATTTAGAGTTGAATTTCATTCTAGTCAAATTGAACACATTGCCAGAGGAGCGATATCGGATAAAGCGGCTATCTGTTGGTGTTGCAAATACATTTAAGAGTATCACCGCAAAAGAGATGGCGAAGAGTTTTGGTGCTTCAAGGTCAGCCTGCTTTGCTCCATTTGCCATTGAAAACGGATCTGAAAGAATACGACCAAAAATATACTTATGGGCGGGTGGCTTTAATCAAATTCACAAACTTTTCAGGCCAGCCAAAATCGTTCAACACCAATTAAAATGCAGTCCTATAAACAGTATCGAAAGCTTTGCTAAGATCTAAAAAGCAATGACAGCTGGCGGATAGTAAAAATCATGTCAAATGTCCCGCAGAGGGGCGAAAACGACACTGTGATTCTGACACAACTCTTAGAACGATGAATGTGTGAAAAAGCTTTGAAAGAATACACGAGAGTCCTTTCTAACAATAGATAACAAATATATGCTACGAAAGATACCACATAAAGCCTTAGGAGCAGGCATATAAAGTGTATATATATATAAAGTGTATATATATATAGAGAGAGGTGAGTGATTTCTTTTCCTCTTCTGATAACTTTTCAGCACCAACATGGCTAATATAAGAATTGGATCTGTGAATGTACGCGGCCTGGGGATGCCCTGGAAACAGGGCAAACTCTTAAACGACCTCAGGTCGCACAGCATGGATGTAGTTGCCATTTGCAAGTCCAGGATCCACAGCGAGCGACAACGGGACCACATCTTCGACGACTTTGAGATCTAACCATCTCTCTGTCAGCCGGGAGGTGGAGGTGGGGTTGCCGTTTTGCTGCGGAAACACCTGGACCTCGTAACACAGACGGTACATCTGGACTCGGAGGGTCGACTGGTAGTCCTAGACGTTGACGGTAATGAAGGTGGAGCATTCAGGCTGGTGGCCGCATATGCCCCATCCGGGACACCGCGGCCAGACTTCTTCAAACGTCTAGAGACTTTTCTGTGAATGTCCCGCTCCCTGCTGTTAGTGGGGGACTGGAATGGAATCCTAGATGCACGTTAGGACTATGCCGATAGAGGAGGGTGTAACAGCCTCAAACAGTTAATCGGCCGATTTGACCTGGCCGATAGATATCGACTAGATTTTCCAACTGTGTCACTGTGGACGTGGACTAATCTCACGGAACATCTAGATCGTAACTAGATAGGGTTCTAGTTAGAAAGAAGGATAGGGACCTGTTTAGCTGTCCACAAATGTTCATGGTTGCCTATTCAGATAACAAATTAGTGACCTGCTTAGTCAACCTTGACAAAACCCATAGACAGGGACCCAGCTACTGGAAGCTGAACTTGTCGTTACTGACATGCAAAGCCTTCAGTAGACGGATTAGCACTTTAGTTAAGCACCACTTGACGGGGGCTATTGACAACAACATATGGTGGTACTCTCTCAAGAGGGCAGTTAGATTAGACTCGATAGGTTTTAGTAAAGAATTAGTGTGTTAGATAGAAATAAGACCGAAAAGGAACTGGTAGATAAAGTAGAAGAGGCACTTGGGAGTGGCAACATAGCCAGAGTGCTAGCGACGAGAACGGCCTTGGATCAGTTCTTCGACGCAAAGCATGAAGGTTACGTTGTCAGAAGAAGAATACGTGCTCTGGGAAACGAGGGAGCCAAAGTTGTTAGCTGGGCCCGAGTGACGGAGGCGAAAAGTGGCAACAAGTCCACGATTCGGTCTTTGAAGGACCAAGACGGACGCGTGACACGTGATCCGAAGCAAATGTGCGCGGCCTTTCAGCGGCACTTTGCTCAACTGTTCGGTCAGGGCGGCGCGCCGGGAGGGGATATGGATTTCGATTCATACCTCGACGGCCTACCGCGACTCTCGGACAGCGAGGCGAAGTTCTGCGAAAGGTCGATTTCGGCCGCTGAGATAGGCGACGCGCTGAGCCAATGCGGCAAACGCAAATCTCCAGGTATCGACGGTCTACCCTACGAAGTTTACGTAGCAATCCCGGACTTGTTCTCCCGTCTCCTGGAAGCGGTCTGCTGCAACTGGCAGCAGAACGGGAGTATTCCCAGTTCTGTGACCAAGGGCGTAATTAGGTTAGTCAGGATGGACGATAAGAAGGGGGATGACATAGGCAACTTCCGGCCCATAACTCTGCTCAGCACATACTTACAGATTTTGGCCAAGGTGTTGGCAAAGAGGCCGGCGCTTGTCGTCGAAAACCTGATGGGAGAAGCGCAGACATGCGAAATTCCGAACAAGTCCATACACGACAACCTCCACCTCTTGCGATACATCATAGAGAGGGTAGGGTGTGAACCCGGCTTCGGTGTCCCCCTGATCAACTTGGATAAGTCTAAGGCTTTCGATAGGGTTGACCATCGTTACCTGGATGTGGTGCTCGAGGCGGCAAGCTTCGGTCCCGTGTTCAGGGGCTGGATTGCTGCAATGCACAACAGCAACAACTGCTCAAAAGTCAAGGTGAACGGCAACCTCTCGGAGCTGTTCCATATCACGCGATCCATCCGACAGGGATGCCCTCTCTCCTCCCTTCTGTACGTACTGTCTCTCGATCCACTACAGCGGAAGCTGGAGCTATTGCAGGGAATCCATTTGGAACCGGGACTGCGAAAAGGGGCGTCGGCCTACGCCGACGACTTGGCAGTAATGGTGTCGAGCACCTGGCAGATCGGGGAGATTGGCACCTTACTGGAAGAATACGAAAGTTTCAAAGGAGCGTAGCTGAACCGGGACAAATCCGTCGGTTTGCAACTCGGAACGTGGAGAGGCAAACCGATGCCTTCCGATGACGTCGTCGGACGCTGGACGGAAGGACCGGTAAAGCTGCTCGGGGTCTGGTTTGGTCCTGACCTCCAGGTGGAGAGGAACTGGAACGAGGTGACGGCCAAGGTGTTTGCGCTCACCCAGAAGTGGGCCGAGTGCAAACTATCTTTGAAAGGTCGAGCGGAGGTGGCGAACACTTTTATAGCGTCCGTCATCTACTACCGCTTGACCGTTGCGCCTTGTCCAGCCAAAACACTCACCAAAATGGAGCGCGCGCTCTTCCAATTCAATTCCTTAGGAAGAAAAGGGTTCCTTTGGTGAGAAGATCCATCTGCTGCCAACACCATTCAAACGGAGGGCTGGGGATACCGCGGCCGACACGCGCTCAGGCTGCGGCACCTCCAGGTATTTCTCACCAGACAACCAGTGTGTGCCCCGTTCGTGAGGCGAGCCTTCCCACGACTCGTCTCGGTAACCGAGCTGCAGACCTGGGTCAAGCAAAGACCGAGGAAAATGGGCGACTGGCATATCGAATGTGCTCAGGGGCTCACTGTCCTCTGACAAACGGACCCGGCGATCAGTGGAGATTCCACTTCGACTTTCTATAGTGGGTTGGTCCGCAGCAAGAAAGACGACACGCTCGGAGAAACTCTAGGCGTAGAGGAGGACGAACTGGCCAGTCTGTTCGGTAGAACTTTCCGCCTGGGACCAATGGATATCTTCCAAAAGTCCCTGGCCTGGCAGTGCTACAGAGGAGCTCTACCAGTTCCAGACATGCTCTACAGAAACGGGCGCCCGGGTAGGGACCCTTCGAAAAAAGATCTGTCCGAGATGCGTGCGCGACGAGGAAGCCGTCCACACTCATTTGTACACTGCGCGGGCGTTACCGACCTGTGGGGCTATGTAAAACGACTATTGTCGCGGGTGGGACCAATCCAGTTGACCACAGAGTCCATTGTCATCATCAAACCGCCACCTTCCATCAAAAACAAGGGAGAGGCGGTTTTCCTATGTGTTATGGCTATGGTGATAGAGCTTATATGGTGGACGAGCTTAAAAGGGCTGGGGACAGACACCTTTCTCTCCGGCGAGTAACTGATTCGTTTTTTCAAATATCATTTTGGAAGAAGAATCAGGATGGAGAGAGAGGTGCTGTACTCCAGCAAATTTTATAAAAGGTGGGTGAATGTGGCAAAGATGGCCCGAGTGGTTGGGCCTTCTCTCTATATAAGCCTGTAGGTTGAGGAAAATGAGGAAGAACCGGAAGGCAGTACTCACTCTTGGTGCTCCTGGAGATGAGGGTTGTACATTTTTTCGGGGTGTGTACAAACCCTGCGTAACACCTCACCCCATTGGGGATTTCAATTGTTATTTGTTATTGTATTAATAGTTTTATTTTAATATACCTGTATGTAAACTCCCCATTTGTATTTGCCCCCTTCTTTTGTGCCCTTGTGGCTAATAAAGAAATTTATATATATATAAGAGGGTGTTAAAGTTTGCTTGAAGCACTGTGAAATGTGTAAAATACGTAGTTAAGAAAGCCACAACAATGCGGAGGGACATCTCGAGGTAGGAAGTGAATGATAGATAGGAGAAACAGGTGAAAGTGAAAATTGAGAGAGACAAAGATGAAAACAAAACAAAGGTAGAAGGGTTACCGTAGTGGAGATTTATTCCCAATATTTCGGGCTCACGCCCATCAACGGATGGAACTTTCCCCCGTTGATGGGCGTGAGCCCGAAATATTGGGATTAAATCTCCACTACGGTAACCCTTCTACCTTTGTTTTGTTTTCATCTTTGTCTCTCTCAATTTTCACTTTCACCTGTTTCTCCTATGTATCATTCACTTCCTACCTCGAGATTTCCCTCTGCATTGTTGTGGCTTTCTTAACTACGTATTTTATATATATATATATATATATATATATATATATATATATATATATAGATATATATATATATATATATATATATATATATATAACAGAAATGGTCGCATTCTTTAAGGGTATGTCAATATGTATTTATAGAACTGATCTATATTATATTTTATCGTATGTACCAGTAATGTACTGGGTAATTTTCTGGCCTTGTGCCAATAGTAGAAACAATTATATTTTATCGTATGTATATGTATATATATGTATATGTGTATATGTATATATGTATATATATATATATATATATGCATATATATGTATATATATATGTATGTATATATATATATTATTTTTTATATATGTGTGTGTATGTGTGTGTGTTTGTGTGTGTGTGTATGTGTGGGTGTTTGTATAAATGTAGTATAGTATATTTTATAATATACTGTATGTTTATTTAAAAACATCTCGAAGACCATTCGCTACGGACTTTTAAATAAACATACAGTATATTATCAAATATACTATACGTACATTCATATAAACAACGCTATTTCAGAGCACCAATAATAATAATAATAATAATAATGATATATATATATATATATATTTGAGAAAAGAGTCGGAGTCCCGACGGCTAGAACCAAACAGTTTGTTTCTAGCTGTCGAAACGGCCGGAGCTCAGCCGTCGGTGTCCTGACTATTTTCCTATTATCCTGTCTACTACCCTAAGTATCGAGTGCTCTGGTGCGTTATAGTCCACCTGGTTCCTTACCACACTTTTTTTGTTTTATATATATATATATATATATATATATATATATATATATATGTATACACACACACACACACACACATATATATATATATATATATATATATATATATATATATATATATATATATATATATATATATATATATATATATATGAATAAAGTTAGTCCTTCATCAGTGATCTTCCAACCATCATTGGTATTTCATCGCTTTAAATACCATATACCTCCGGTTGGTGCGAGCAACGGCTAAAGAAAGTCGTTGGGACACGTAAATAAAGGGGACGCGAGTGTAAACAAACAAAAATGGTGAAGCAACGAAAAGTGAGGAAGAAAGTATCAAGTCCCAAATTTCCATGAATATAAGTTCGGTAAAATTGTGAACGAGAGAGAATTAAGACCATCAAACCTGGTTGGAATGTGAGCAAGGAAGGAATTCCGTACAGGTCTAACGGGAGGAAGAAGGAATATAGTCTGTGAATTCGGTGAACATAAGTTCTGTGAAATCGTAGACGGGAGAGAGAAAAAAAGCGACCTGCCTGACCAAGGGTGCGAAAGAAAAGAATTACGCACAGGTCAAACGGAAGAAGAGGGAGGAGGAGAGGTAGTAACAGAGAGTGAGTGAGTGAAGGGTGAGGAAGAGGCTAACAGAGAGAGTGACTGTTAAAGAGGATAAAGATACAGAGAAAGAGAAAGCAGTAAGAACGAAATAGACGGGTCACAGCGGGGGAGAAAATATGTGTAAATATGAGAATAAACGTGCTGCGTGGTTGCTAATGGTTTACATATGAATAAAGTTAGTCCTTCATCAGTGATCTTCCAACCATCATTTGTATTTCATCGCTTTAAAGACCATATACCTCCGGTTGGTGCGAGCAACGGCTATATATACATATATATAAATATATACACACTTCTCCGTATAAGACAAGAGCTGAAAAATATCTTTTAACATGTTAAAATATCCCCCACACACGTACAGACACATTCCTACTGACCAACCCTCTACCACGAATTACTCTGCCACACACACACACACACACACACACACACACACACACACACACATTTATCTTAATAGGCATTTGAACCGTCAACAGGCTGCGGTTCGCACACACATCCCTGCTGACCATTATCACAACAACGAACTTCTTTACTACTACTACACGCACACACACACACACACATATTTGTCTTGAAAGACTTATTTTTCAGTGACTTCTCAATCAGCCGAGACAAGCCTACATTTGGCGCAAAATCAATTTTTAACATTCACATGACCTCTACCGACCAATCAAAATTCTTTAGACCACAATAATTTTTTCATACATCTGGAGCCACTTTTTTTTACATAAAACAGCTAGAATTTTCAAATCTAATCAGATTAGAGCAAACATCACGGACGCTCTATCTCAAAATTATTTTTGAAAAGCATTAGAAATGCGCAACCGGTAAAACTTAAAACCAAAACTGAATACTAACCAATACTATTACTAATTTTTACTTATTCCTAATTAAACTATTTTTCACTGGGAACAATTTGGCAGCATTTTCTTTTCCTTTTACCAATATATCATAACTCGTGTGTTACACCTCTATTCTTTTAAATATCATATCCTCACACGAGATACAGAAAATGCCAACAAAATCAGATACAACTCTTATCAACACAAATGAAGAGATTCTACAGGAACTCAAGAAAATCAACACCAACCTATCTGTGCTGGTCGACAAACTTGACTCCACAAATGAGGAAACCGTCACCGGATACAAACCCTCCGAAATCGACGATAACATACAAAACCTTTGCGATACTTTCCAAATAATGTTCACTACTACCAACCCAGGAAAAACCAACGAAGTACAATATGAGATTGATTCATACGAAATGAAAATTCGAACAATTCCAAAATGGAACAAATCCCTCAGAGACAGAAAGTTCTCATTCTGGAAGATGATACAAAATCACAACAAAGCGGAGATATATGAAAAATGGCTTAACTCAACCCCTCTAACTCTCCCCCGTAAAATACAAATAAAGTCCATTCCAAATGAACCTGAACCTCAAAGACACCTTAGGGAAAGAATGGCATTGGAAAAAATGAAGACAGAAATTGAACATCTTAAATTGAGGGCCCAGACAAATGAGGATTAAATCAAAACCATCGATGAAGAGATCCTCCTGGAAATCAACAACAAAACTGAAGGCCCCAAGGTAGAGAAGATCTCTAAATTATGGAAAGGGGACTGCAACAGAGAAGAACTGAAATCCTTCAACGCTGGGAAAAAAGGGCCGCTTAGTTCCTACACTATGAATCGACTTTTCAAACGGATTACACCTCCAAAAACCCGTACATAAAAATAGGAAAACACATAACTGAACCGCACAACAACTTCGCAAACCCCCCAGCCACTAATAAAAGAAGAAGGAAGCACCACACCGAAGATGAACTTCCCAACCTCGCTACCATAAGAAGGAACAAAAACACTAGAAATCATCTCCCCCAGAATGACATTTACAACTTTCCCCCTTCAAGGAGACACCATACCAAATCACTAAACTACTACGCGGATGCCTCATCGTCAAACATAGGGAAAAGATACCACCACCATGATAGATGTAACAACTACCCCGCTTCAAGGGGACAGCAAGGTAATTTAGATTTTCTCAACTCTCACTTCCACAATACACAACAAACCCACACCACACGATACAACCAACAACGTAGGCTACCTATAACACCACAATCCAACATGGCACATAGAAACACACATCCATACTCGCAGTACAGGAACACCCCATTCAATCTACAACCACGAACCCGAACCACATTTTACAACAACAAGGAATATGACAAACACAGGAGACCACTTAACATCAGCAGACAACCCCTCTACACCAACCATTTTTTAGACACAGCACACAGATACAGGCAAACAAAATACCACAAGACGGAGGAGAAACCGAGAGTAATAAAAATTATCAATCTAACTAGTGCAGATCCAACACCCAACCTTATCAACTTACTCTCCAAAGGTCTTAAATTCACACCGACCCCACTACGTCCTAACTACTAGGAAATGAAGGAAGACATCACAGACCTCTGTAGAAAGTTACGACTCAGTGAAGAACTATTCGACCAGTACAATGAAGATGAATCATTAGCCAGAAATAGAAGCAATTACACCCCATCAAAAGGTAGAATTAAAATCCTGGACCAATTCTGTGAATACATCACAATCTTCCCTTACCAACACTTGCACAAACAGAAACACAAGCCAAACCTCAACAAGAAATAATGGGAAGAATTAAATAGATTAAAAACCGACAGAACCATTACAATTAAAGAGGCTGATAAAGGGAGTACAGTAGACCTAATGGAGACAGAATTCTCTATCAACTTAGCGCTCTCCACTTTGGAAAACGAAACATACTACGAAAAGGCTGAACACTACAATCAACAGATAATTATGAGAAATCTAAAAACTCTGATCAACCAATACAAAGAAAGACTCACTAACAAGGAATTCAGCTTCATCACAGACTTCACAAGTAAATCCAGCCTTTTCTACGGTATCCCTAAAGTAGATGAAAGCGAATTAATAAGTATGGCATGCAATGGAGCCACCGACATAGTCATCAATGTCCCCTCACCCAATGATCTCAAATTAAGACCTATAATAGCAGGCCCCACTTGCGAAACCCACCGCCTTAGCAACTTCATTGTTACCCTTCTCAAGCGTTTTCTCAAACACATCAAAAGCTATATAAGGGACGACCTAGATATTCTCAATCACATCCCTAATATGCCCCTTTCTGAACAAACCCTACTAGTGACGTTCGATGTAGTCAACCTATACTCCAACATCCCCCACAATCTAGGAATAGAAGCTATCCAATTCTGGCTGGATAATTACCACAATTAACTCCCACAACGCATCAAAAAATAATTCGTGATAGAGAGACTCAAATTTATCTTGGAGAACAATTACTTCGTTTTCAATAACAAACCCTACAGGCAGAAATCTGGGACCGCTATGGGAACGAAAACAGCCTCCACTTATGCTAACCTAGTCATGGGATACCTGGAAATCACCCTCTACACTAAAGTACTAAACAAATTTGGAAACACTCTCCACTTACACATAGAAAGGAACTGGAAGCGATATCTAGATGACTGCTTCATCCTTTGGAACGAAAACATCGAGAAACTTAAAGAATTTCACACCCTTACAAATGGGCTCAACACGAATATTAACTTCACGATGGAATACAGCCATCAACAACCCCCCTTCCTCGACATCCTCATTAAGATCCATAACAAAAAAATCGAAACAGACATATACTACAAGCCCACAGTCTCCAAGCAATATCTTCCTTTCAACTCTTGCCACCCTAGATACGTTAAAATTAATATTCCCTACAACTTGGCCAAGAGAATCTGTACTATAGTCCTCAATAAAAACACCTGCTACTTACGGCTGCAGGAACTAAAGGACACACTCATAGGCAGGGACTACCCTGCATCACTAATTGACAATGGAATCCAACGTGCCCTAAAACTCAGTACCCAGGACCTTTGACACCCTAAAGTAAATCAACCGAAACTAAAAGCTCTTCCATACATCTCCACACACAACCCCTCGACAATGAGGCCTTTGACACCATCCTCAAGAACATCCCTGTATTGAAAAAGGACCATAGAATGAACCAAATCCTACGAACACACGATATCATAAAGGGCAAAAGACAATCGAAGTCAATGAAAAACATCCTAACATATGCCAAAGTACTGCCAACCACAACAACGAAAACCACAGTAAAACAATGCGATAGACCCAATTGTGGCATATGCATCAACCTAATAGAGGGTTCGGAATTCTATTTCAAAGAAGGACAACGTTTTATAGTAAAACACAATTTCACATGCGCATCAGAAAATCTAATATACGTATTAACTTGCTCAGGTTGTCGAGAACAACACATAGGCCAGACCAAAAACAGCCTCCGCAAACGCATGACTGTCCATAGATCCCAAATTAAAATACGGGAATACAGGAAAATACCACTGAGCGAACACATGTGCCGCCCAAAATCCTCCCAATTTCAGAATCTTTCCCCTCTACAAATTTAAAGATAATGCCACCCACACCCAGCGCATCAGCAAGGAATCTCACTTTATTTACAAATACGGACCCCGTCTAAACACTTCTCCCTAAGACGAACCCACAACATACACACGTCAACATACATACCTACATCAGCATACATCTCTATCCACATATAAACACACATGTTCGATGGTGCAACACAAATATACACAAATTTGCATACCTTTTGATGTCTATAGATATAAACGTGCCCACACACACACACATACATATACGCACACATGCATTGCACACTGATGGGCACATAGATATTTGTACACAAGTATTCCAATACGGCAATGCCTAATGGATTTCCCTTGCAGTACGTACAATATGGACACTCACACACACCTTGGTATTATGCCAATACTATATATCATTTCACACCTTTTATTATTAAGGTTTTTGATGTTCTATTGAGAGAATCGTTTTTACTGAAAATATCGAATAATGTACACCATTGTTACCAGTATCACAAACATATTGCCCCACCCCCCACACAGACATTCTCACACACACACACACATATATACACACACACACATATATCTATACACACACTTACACACGCGTACAATAACTTACAAAGAGACATATACACACACACACACACACACTTCTCCGTATAAGACAAGAGCTGAAAAATATCTTTTAACATGTTAAAATATCCGCCACACACGTACAGACACATTCCTACTAACCACGAATTACTCTGCTACACACACATACACATACACACACACACACACACACACACACACACACACACACACACACACACACACACACACACATACACACTTGTCTTAATAGGCATTTGAACTTTCAACAGGCTGCGGTTCGCACAACATCCCTGCTGACCATTATCACAACAACGAACCTCTTTACTACTACTACACACACACACATCTATTTGTCCTGAAAGACTTATTTTTCAGTGACTTCTCAATCAGCCGAGACAAACCTACATTTGGCGCAAAATCAATTTTTAACATTCACATGACCTCTACCGACCAATCATAATTGTTTTGACCACAAGAATTTTTTCATACATCTGGAGCCACTTTTTTTACATAAAACAGGTAGAATTTCCAAAACTAATCAGATTAGAGCAAACATCACGGACGCTCTATCTCAAAATTATTTTTGAAAAGCATTAGAAATGCGCAACCGGTAAAACTTAAAACCAAAACTGAATACTAACCAATACTATTACTAATTTTTACTTATTCCTAATTAAACTATTTTTCACTGGGAACAATTTGGCAGCATTTTCTTTTCCTTTTACCAATATATATATATATATATATATATATATATATATATACATATACACGTGTAGCCGTCGCCTGCATTTTTCTCGAATGATAGGGGTAACATATTTCTCAATGATAAGGTTATTACCATGCAATACTAACTCATACTAAAAGGCAGGTTTTACATTTTAATGTCTTTCAATTTTTGGAATGGAATTATCATCTATATTATTTGTAATAATTATATCGGTGGATTGGCAGTATCGGTAGAGAGTCGGATGCCATGCTTTTCCAACATAGCTACGTCCCTTAACGATCTGAGTTCAAATCCGGCTGAGGTTGACTTTGCCTTTCATCCTTACGGGGGTCGATGAAATAAAGTACCAGTAATGCACTGGATAATTGCTGGCCTTGTGCAAAAAAGTAGAAACAATTATATCTCTAATTAATTTGATTTCCTTGTCTTGAAAAGAAGAATATCCTATATCTTTTAAAGATAATATCAAGAAGTACACGGTGGCATAGGAAATAACTCATATTCAAAGAATTTATGTAAAATATTATGAAGAACGTACTTTAGTATAGACTCAGAATCATTCCTCACTGAAAAATTTAACCGGTTTGAAAATATACTCAAAGGGTTTTAATTTGATATAAAACTCAATGGTAATAAATAATTGTTTCCACTTTAGGCACAAGGCCAGCAATTAAAAAATAAAAAGCCTTTTGCTCACTTAATGTTGCAATGTATTTAGCAGATATTAGTTTTCGATTTGTTAAACATATAATAGTCGCAGGATTATTTCGTTTCTGTAATAATAGATCACTTAAATTCACTAGCACAGGATAGAGGAAAATCATTCTCTTGAAACTGCTGTAAACGATTGGACAATTCATTCCTGATTTGCTGGAAAATATTTATTTGAGATGATTGCTATAGTAAAAACATAATCTACCAAAAGGTATAAATCCCTCACAAATTGGATGAATTGTTACACTGAAATTGTAGTTGACCCAAAATATTCATTGGTTTCACTTGTAACTTTCTAAGGTGAAGTTTCTGTAATAGCTTTCATTTGTTAGAGAAATTGTTAGAGAAATCCAAAAGCAGTGTGGCGCATGAACAATACTTTCGTAAATCCGACATTTGCACGTAACTTTATTCTACGTCAGTTTTCGATTTTAGAATGGATTTAATACGATTTAGAAAGTTACATTATATTCCCCTTGATGGAACCGAATAAAACAATATTGCTCAACAATGTATAACGTGAATGCAATTTTCACATATGTTGCTTATGATGACTTCATACATACAGTTAGCCGCATCAAACATTCAAATACCTAACCTATTAAATTATTACAATCTAATCACGTTTCTTTAAACAATTGTATGCCGTGGAATCTTTGTCTAATATCAAGACAAAAAATACATTTCCACCACATAGTCGCACCAATATTTCATTAGTTATGAACAAAATATATTGTTGGAGAAAGATTTGGAAGGCAGAAATCGTTTTATGACTAAATAATTTTAGTTGTAAAAATGCTAATTTATTTGTAACATTAAATCCATCCTTTACACTATGTAAATCAAGGCAGCTTGTATTTAAAGTATAAAGTACTCAGGACGGCACCCGCATGACTTATTCAGGAGTCAAGAGTCGATGGATAAATATAATTGTTTCTACTTTAGGCACAAGGCCAGCAATTACCCAGTGCATTACTGGTACTTTATTTTATCGAACCCGTAAGGATGAAAGGCAAAGTCAACCTCGGCGGGATTTGAACTCAGATCGTAAAGGGACGTAACTATGCTGGAAAGCATGGCGTCCGACCCTCTATCGATAATGATGGGAAACAAGACAGCAAATATAAAATGTGTGCAAGTCCTATAAGATTGGTACGGAGAATTGTTGGAAGAAACTACAACCAGCAATTTGATACAGAAGGTAACAGCGCAAGAAATTATCAAATACTCGTTAAGCATGATGAGAGCTTGTTTCCCATGACCACAGATTAAATCCACCACCCACACAACATTATTCTCATATCATCATTATTAACTTTACAGATATAATGAAGATGACGCACTTCCAGGAATGTACTATTGTCTGATATAACCTCATCGCCTGTATTATGATAAATGGCAATGAGTGGTTTTGAAGATTTGCTGCAGTTCTAGTGTGTTTTCATATATTATATATAACTTTCCGTGCTGTCTGTTCGTTAATGCTGTAACGGAAGCAGATGAAATTGCAGCTGCCGCTTATGTTGACATAACCAAAGGGTTTACATCTATTCAATAAAATATTCCCTGCTGGATATTAAATATCTCCTGCTGTGTGATTAATAACATTTGAACAGAAATATTTCTTTCGAATATTCACAGGAAATTCCTGTTTCAAAATCCATACCTGTTTTATTATCGTTTGTGTATTCTGTATACTTTTCCTTGGGTTCTTCCTCCTTCGGGCATTTCCTGATTTGAATACTAATTATTTGCCAGGTTTTGCCGCCATATTCAAGTCTGTACATAATTTGGTATTTTTCCAAGTTTTGGGAACTTTAACACTTAACTCGTTATAGCAAATATGTTTCAACAATCTGACCAATTAGCCTATTGATATAAAACATCGTATTTTATTTAATTAAGTATAAAACTAGTCAACAGATTCACATTTATATTGAATATAACTTCGGAATATGTAATGTTCACGATTTCGTTTTTCTCCTGGGCATTAAAGTTATATGGATGCGCACGACTGCTACTTCATATTTTTTCTCATTATTTTCTGTGTTAACAGTTATAGGCAAAGTTTCACGTTTTGTGCAGGACATGTCTAAAAATACCTCTTTCCCCTGCTTATGACCTTCAATTCCGTTACGAAAACATATTATTTAAAAGACAATTGCAACTTTGGTGTAATTATTGCGATATTTATAAAGAATTTCAAACGTTTCAATTGCATTACCACAGTCAATTTGCTTTCCTTTTCTTTAATTATTGTGTCCTTGAGCAAGACACTTTATTTCAAGTTCTTCCAGTCAGTGGGCCTTAGAATGCTTGACAGAGTCCATCTCCTCTCCAAGGTTTAAGTCCATCACTAAGTTTTGCCGTCCAATAGAAGTAGTTTCAAGAGGTGTGGCTGAAAATGCTTTCGGAACGAATAGTGAGTCAGGCGATAACCATTGTACCCGTCCATCCCTAAGAATGCCTCTGCCGGACTTCAGATTATTCTCTTTACCTGAACACTCCGTCTAGAGTGGCCCTTCAAAGACTAGCTCAACCAAATGCGGGAACGTCATTAATTGATTGAGAATAGAATAAAAATGATCCATTTTCCGATTGGTAATTATTTTATCGATCCTGAAAGGTTGAAATGTAAAGTTGCTCTCGGCGGATTTCGAAGTCATAAAATAAATATATTTAACTAAATATCACAAAGCCTTTTGACTATTGATCTACTAATATTAATAATTAACAGCCGCCATTTTGTGTGACACTCTTACACTTCTGTCGATCTACAACTACTATTATGTTTGTCCCTCTCCACATTCTGCTATTCACAGTCTTCATTTTGATTGACTATTCCAATACCGCATATTCTCAACAATCATGTTGTCTAATACTCTATAAATTATGCCAATCAACTGTCTTTGATGCGAAAGAATATTGAAGAAATGTGTATTAACTATTTTCTTAACTCGCAACATTATAGAAAACAGAGAGCAAAAAGAGGAAACAACGCCATATTGTTAGTTAATTTATAACTGTTTCTAGGTTTGGCACAAGGCCAGTAATTATCCCAGTGCATAACTGGTACTTTATTTTATCGACCGCGTAAGGATTTAAGGCAAAGTTAACCTCGGCGGGATTTGAACTCAGATCATAAAGGACCGTAACTCTATGCTGCAAAGCATGGCGTCCGACCATCAACCGATACTGCCAATCGGACCATATTTAAAAGTTGATGAATCAATACATATCAATATAGTTAATTTATAATGATATGTATTGATTCATCAAATATTAAATGTGGTCCAACTTTGATTTTTAGATGAATTAATTTCCAAATATGGTAACTGATATGGATGAGAGAAGGTTAGAAGTAAAATGATTACAGTTATTTGTGGAGAAAAGATTGAGGGTAAGAGTACTGATGTATTCATTTTAACTGAATGCAATTGAACGTGAATATGGTTTGTAAATGAATGCTCCGAGGTCCTCAACACATTATCCAATGAATGATATATCTATAGTTCCTTCGTATCAAAATATAAATTAAACTGATGACAGGCTATTGCTATTCAGTTGCTTTGACGTGGTGAGTCTAATGTGATAACACTTTCACTTACTCAATGTAAGGCAATTTCTGTAAATTGGATGTATTTCTCTTCTATTGTATTATTCCCTAGTACAACAGCATGTACGGCATTAGTTCCACTCAGAGAATTTAAACATAATCAATTTTCAAAATTCACCAAGAATACATAATTAAGGAATCTAATTAAAATGTTCAACAATTTAGAACGATACAAACTAATACATCTTCGTCCATTTATTTCTGAGAGGGTCATGAGGGCTGAGTCCACGAACACTCCTTTCCAGTGGTGGTTCATGTCAGAAGTAACCGTCTCCAATTCATCCGACTGGATACCCAAGTGAGACCATTGGATCTCATGGGCGATATCCAACCATCTTGCTCGGGGTCTATCACTGAGTCTCCCGGGAGGTCTCCAATTTAGGTGGTCTTATTTGTGTCAGTCATCAATCTGTTACTTTCTCAGGCTCGGGAAGACTAGAGATGGCCTTTATTCACCTCATCATAGCGACATCACTGGGTTGTGAGAGTCTTCTTGGGAGCTATAGGTGTGACCCGTTTCTCATTTCCCCAAAATATTTACCGCTGTTTGTACACGGTTGCTTATTCGTCCGGTAGGTTCCTGCTTGTATCACAACAGACCATCATATCTGGTGACTGTATCACTATCTGCCTCCTGTGACCCGTTCTTTAGCAAAACAGATCTGCCGAAATATAAACTAATACATGTAGAACTACATTCAATGCACACACCTATACATACATACACCTACATTCACACTCACGTCCACACACAAATGCCCATGCACGTACGCCCCCCTCCCCCCACTCATATATATATGGATATGAAGAAAAATAGTAGTACAAGACAGCTATATACATCCCTAGAGACAGAGAAAGATGCCCTCTACGCCTATGAGATTATATGTCTAATTTGTCGTGTGCCAGACGTCTGAGTTACCAATACACAAATACATGTATATATATATGTAATTGTTTCTACTTTAGGCACAAGGCCAGCAATTACCCAGTGCATTACTGGTGCTTTATTTTATCGACCCCGTAAGGATGAAAGGCAAAGTCAACCTGGGCGGGATTTGAACTCAGATCGTAAAGGGACGTAAGTATGCTGGAAAGCATGGCGTCCGACCCTCTACCGATACTGCCAATCCACCGCTGTATATATACATGTATATATATATGTAATGATTGAACAATTAATATTTATAAAGACTTGAACAAATTTAAATTGTGAAAACTTATTGTTAGCTGATCCAATCTAGGATTTTGATTATGAAAACTAACCGACCCCATTTGAAGAATGTCTTCAAGGATGAAATCAAATTTGACACGAAGTGGGTGAGAGTCAGTTTCCAGAGCACAAGTTTCGATGGTGTGATCTGGTAGGATGTCCCAAGTTCCATGAATGACAATAGATGGAGTTCTTAGTTGTTCTTGCTAATTTGCGCGTTCGACCCGTTAGAATGCTTTGCTGGTGTCAGTTGTAAAATAACTTTACTAATTCATATTTCGCGGAGTTAAAAGCTCAACGGTGGGCCACGTAAAGGAGTGTGGAATTAGAGTAAGTTTGAGTTTTTACATAGTGATCAAGTTGGTCTCTTTTTTTGAAAGCTATACTGGTGATCAATATGAAGTGAATGGGTAGGAGAGTTATAAAATGCGGTTATTAATTATTATTGGCAGTATCTGTAGAGGGTCGGACGCCATGCTTTGACGCATAGAGTTACTGCCCTTGCCATTTTGAGTTCAAATCCCGCCGAGGTTAACTTTGCCTTTCATCCTTACGGGGTCGATAAATAAAGTACCAGTAATGTACTGGGTATTTGCAGGCCTTGTGCCAATAGTAGAAACAATTAATTATTATATCATACATTTTTGAGCTGTTGCAATTGAGACCAACTGACTAATATTGTAGTAACCTTCTATAGTGTGTTCCACTTTACAGAATGGCTTACGCTATAGAGTATTTACAAATATTTAAATAAATCTCATTAGAGAGGGCAAAGATTGGCTCAGATATATATTGTTTGAGTGCAATGGACGAGACATTTTCAGGACGAATAGTTTTGTTGGTTTGAAGCAATTGGAAGTACTTTCCTATTATAGCAGGACAGCCTTAAGAAATGAATATATTTTATTTAGAAAAATAAAAATTGAGTTGCGTAAAACGTATGTTTTATCGGTGTTGATATTATAATTAAATTTAACTCTGCTTATAATTTATTTCTATAATGTTGAGAACAATCACGAAATAATGAATTGAAAAAAGTGGGAAAACAAAACAAACAAAATGGATTAAAGAAGAAAAGATACCGATGATACTAAACAGTTAAGTGACAACAAGACAATATCTAAGAAATAATGAATTTCTTTGTATGTTCTTCTATCATTTGAAGTCATTATTTTAAGTCTGTATAATTGCACTTCAATAACAAATATGTCGATGTCATACTTGTTAGTTGCACTCAGTTAGCTTTATCTTTTGTTGAGAAAATGCACTGAATTTCCGTTAGAACTTCCATTATATCTCCGCAGACAGACACAAATACACATTGGAAATACATTGTTTCAACATTGAATGACAGAACTATACATATTTAATGAGAAGAGTGACTAATTAAAAGTGGGAAAGAAACTAACTAAGACTTTTAATTCCTATTCGAAACAAATTTCAAGCAGCATTTGTAAAGATATTTTTTGATGATTTTCCTTTCATCTAATATAGTAACTAATTAAATGTCTCTATTGGTTCTGTGTACTTTAAGGTAGCGTTATCCATCCCAGACCAACCGACTGATTTACTGTTACTTCTTATAAAAGTGATACGCAATTTCAAATATTATCTTTCACATTTTCCACGATCAACACAAGTGTAATGAGACTCTAACGAGTTTATTTCTCTTTCGACTATATTAAGATATAGATACTTTACATCTCAAGACAAAATACTCACATCATACTCTATCTACTGAGCAATAATACATAATTTTAATCATTACACTCTCTAAAAATGTTTTGTATTCAGTATCAGAAGCGCGTCAGACACCATGCTTTGCAACGTGGAGTTATAGCCCTTTACGTTATGATTTCAAATCCCACCCACGGTAACTTTGCCTTTCATCCTTACGTGGTCGATAACATAAAGCACTAGTAATGCGCTGGGGTCGATTTATTCGGCTTTCCACTCACCTTCAAAGTATTCGCCTTGTGCCTATTATTATATTTCAGAACCAGTGGTTAGAATGTCTCAGGAAATAAGCGCTGGACAGATTTTACCAGCCAAAATCAGGAGACCGGGGGGTGGGTAGATCGTAAGCAAATGGTTGGATAACATCCACGAGCTCGGCTGGTCTCACTCAGGGATGTTGCCGGATCAGTTAGAGACGGTTGTTTCTGGCACGTCCCGCTGGAAAGCATGCTTGAGAACTCTGCTCTACGAGCCCCCCAGTGGGCGAAGAAGAAGAAGAAGAAGAAGAAGAAGAAGAAGAAGAAGAAGAAGAAGAAGAAATCCCAGAACTTCACATGGAAACAGGAAAGATGTTAAGCATTTCCGATTCTATGACTTGATATGGCAAGGATTAATTTGGTGTTTAATTTAACATACTGAAATGTTAACCAAATGAGTCAGAGATATGGTATATAGTAGTAGTAGTAGTAGTAGTAGTAGTAGTAGTAGTAGTAGTAGTAGTAGTAGTAGTAGTAGTAATATTAGTAGTAGTAGTAGTAGTAGTAGTAGTAGTAGTAGTAACGTATGTCATCATTCGTGCCAATACCACGTGTATTTCAACTATGCTCGCATAGCCAGACAGTTAGTCTTTGTAGGGGAAAAAACAGCCTGCCATATGATTCTGCCAAGTCTAACATTAGTAAATTCCCTTCGAAGGAGACTGGGTGACATGATCATCTCTAAGGAAAATTTGGAAATAAATTAAGATATGATTATGAATATTTATCTGAAAATACGCAATTAGAAATTTGAAATATTGATCATTAGAAAATAAAATGAAGCGGTTTGCAAATAATAGTTGTCTTGAAATATTTAATCTTTTCGGGGCAAAGCAAATTTTGTGAAAAGATAAATACAACAAAAGTCGTTTTAATACAAATAAGTGACTCTTTCTTTAACAGGAAAACCAAAAAATCTATTCCATCTAAATCATTCCGATTGGGGCTTTAAGTTAATTGTTTTTCAGTTTTATACTAGTTGTCGATTGAAAAGCGATCAAACGATTCTTGGTATGTCTAACGTACATTGAATTATTAAATGTCCATAGTTGAACTAAAAGAAAGCTAACCAAACTATTTTGAAAATGACATCACTTATATAAATTTTAACCCTTTCCTTGCCATATCTCTTGTGGAAAATAGTGCCTATGATTTTGAAATAATTTTTTAAAGGGAACATGAATTTGAAGGGAATCAATGATATAACTAAGTTTCTTATTATTAAGATGGCGCTTGGAACATAACAAGGCTTCTTACATAAAATTATGATAAGTTTTTAGATAAATATAAACATTTTATAATAAACAGTCCTACAGTGTCATTTCAGGCAATTCGATACCTAAACTCTTAAATAGACGACTGACCTTTGAAAACGTTTGATGACGGTGGCGACCTGGGTGGTTTTGAAATAACGTGTGGCAAACAGCCATAACAGATAAAACCGTTGAAAGGACATTTTAGTTTCTATTTACTCTACACAATTACTGTGAAAGTTTCCAATTGTAGTTTCGTCTTCTAACAGCTACGATCACTACCGGTTTAAAATCATATCCTCTGGTTTGATTATGCAATAAGACAACAATACCATTGTTTTTAATTTCTACCACTAGGTTGTGTAGAGCCTATTGTCTAACGCAGACTCTAAGTTACACAATTTATGATTTTCTATAGTAAATATATATCAGGTCAAACTTCTGTCTGCTACCATGTAATCAAGTACAACTTGCATCATGGTTGAGCAGTCAGCGGCCAGATTGGCTCCCCCAGCAGATTCTAGTCTTTATGTGGAACACCAGGAGTACACAAACACATAAGTTGTTAAAATAGCGAATGAACTCCTTAGAGCCAATGGCCACATACTCCAACCCTGGGTTAAATAGCCTCATGAACCTGCAATCGGCCACACGTTGATTTCGATTACATCCCTGAAGACATGCTTCAAGCAGGGGAGGTCAACCAGGGAGGGCTCCTGCCAATTGGAGTGAGAAACCCTGGTATTTAATGTATAAAGCCAGAGAGTGGTGGATCGTTAATAGACAGTTAAAATACTCTGTTGTATTTAATTACTGTCATTTACCTTCTGACTTAAAATTCCACCGTGGCCAATTTGACTTTCATCTTTCTTCGGTCGATAAAATAATGTTCCAGTAAAGTACTGGGTCGATTTAATGGAGTTTCCCCTCCCCATACATTGCTGGCGTTGCGCTTATATTAAAAAACTGTTAAATGTATCAAGAATGTTGACCAAAATCTATTCATTCATTCACTGACTTTTAATAATTTATCACTTTACTATCGTATTTGGCCTTCGTAACGTCATAGAATGTAGCATTGGCGATAAACATTCTTCGCTGAAAAAGAAAAAGAAATTGACTACTGCAGAATAAAATATTTTTAACCAACAAAACTAATCTTTTTAAATATTTTTTTTTTAACATTTTCATTTCATACTTTTAAAAAAGGTGATTCTTATTTTTAAAAGTTATTTAGATTGCCGTTCATTATTTCTATTTTTACTTCTGTTGTTTTTTTATTAGCAGCTTAAAACTAAAGTCACAACTTTTAAATTCTCTCTAACTATATGGAACTTTTATTTATACTTTTAGTTTATAGCTACTTCAATTCTCTTGACAGACATTAGAAATCTACAAAACATTTATCATTCTGATGCAATTTATTTGCTTGTCTCTTATGTATGTATGTATGTGTATGTATGCATGTATGTATGTATGTATATATGCATGTATGTATGCATGCATGCATGTATTTATGTATATTTATATGAGGGTGTATGTATATATAATGTGATTTGTGTGTGTGGGGGTGTGGGTGTGTGGGTGTGGGTGGATGTGTGGGTGTGGGTGGGTATGTGTGTGTGTGTGTGTGTGTGTGTGTGTGTGTGTGTGTGTGTGTGTGTGTGTGTGTGTGTGTGTGTGTGCGTGTGCGCGCGTATGTGTGTGTGTGTGTGTGTGTGTGTGTGTGTGTGCGCGCGTATGTGTGCTGTTGTTTAAATGCGTAAGCATTAAAGTGATCAATATACGCTCGCGCCATGATGTGAAGAATCCATCTTGTGAGTATGTATGAGTAAGTAACTACATATTTAAATCTATGTACTTAACTTTGCCTCAAACGAAGTGACAATCGCTGATACATACACGGATATTTGTATTCAAATCCATACACACTATCTCTCTTTCTCTCTTGGCCTCTCTTTTTAACCCCCTCTCTCTTTCTCTCTGTTGGTTACATTAGAAATTGTTTTACTTTTGTTTTCATGCAATGTAGATACTAATGATGCGATATCAATATCGGATATGTGCGAACTGTAAGTATTGTAAATATATAACAATATTTCAGAAGAGATATCTTTGTCATAAGATTGATTATTGGTTGAACCAGCAAACTTCCTGTACTTTGTGTACCTGCAATTTACAGATTTAGGTAATTATCTGGAAGAAAATGAGCTCCACTAACTTGTTTTTCCCTCTCAATATGTTAGCTGAATAACTTTCCTTTAATAGTGTCTTATAGACCCGTCAGCGTTTAATGCTATCGTGAATAAACATTGTTGGTGATTTGTAATAATCTTATAAAACATGAAATAAAATAAGTTCTGTGAAAACATAATGCAGAAAGTGAGTTATGTGAGATAGGAATTAATTTAATTAGGACAGACAATGAAAAATATGAAATGTACAGATGGCACGTTCTTCGTAACCCCGCGAGGTGAGGTGGCTCTCGCAGCGGGTTGTCGCTAGTCATTGTCAGCAGGAATGCTTTTGCAGTCCTGTCCATGGGACCCAGCCCCATTACCGCAACGCCCTAGGGCAAGATCCCAATCACCCTCCAACTCCCCCTCATTATTCTGTGACACTAGAGCCCTTGCCTTTCCATTTTTCTTTTCCGTTTGTTAAAAAATATTTTCTTATTTTACATTCCATTTTTTCTACTCAATCCTTTTGTTTTCTTTTTCTATTAAATTGTATTTACATGATATATTAAATAAATCAGAACCGTTTAAAAAGAATGTTGGAAAAAAGTTAAAGGAGAAGGTGTAAATGTTGCAAAATAAAACTAAAATTATGTCAACGTTACATTTTAAAGAAATTTAAAATTGGAGCTAACAAAATGGATGTAGTAGTTTATTTTCTTGGATCAAATGTTGTAAGAAGTTGGAGATGCTCAAATGAAATAAATGTTGTCATGATGAGACTACAAGAAATTATAAAATATGATGTAGATGCTTACATATATGTATATATATATATACACACACACATATATATATATATATATATATATATATGAGTAATCACCTCAATTGAGAATGAATGGAGAATCATAAAAACTATTATTGAAAAGGCTGCTACTGAAACTCTGGGCTCAGAACCAGAAAACACCAAGACAGGAACTGTGAAAAATTATGTTATGATCACTGATGCCATTGAAACCCAGTGACGAGCTCAGATAGAGTGTGACGCGCAGAAATGCTCAAAAGCTGAAAAATAGACATGTTTCCAAGAAGCCAAGGCAAAAGCAAATGCTAAAACCTTTTACAAGAAGAAAAAAAACATGTGGTATTAAGAATGATCACAAAGAATCCACACATATGCAGACAACAAAGGTCAGAAGGTCTTCTATATAGCCAGCAAGCAACTCTATGGACAGACAACTTCATCAACATGCGTACACCTAACAACTAACAAGACGACAGTACTAACGGACGCCCTGGACATTCTAGAGAGTTGGAGGGAGCACTTTGCAAGTTTCCTGAATAAGACCACGAACATCACTGTTGACTATCTGAAAAAGGCTCCACAACGTCCGGAACTGTACTGGATATCCTTACCACCAATCCAGAATGAACTTCAGGTATTTGCTAGGCAGATAGCATCAAACTAATCTCCCGTACCTGACAGCATCCCCCTGGAATTGTTGAAGTACGCTGGAAAACATTTTTCAAAGAAGATTAATTATGCTTATTTTGGATATTGGGAACAGAAACAACTGTTCAGTGATTGGAAGGTTGTACACATAATCACCATCTACAAAAAATAGATAAAAGTTTATGCGGCAACTACATATGAATCCCGCCCCCCCTCTCCCACCTGGCAGAAACTGCTTTAACAAGAATAATGTTAATATATTTACAGATGCATACAGAGCTCATACTACCAGTGTCCCAACGTAGATTCCACTCCAACAAAGCGTCTATATACATGATCTTCGGTGCAACACAGATACAGGAAAACAGCAGAAAACATCAAAACCCATTTACGTATATCAATGTTTGTGATCTTGAAAAAGCATTTGATAATACAGCTAGACGCAATGTAGAAGGTATTGGAACGGTTTGGATGTCTACCAACAATGCTCTCCATTATCAGATCATTCAACGATGATATGGTGGGCAGGGTGGGGCACAAAACCTACACCGAAACATTCCCGATCATATGTAGCTTAAAACAGGGCTCTGTCTTGGCACTTCCCCTTTACTCTGCCTATTGGTATTTAGCAACTATGATGTGTGAAGTCCCAACTGACAGCCCTGGAGTAGATCTGCTCTACCGACATTGTGGGGCCTCTTCAATACTACCCGCTTTCGATCTAGGAGAAACACCACGGCCTTCAAAGTTACCTACTTTCAGTTTGCCGATGATATGGCGCAGTCAGCAGTGCGGAAGATATTGAAAGCTCTGTAAGGAATTACACAAACGCATACCAGTAATTTGGCCTCACAGTAAATGTGGATAATACTAAAAACCTGACCTACCTGAACCAACACCACAGGATGAAATGGACCTGACTCCAACATCAAAATCCGAGGGGTGGAGGATGCAACATCAATCAAGGACATCGAATGTAAGATACAGGTAGGAAGTGCTGCATTTGCGTGACATAACAAGAGAGTCTTCCAGAACAGAGATTTGAATAGGGAAAGAAAGCTCATGGTGTATAAAGTTTTGTATGGAAGGGATATGTGGACGTTGTACGGGAAAGATATAAAGAAACAGGAGGTTTCATGAACATCAAGTGGCAGGATAAAGCGAATAACCCTCGATGCAGTTTTCAGTAGAAGAGAAGCATCAGAATCACCACAATAGTATAACATTTGTTATGGACGGGACATGTCAGACACATGAATAAATGCCGGCTACCCAAGAAAGTTTTCTACCATGACCTGATTGAACGAAAATGCCAGCTTTGTGCAGCAAAATGACACTACAAAGACAAACTCAAGCGAACACACAAAGGCTTCAACTTGAATCACAACAACTGGGAATCTGATTCGCTGGACAGGGAGCTTTGGATGAAGAAGGGGAAAACGGGCACAACGTACGTTGAGTTGGCGAGGAAAGATGCCCTTGAGACGAAATAATCCGATTGAACAAAGCCCTGCAGCCCTATTCACTGCCACATATTCAATGCCGAAACTGCTCCCGACTCTGTCGTGCACAGATTGGAATAAGTCACCTATGTCTCCATAATTGAGAGAAATTGATCCTCTATACTCGGACATGGATGCAGAGCGAAATACCAACCCAAGGGCAGGATTGATGGAGTCATTCTACTCACATAGCTTAAGAGGGTGTTTGTATGATTGCAAATGAATCGAATGTTATTATTAATATTCGAAAAACTCAGATCTACGATATATATATATACTATTGACTCTTCATAATATATATATATATAAAATTAGAAATGGTGCTCTGAAATAGCGATATATATATGAAGTGTATTTTGCAATACTCTGTATTTGTAATTAAAAGCATTTCGAAGACCTTACGCTATTGTTTTACAGTAGTGACAGTCTCACATATTTTAAATTTTCAGCAAACAAGGGGAGATAAAGCTGACAGAGCTCTGTTTCGTACTTTCTGTTACTTATCAAAGCTAAGTACTCCACCTGTCTGCTGAAAACCATGAATGTTTGATTGTTATAGAATTCTAGTTGATAATTATGAACTGATTATACAGAGCGGTTGCCGGTCAAGCAGAAATTGAAAATTAGAATTGGTGCTCTGAAATAGCGATATATATATATATGAATGTATATATAGTGTATTTTGCAATACACTGTATGCTTAATAAAGAGCATTTCGAAGACTTACGCTATTGTTTTAGAGTAGTGACAGTCTCACTAACTTTACATTTTCAAACAAGGGGAGATAAAGCTAACAGAGCTCTGTTTCGTACCTGTTGGTACTTATCAAAGCTAAGTACTCCACCTGTCTGCTGAACATCATGAATGTTTGATTCTTATAGAATTCTAGTAATAATCATGAACTGATTATACAGAGCGGTTGCCGGTCAAGCAAAAATTGAAAATTAGAATTGGTGCTCTGAAATAGCGATATATATATATGAATGTATATATAGTATATTTTGCAATACACTGTATGCTTAATTAAAAGCATTTCGAAAACCTCACGCTATTGTTTTAGAGTAGAGACAGTCTCACTTACTTTACTTTTTCAGAGCACCAATTCTAATTTTCAATTTCTGCTTGACCGGCAACCGCTCTGTATAATCAGTTCCTGATTATTACTAGAATTCTATAAGAATCAAACATTCATGATTTTCAGCAGACAGGTGGAGTACTTAGCTTTGATAAGTAACAGAAAGTACGAAACAGAGATCTTTCAGCTTTATCTCCCCTTGTTTGCTGAAAATTTAAAGTAAGTGAGACTGTCACTACTCTAAAACAATGGCATAAGGTCTTCGAAATGCTCTTAATTAAGCATACAGTGTTTTGCAAAATACACTATATATACATTCATATATATATATATATATATTTCTTTGTTATTTTGTACATATTTTTAAAACAAACTAAAATTGTTAAACTAATATCTTATGAAAAATATATAAATTTTTGTTGTAGTGCTTAGATTATCTTGCTATCAGGCATTTGAAACTAGGTGAGCTAGAGCCTAACAACGGCAATACCAATCATAATGATGATGATACAATAACATTAATAATTATTGTTTGTCTGTAATGCAAGTATTTGATAAAACAAACGTTTTCATTTTATTTTAATTTTTCCACTTTTTGAAGTTAATGTCAGCTTAGTAATTTCAGCATTGTGCAACGTTTACTAGTATTATTTGAAAAGGCAGATTTGAACATTATATGCCCCCTATCAATCGAAGGTTTTATATATTCTGATCATATTCTCAGACCTGCCAACCTCCAAAAACCAAAACGGCGAGTATCATGACAAAACGTGCCCCAAAACGAGGAGAAATGACGAAGAATAGGCGGAGTTTACATAATGAAAGCTATGCCCAGTTTCACAAGAGAAGACGCATCTCAGCCAGTCCAAAGTGTGTGGGAGATCTCCCTATCGGACGAGGACATTTGACAGGTCTGTATTCTTACTCGTTCCATTACCATTTGCCGGTTTCATGTGTTTCAGATGTCGAGGTACTCATTTATACTGTTATGTCAAACACTGCTACACAACAACTAGAAACCAATGAATCCAGTGATAGCTTAAGCAATTTCCTCCTGTCAAGAGGCAAGCTTTTGAATTGATTTGATTTGTTTAAGTAATTCAAAAACCATCTTATAACAGATTTCTGCTGTTAATTTTCTTTCAGTCTTCTTTGCATCAAAATATTTAATAGCAAAAAATTGAACACAATTCTAAAATCAGAAAAGAGAGAACATTATTCTTAATTAAAGAAACGTTAAAAGTTAAAGAAGGAAAATAAAATAAAAACTAACAAGCAAAAACCCAACAACATCTAAAGAAATAAAGAAATTAATGAATGAATTAAATGAAAAATAAATATAGAAAAACATTAAAAATAAAAAAATTCAGTTTGTAAAATGTAAAGTGAAGTTCTGTTTGGCTCTGATGCTATCTGACATTTCCCGACAAAACAAATTAAACTTACAAATTAGACAAATTAAACAAAAATGACCACAGCATCAGGCATTAACAATTTGCTCTGGAGTAATGCTATTAAAATCAAATCTAAATTTTCTGTCTCTCTTCTCGATATCATCAGGGTAGTGTTAAATTACAATTTCTTTCTGGAATTGCAAATTTCAAATCCAACATCTTACAAAAAAGGCAAAAGAAAAATAAATAAAAGGAAGGAATGAAAATAAGGAAAAAGAAGTTTAAAGAATTGAAGAGGTTTCATATTGGTTTCTAAATGCAAAACGCGTAATATGCTTTTTTCTACTTAAACTTTTCAAGGATAATTTAATTTTCTTTAAGAAATTCCATATTAATTACACGCTAACACTAAGCTAAAGAAACAAAATAACTATCATTTTCTGTGTTTGTGGTTTATATAAATTAATATAATTGTTTCTACTTTTGGCACAAGGCCACCAATTATCCCAGTGTATTACTGGTACTTTATTTTATCGATCCCGTAAGGATGAAAGGCAACGTTAACCTCGGCGGGATTTGAACTCAGACCATAAAGGGCCGTAACTCTTCGCTGCAAAGCATGGCGTACGACCCTCTATCAATACTGCCGATCCATGTGTGTTGTGTTTTACTAAGAATTCTTCCCCTCAAAAATGTATGCAATATATCTAACTATTACTAAATTCACGAGTCAAAAAGTATACATCTACTTGATCTCTTGATTTGCTAAACATAACAACTAGACATCTCTAAACAGACACCACCCTACCTTCCCGCATATAGATACAGTGCATACAGGAGACCAGAGATAATTACGGTCATCACTCGCATACCAGGATGACTTGGTAGCTTTTACGCTGCTTTCCCTTGTGGCTTTCGGTGCACATGTGATTGCAACAGCAACAGACTCTCTCTCTCTCACAACATGTTCATCCTTGATTCAGCAGAACGTCCATGAAGTGTAACATACTGAAGGAAAGAGTTCTGAACTGGTATTAGGCTGGGATTTAATTTATCGACTTCAAAATGTTGAAATGCAAATTAGATATTGGCTATATGTTAAGGCAGAGTCGAAATAAATCCCGTAACACAGTGTATCTAGCACTCTAATAACTGCCAATTGCACAGCATAGCAATGAAAAGGAAAAAGAAAATTTCACATTGGGTTTAAACAACAGCAAACATCAATATATCTTCATACGAACATTAGTGGCACTCGCTCTATTTTCACCATAGTGCAAATCGTTTCCCTCAGCATCTCGGCACAAATTGAGCCTGTCGGCCACAAGAGATCATAACACACTGGGCTAAAAGACAGATAAACACTGGGACTTGAGTTACCATCATTTTTGTGCCGGTCGCCATTGATATCTCAGGTAAGCTTAGTGACAGAATTGCCGTGTTCCTCCACAAAATGGGTAGTAGTACATCTCGCCTGAGGAAATAGCCTCGTGAGATAGAATGGCTGATGTAGCTGGTGTTTTCCGTAGCAATGCCATCACAATTTTATACATGGGGTGCAACTCAGATATGCCGCCTAGACTGGGGTGTAGGGTATGCAGCTCCCGCCCCATTCCTTTATTTCGCCATTTAAGTTTGTTTCTTTTCTGTTTCTTTTTTTTTTCGATTTTAATTGTATTATTTGATGCATTTTCATTTCCAGGAATAAGATTTTATGTTAGAATAATCACTAAGCCACGAGGTAAGAGTTATATCATAAAAACGGCTTAAAGTGGATGGTTTTATAACAACTGGCGGAGTCGTAGGGCATTTTAAAACCTAGCGCAGCCCCTCTCCTCTCCAGGTTAATTCCAGAGAATGATAGAGCGTGAGGGAATAAAAGTGAGAATGATATATCGAGGAAAATCAACCCAATACTGGACTGGTACACTTTTATTGACCTCGGCGGGATTTGAACTTAGATAAGCAGAGAAATGAAAACTGCACAGCATTCTATCCGATGTTCCACCAAATCTGCCAATTAGCCGCTTGTATTAAATAATTAAATATCACACGCTATGATAGATTATTATGATAATACCAGAGAGCTTATAACCCAACATTTAATTTGAGGATTTAGTCTTATTGTTTAGCTGTAAGATGACTCAGATTGAGTAGATATATGATGAAAGACGATCAAAGACGTTCCAGTCAAGAAAATATCTTCTTTTAATCACACAATATATACTGAACTACATAATCCAATGTGTTTTTTACAATGATGATTGGGTATAACGTGAGCGAGATTCGGCTATTATTTCTAGCAGGTAGACTATCAGTGTAGACTATAAGGAAGTTATAGAATAGTCTCCCTACCTTTCGAAATACTAAGGAAGTTATAGAGTAGTCTCCCTACCTTTGGAAACACCAAGGAAGTGTATTTGCCTGGTCTTTTGAATACACTTGCTCAGTAAATGATTTATTTCCAGCCCTGATTTACACATTTCATTGATATGTTAATTTCCATATCAAAACCTCTTTTTCATACATAGAACATTTTAGAAATGTTCAGTCACGTGACAGCATATTGAGCGGTGAAACGTGTAGCTCCTGGAAGCATCTGTCAGTCGGACTCGTATGTTACACTGGTTAATGAAACTAAGAACTTTTCTTATTATGCTTTGTCTCTACGACACAATATCTGCCTGTTCTTTAGATACAAGGGAATTGTGTGCATTCATAAGATACTTATTATTTAAGCTAGCATACTAATACTGAAAAGAACTTATATACACACATCGCATTCATTTTATTTATTGTAATTAATATTTGAGCTATTGTGTACTTGTAGTAATGTTAAGATACCATTATGTAGTGAATATATACGGTGGATTGGCAGAGTTGGTAGAGGGTTGGGCATGCTTTCCAGCATAGTTTCGTCCCTTTACGATCTGAGTTCAAATCCCGCCAAGGTTAACTTTGCCTTTCATCCTTACGAGGTCGATGAAATAAAGTACCAGTAATGTTCTGGGTAATTGCCGGCCTTGTGCCGAAAATAGAAACAATTATGTAGTGAATATATGGTGGATTGTCATTATCGGTAGAGGGCCGGACGTCATGCTTTGACGCATAGAGTTACGGCCCTTTCCATTCTGAGTTCAAATCCCGCCGAGGTAAACTTTGCCTTACGGGGTCGATAAAATAAAGTACCAGTAATGTACTGGTGTAATTGCTGGCCTTGTGCCAAAAGTAGAAACAATTATGTAGTGAATATACAAGAGATTGTAATTTTGTATAGAGTACCCCGATCGTTTATTTGATAATGTCTTTTAGCCTTCTGATTTTCTCACATTTAAGTTTTCCCTTGTACAGTTTCACCACAAAATAAATATTAGCTGTACAACTATCAGAATAGTTATTTATTTGCAGAAATGTTATTTATTTGTTGCAGATTTCATGGAACAAGGAAGAAGAAAACATTTTACTAAGTTGTAAAGATTTTGCCAGAGAAATCGCGTGTAATTCAGTATATTGTTATTGTACTTGTAGTTTTGTTTCTCAACTCTAGATCAACTGTAAGTGAGCCATTCTATGGTCAAAAGAAATCCAACTGGAGAAAGTATATGATTATATTATTTAAGATAACAGAGTTCGATTTGGTTAGAATTTCTAGCAGTTTATGCAACCATATTGATTCTTCATCATTGACTGAATATTGTAGTGTGAGGAATAGTTATATATTTATTCTGTCATTGAATGATAGTTTATATCACACAGACAATGTATAATAAATCGTTATGTAAAATTACTGCTTTTGTAAAAGAACAGTTCATTTGCACAGCGATTCACTAAAGTGACTGATATCTTTGATTTTGAAAGTTTGAACGATTCTATCTACATGTCTCTCTCTCTCTCTCCTCCCTCTTTCACAACCTCCTATTCCCTCTCTCGTTGAGGGCGTCTTCTGAATTATGTATTTCTGAAGCAACTCTATTTTCCTAAGCCAACTAACGAAGAAACTGGTACATTTACTTAGTGATTATTTATTGCTTCTTCGTTGAATAGGACGAAAGCTATACTTTGCTGATGAGGTTAAGTAAATAATATAGAATCATGTTCGGGGTTGTTTCCCGTATATAAATGTTTTTTAAAATATAGATTGAATGAGCTGGTTAATGATCATTGCATTAAACAACTCAAAGAGCCCCGTGAGGTGGATTGGCTGCTTCAACACATCTCCCTCACCGTCCTCCAGAGCAATGTGTTCTACATCCTCTCGTCCAGAACCCGTAAGTTAGTTAGAGGTGGCAGATACTCATTCGGACGTCATGAATTTCCTCCTTTTTCCAGAAATTATTTCCATCTATCTATCTTTCTATCTAACTATTTTAAAATTTAACTATTGATTTTTGGAATTTTTTTCCTTTTTTGGGGGTTAGGGGGGGGGGCTTTTATTTGCATTAAACACATTCATATACTTTAAAAAAGTATAAGACAAATTCTTATTTAACATTTTGTAATATTATATGAAGGCAGGTGGCACACTGGTTAAGTTGCTAAACATACAATTGTAATGTCGCGGGTTCGAATCTTGAATTGGTTTGGAGGTCGACTTCATGGGCTAAACATTTCAGTTTACGTTTTACTACGTACTTCATTCGACGAAACTGATGACCAGTGACAGCTGTGAGTTAAACCTACAATGGACTGGTGTCCTGTGTTGAGGGAGTTGTTCAGTCACTTAACTCCAAGGAAACTGGGATAAGCATTGGCTTCATGAAACTCTGCGATTTGGACATAAATATTAGATATATTACTCCTTATGTTGAAATATTCTAAGCTGAATTTATAGGGAATGTTATCTTGTCCAATTTTCAGTTAAACCAAATGATGTTGGAAACCAGCTCAATCTGGGCAGGTAGTTGGTTGGTTGTCAAACTTGAAAGTTCTTTATGATGTTAGCTTTCTTCAGAGAGCTACGTATCTTCCATTTGACCATGCTCATTGCATATCAAATTTATCTGATTGTTTATTTATTTATGTATTCATCATCATCACCATTATCTGGAGAACGTCGGATACTATGCTTAGCGGCATGGAGTTACAGCCCTTTACGTTCTGAGTTTAAATTCCATTGAGGTTAGCTTTACCTTTCATCCTTACAGGATTGGTAAAATAAAGTACTAGTAACGCAATGAGTCAATTTTATAGACTTTCCCCTCCATTTTCATATTGCTGTCCTTGTGCCTATAGTATAAATTATTATTAGTAGTAGTAGCAGTATTGCTGTTAGATTCGTTTCCCCTAGGAACAAATGTATAGGAAAAACATACTGTAATGGTGATGCCATTCCAAGAACATTAACATCATATATGATATGAAATGGCTTCTTTGAATAGGGGATTGAAACTACATCAAAGATTCAGCCTTTAGAGTTTTTGCCTCTTGCTCTGCAGTGGGAATGAAATATTGATCCCTTTTATTTCGACAGTAAGATAATTTCCTGGTGTGTTAACGGCTCTTATTTAAAAGATCTTTGATGAAGTAAAGCTGAAATTGAACTCTACCGGATTTGAACTAGAACTGTGTTGGCTCAAGTTATACACTAGAAGCTATTTTATTTCATGTAGTCTTGTGCTGTCTGAACTATATCACTCTAGAAGTTACAAATACACATTATACATATTGCTATAAAAATCAACTACTAATGAACATTAAAATCTATGTAAGATACGCAATGCTTCTGTAACATCTAAATGAGATGATTGATCTATATGTGAAAGTATATGAGATATTTAATTTTATGAGAAATTCAGCTTCAGTCAACAAATATTTTGTGATCATGTAAAATACTTTGAAGTCATTCCAGTCTTATCTTATATAATTTATACTAATAACAAAGGTGGATTGAACATGTGCTTTAACTACTATGTGGTGGTCAGAAGTGCTGTATTATCAGTGTAAATTTCTCATAAAACTATCACTTCACAAACAAATGAACCTTTGTGCATGTGTGTGGATATGCTGGTCACAAACTGCTGGATGCCAACTATAAATCAAGATGCCAATAAAAGCTATGGCAGTTGCTACTTTAAGTCTGATAATGAAAGTTTAGTTCTGAAACGTCTTGCCACACCAATATATATGCATACTACCAGGCTGACATGTCAGATGCTAAGAGTAATTAATATATGATTTAATGTCAAGCAGGAACAGGAAAGGGATTTCTAAGATAAACGATTTTCCTTCATCGCATACACATTTTCTTTCTTGTAAAACAAACAAAAAGTCAATATTGAGTATAAATATTGTAGGGGATTTCCGTGTAATTTTATTTAGGTGTCAGCAAATTAAAAATGAACGCATTTCATTTAGAATAAATTTTATTCAAGATATTTAACATTGTATTTTATAATTTAAAATGTTTAACACACAAGTATAAACGTATTGAGTATAATCTTAATGAGTATTACATTTTAAACAAGATTAGTTATTGAAAACAATCCAAGATTAGCTATTGAAAACAATGACATAATCAAAATCTCTAACATAAGGAAGAAATGTTATGAAGATCTACAAATTTATGCATCATAATAGAAATAAAAATGTTTATAACAAGTGGAATTTCAATGAATTTCACTATAAAACATTCATTCATAGAATATTCAAATCATCATCGTAGCATCTCTGCAATATCACACTGCCACCATTGCAAATGACATAATCAACTGTGGGTACATAGTCAGGTGATTAGCGCTAGTCATTAGTGGGATTTGGATTCTTAGAGATAAATTTGAACTTGGGATGCAAAGTGCTGGAACAGATATTGCAAGGCATGTTGTCTGACATTCTACTACTTTCTTTATTAACCCCTAAAGTTGAGATTTGAACTCACAATGCGAAGTACCAGAATAGGTACCACGTGATATCTCATCCAATGCTCCAGTAATTCTTCCCAGTCCAGTTCTCTAGACTGCTATTTTACTTATCAACATGAAATGCATTGTTGACTTCCCCTGAATTTGAATACAAGGCACAGATTACTAGAATAAGTACCATAAAGAATTTTACACAATATGCAAAAGATTAGTGACTCTGCAAATCTGTGGAGTGTGTATGGAACTGTAGTGGATTGTTTTAATAGAAATGCTACAAGCTAACAGAACAAAAGGGATCCAAAGACTATATGTATTATATTGCTGGGATTATTCTCTGTTGCGATCAACTAACTAGAAATATTTTAATCCTACCACAGTATATATATATCAAATATAATGGGCAAATCTAATATAATATAATAAATGGAACTGACAGTGTTTGAAAAGTCGCTTTTGGCAAAGGAATGTTGGAATAAAATAAATTACACATACACACAAACAGAATGATGGAATACGTAAGTAGGTGGGTTAGTTTGTTGGTAGATAAGTATGTGAGAACGTAGGTAAGTGAGTATGCAAGTAGATAGGTGTGGAGGGAAGCTATGAGGCATTTCAGATTCGTACTAGCAAGACTAATTATTTGATTAGAGAGAGTATGCTGAAACTGAAACCTTTATATAGGGACGTAGTTATTTTAACCATTTCAGAGCACAGCTTTTTATATATTTCCATGTTTTTACATATTGCCATGTTTTTGAAAAAGCCCATTACTCTATATTTACTATTGTATTTTGATGGTAAAGGATTTACCTCACATAATTATCTTACATAATATCAAAAAAGGAGAGTTTGATATTATTTATTTTGAGAAGAGTACCTTAACATCAGTAGGGGCAGCTGGTTATGGCCTGTTTGACCAGAAAGAAGTGAGACAATTATGGTCAGATACAGCTGATTTAAATTCTAAATGGTTAAAGGAGAATTTACACAGTTTTCAGCTGCATCCTTGACATCTATTTTGGGCAATGCCTGCATACGATCTCACCAAATATATGAGGTTACATACATAAGCACACACACACACACAGAGGCAAACACACACGTACATCTCTCTCTCGCTATATATATAAATATATAAATATATATGTATATATATATATACATATATATATATGTGTAGGAGGTGAGTTTTATTGTAGTACAATAAAGCAATGCAGATATCGGATAAGAAGCACTCTACAGTTTGTAGGACTACAGTTTGTTAGCATCTTTGATGCTAACGCCAATTACTATAATAACGCACTTTCTAAAGCCGGTTATCCAGATAAAATCAAATATAGTAAAGAAACAAATTCTAGAAAAACTTACAGTAGAATAATTAATCATGATCATTCCAATAACTTTAATAAAAGACCTAGATACAAAAACATAATCTGGTATAATGTTCCTTTCTCCATCTCTATTAATAAAAATATTCCTAAATTATTTTTAGTGCCTTAAATAAATGCTTCCCTCCCTCACATATCTATAGTAAAATATTTAACAAACACACCATCAAATGTTCTTATTCTACATCCTCCAATATTTCCAACATCATCTCTAAACACAACAATAACATACTAAATACTAAATCTCTTCCTTCCAACATTGAATTTCATAATAACAGTAATAGTACTCCCGACGTCATTGTAAACCCTAGGCTAACTTCTGTAAACCCAAATACAACGTCAAACACAACTTCGCTAAATGTTCATAATCCAACTCTAAATCAAGAAACTATTATTCCTATTATTCCTATCGCAAACAACTTCTCCAATCCAATTCCTTGTATAGATAACACTAGGTCACTCATTAATAATCTCTCTAATTGCAACTGCCGCATTAAAAATAAATGTCCTCTCAACAACCATTAAATATACCATCTTTTGGAAGAAGGTTTCTTCTGCGTCCTCATACTTGAACAGCTCTCTATCTAAAATCTGTAATCTCTGCCTAAATGAAAAATTTACCATTATCTCTAATCTAGATTCTATAATAAATAGACGTACAGATTTGTTTTCTATCTGCCTGCATAAATTCCATAGGACTTTTCACAAAGTATACAGCTAATATTCAATTCTTTATGAATTTAGAATATTTTCTCAAAGGCACATATACATACACCTCTTTAAAATATACCCATCTTCCTACCTTACTTCAAATGGCATTATACACTCTATAATACTTGTTTACTCATTACACTCATTCTATCTTCACCTTGTAAAATCCTTCATAACATATACATTTGTTTTTTTGACGTTAGAATATTCATCCGCAATTATTATTATTTTTTTCTCTCTATCATAAAACTTTTTAATCTCAATTTCATCCTTAATTTATTATTTATTTCTCCCCATCAACGAACTCATTCTTAATACATATTAACTCTTTCTTCGCACATATTATCAATTCCTTCAATATACAAACCTTAACTTCCCATTATTTTTCTCAAATCATCTAATACACAAACCTTAATAATTTTTTAATACATATTAACTCTTTCTTCGCACATATTATCAATTCCTTCAATATACAAACTTTAACTTCACATTATTTTTCTCAAATCCTTCTACACACAAACCTTAATCATTTTTTCTCTTCGTTAATTTTGAAATTGCCACAATACTTATAAACATACACCTTTTGACGTTAGAATATTCATCTGCAATTATTATTTTTTCTCTCTATCTTCATACATATCAACACCCTTTCTTTCCTCGTACATTTCCTCGTACATTTACTTCGTTAATTTTCAAATTCTTTTAATTTATACATTATCTTCCAACGGTTCTCAACCTCTCTATGTAAAACAATATATCTTTTCTCAGTTATAAAACTATCTCTTTCTCTCTATCACCCATCTCTCCCTCTCCACCTTCACTCTCATCTCATCCCCTTTTTTCATCCCCCCCCCCCCCCCTCCTAAATAAAATATTTTTTCCTCGTACATATTTTTCCCTTCGTTAATTTTCAAATTCTTTTAATTTATACATTATCTTCCAACGGTTTTCAACCTCTCTATGTAAAACAATATATCTTCTCTCAGTTATAAAACTATCTCTTTCTCTCTATCACCCATCTCTCCCTCTCCACCTTCACTCTCATCTCCTCCCCTTTTTCATCCCCCCCCTCTCTAAATAAAATATTTTTCCCAATATCACACATCAATCTAAAACCACTTTTCATATGTTGATTTAAAACTGCACTATCCACAAGTGTTTTTTAGCCTTCATATCATGTTCTCCTGTTTTATCTGATGAAAACACAAATATTATTGCATGATGATGTTTGTTTTTGAAATGCGCATAATAAAATACATGGAACTCCTTTAACCATCTTTTGATCTTATATATTATATATATATATATATATATATATATATATATATATATATATATTTAATTTTTTAATGCATTGTATGGTTCTCAAAATTATATAAATTTATATTTCCTATTCAACAATGCTTCAAGCAAATGAAATTACAACACTCTGATATATATATATATATATATATATATATATATATATATATATATATATATATATATATATATATATATATATATATATACATTTATAAATATATATGTATATATAAACATTTATATATATATATTAAAGTAAATTTTATTGTGTAAATCATCACATTAGAAATGATTTTTTGGTAAAGAAAAAAAAAAACAAATGTAAAATATAACTGATTCCCCAAATATTAAAATCTGTAAGTATAGGAATATATTCATTGAAATATATTAATATACTAAATAAAAATAGATTAAATAACGCCATTGCAAATACAGACATAAATATATATGTATGTATATATATATATATATATATATATATATATATATGTATAAATAAATATATATATATATTATCAATTAGAAAACAAATATTCAGTGATCAAATATAAATGTATACATTGTGTTGTAACGTGATAAAATATTATTGATAGTAACTATAGAGTTTTCTCTAGCTAATAAAATGTCAGATTAACCAGGGTTTCACATTGAAAATACAACTAATTCCATCTCTCTCTCTCTCTCTCTCTCTCTCTCTCTCTCTCAATATGAATTAGGCAGAGTAATGGCAGTGTATACAACATAATCAGTGTCTCTGGTTGAAAGGCCTGTCTAAAATTCTTGCAAAAGTGTGCACTATGTTAAAATTGAAAAAGGTCCAGCTTATCTTGTTAAAATATACAGCTACCTAAGCCTAGCACCTAGAAACAGGAACATTTTCTTGATCCAAAGCTATAATAGAGAATACATGATATGGCACCCCACTGTGGTCTATGTAGGTGGTAGATGTATTACATGACATGGTTTGCTATTACCACCTGTCCTTTCACTGCATTTAGTGGAACACACTCTTCTGCAAGCCTCATCCCCAACACCAGTTTCGAGGACATAGAACAGTATCATGGCAGCACCCTTCCTTACCTGACTAAACAGTAATGGAAAAATAGAACAAACATTTTCACTACTAGTAGCACTATTCATTTGAATAATGGTTTCTGATTTAGGCAAAAGATCAAACATTTTGGGGAAGGAGAAAGTCAATTAAATCGATCTAGAGCATTAATAGTACTTTATTTTACTGACCTAGTAAGGATGAAAGGCAAAGCTATCTTTGGTCGAATTTGAAATCCGAATATAATGAGTCATAGCCCTATGCCACGAAGCTTGTTGTCCAACTTCAACTGACACTGCCTATCACCCGCCCTTGTTCATTTGAATAATGTGAACTGCTTTCATACGTGGCATGTATATACATGTGACTGCAAGCCTGATGGAGTGTAAATAGCTTTGACTGAGATTTATCCAGTGTATGCAGTGAGCAGTCCAACGCAAGTCAATCAGCAAATGCAGAAGCTCCCTTTGCTGGAGAAATACTTACTGGACCAATATGTATGAGAAAGATTCCATAAAGTTGGTAAGATTCTATAAAGTTACTATTGATACATAACTATCCAAAACCTCACAACTAAACATCATATATATAAATGCATGAACCCGTAACTCCTGATAGAGTCATTGGGGTGCCATAGTGGGAGACAGCATTTCTAGTGCATTTGATGTCTGGGAGGATCTATACCTCACAAATTTCTGAACAGAGCAGATTTCTACCAGAGAAGGTTAGAATGTGAGAGAGAGAAGAAGTGAGAAAGAAATATAGAGGAATCAACCCAATCCTAGAGTGGTACTTTATCAACCTAGAAAAAATAAAAGTCAAAGTTGGCCTCATATATAAAAATGTACACTGTCAAATCCAGTTGCATTTATCTCACTGTGAAATGTGACACGCAGGAACATTAGATAGTGATTTCCTATAAAATATTGCTACACATATATTTATCTGTAGCCCAATTATACTGGTAATCTCCTAACTAATGATTGACTGTTAACCATGTACCATTTTATAAATAAACTTCTATTTCTATCTTTGGCATTTTTGTGTGGGAGAGGTAAGTGAATTTTGAGAATTTATTAAATATAAGATGTTCAATTTAAAAATATTAGTTACATTTATTTACATAATTCATTTATCTTTATGACCATATAACTGCCTATATACATATGCTTATAGTTACATATATATATATAAATATATATATATATATATATATATATATATATATATATATATATATATATATATATATATATATATATATATATATATATATATGTATATATGTATATATATATAAAAGAAATACATAAATAAAAGGTTGATGAACAAAGAAGAAACATATCAGTTCGAACTCCACACCATGAGACTGAAAAACACATTAAATGTCTAATTTTCTAGTGAGACATAATTCATATAGTTCTGAGTCTGTATATTTATTATTTCATAATATATAGTGTTTTAAATTTATGTCTCATTAATATATATTTAATATGTTACCTAAAATTATTTCAGTCATTAAAACCATATTCACACGAAGAAACATTATTAAATATTTATAGAAATATTGCCAAGGATTTTATTTGTGCTTTGTCTCATAGACCTTGAAAGGTATCTGACTTTATTCCATGGGACCTGTTGTAGAAGGTTCAGCGGGAGTATCGGATCGATGGACAGCTTCTGGCCCTGATGTCTCTATACAGATGCCCTAGAGTTTCTGTCAGTTAAATGCAGCTGAACCATTCAATATGAGTGATCGACTCCGACAAGGTTGCATTTTGTTATCTCTCATGTTCATAATCTTCATGGTCAAGATTGACATGTGCAGCCAGATTGGAACTGGTATCGAGACTGGCAGTTCTAGGATTAGTTAACTGGATTTTGCGGACTGCATGATACAATCTATTTCATTAGAAGATGATCTCTGACATGAACTTTATAGGTGTGCTGCTGAGTGCTGCATGGCCAAAATAAAAATCAGTGCTACAAAAAGTGAGACACATAATCTCTCAAAGAAGCCTGCACAATGCCTACTACATGTGTATGGAGCTTCACCAAAGGAATATGGTCAAAAATACAAGCAGCCAAAATATGGTGCCTCCAAAATATCTTTGGAGTAACGTTAATCAATAGACTGCTTAGCTCACAGATCAGAAAGTCACTCCAGTTAGAGTCACTACTTCTCTGAATTTAGAGATGAATCTCAGATATTAGGGAAATATTGCTAGAATGTCTCAAGAAAGAACTGCTGGACTCATTTTATGGACAATACCAACTGGCAGGAAGCCCAGTTGCAGACCTCTAGCAACATTGTTGGATAACATCCATGTGTTAGGTGCATCTGATACGAAAGGCATGCTTTAAGACTCTGCCAACATGACCCTCCCAGGTATTTGTGGGCAAAGAAGAAGAAGAAGACTACATGTGAAGTTGCTGTTATACATTTATCTAGAGAATAAATTATTTTGTTTGATTATATATTCCTTTCTTTGTATGTCTGTTATAAATTGGTGGAGAAAAAAGGCAGTCATGCATGTTAACCTTCTAACCTCAACATTTTTAACCTAAAATAATTATCATTACTTGTATTGGTGAGTCTTATTTCTGTGGTATCCCCATGCACATCAGTGAATTTAATTATGGGAAGATATGTGTCTTGGCCAAGTATACCAACTTGCTCTACTTTTGAAGATATGTGTCTTGACCAATGCTATTAACACATGATATATACTACTAATCAATTTGGCTGGTTGTTCAGTACGTTACTAATTTGGTCATCACTGATTCTTATTGCACTAATGTGAAGAATAAATAAATACACCGTATGGTGTAATTCCACACACTATATTATAATACACTATTTGGTTACAGTATGACATTATCTAAGCCATTACTATTTCTCATATATCTTCTAATAACTTGCTATCCAATAAAGTCTTTTGTTTATATTTTTCACAGAGAAGATACATTTTTGGTTCAATCGATTATTTTAGCAATTTTAAACAATTTTATTGGCAATAGTAAAATATATATAAAAGGTTACAAAAGTAGATGTAATTTTCTGAAATGCATTCAGTTGGATCAGAATTTAAAAACAACAATAAACAAAATAAAAATGTATGTCCTAAAAATAGCAAACATTACTTTACTTAAAACCCAAATAAATATATGAATTTATTCACTAGCAAGAAGTTCAAAAAAATTAAAAAATTGCTTCCAGTTTAATATTGTGGTTTTATAGTTCTGCATTTTATAATTTTCACAATGTTTGTTTATATGAATCTGGTTTTAGTGAAAGAAATAAATTTTAGATAATATATTGAATATATATTTAATACTAAAGAAGTTTGAAGATTGTTGTATGTTCTAATAAAGTAAAAGGTTTGTTTATTTTTGTTATTTTTCAGTAAGATTAGTGAATAGGAAATGGTAGTAAGTACAGAAAACCATGAAATTATTTTGTATTAAAGTGCTTTGTATAAAACAGCTATTTTCAATCTACTGTGTGATGAAGGGGTTTTGTTGTTATTTAAATATATGTTAGCTCTGATTGAGCAGATCTTTGATCAAAGGTATTCCAATCATAACCATATTGTCAGTTTGTACGTCAGAAACTACATTTTCCATTGTGACCTTTATTCAATTCATGGGAAATGTGGCTGCTATTTCTAGAAAGTGAATTGATCACATAGACGCTGTCATATGTTTTTGTCTTGATATATTCTGTTGCTGTATGTTGTTGTTTAACCAAGGTTAGTCCTGCTCATATTGGTCTCTGATCAAAGGGGTTGCAGCCATAAGCATCCTGTCTTTTCCTATGAACGAATAAATCAGATTATCAAATGTGTCTTTTTCTTAGATTGTGAGTTGATGGAAAGACAGCTGTTATATCCAGCAATTTGTGTTATCACATAGAGGCTCCCTTATTAACCTGTTTTGGTGTATGTAGGAGAGGGAGGCATACCTGTTTGCACATGTGATTTACATTAGAACATGGGGAAGAGATATAACACTTTCATTACACTCTATCTGAGTTAATAAAATATTTGAAGTGATTTACTACAATTATTAATTATATCATTATTATGAGAGCAATTTTAACATAATTTAAGGCACAGTACCTATATCAAATTATGTAGGACGATTTTGATTTAAATAGGAACCCTTTAAAATGAATGACTGCTTCATAGAATCGGAGGTGGCTTTGGTGGGTGGGCTGTGAAGTGTACCAGAAGTTGACCAAATGATATCGCTTATTGTTTGTGAATAGGGTTTATGAACAAAGTGAAGGATACCTGTTATTAAAGGTGATAGGCTGGACAAACCTATCTACATCATCCCAGCACAGAAGAACTGAACATGTGGTGATTAATAAAGTCTTTATAAAACTGAATTCATCATAGATGTAACATACAAAATGTATTTACTTTTATTTTAGAATTGTTGCATAATACATTTAACTTGTAAATATAAATCCTATAGAAAAATATTAAGATAATAATTTATCTTGATCTCCAGAGTAAATATTTAAAGTAAATATTAGCTATAGTAAATAACAGGTAGAAGAGAAAGAGATGGTTCTTGCTACATTAGATACAGCAAACAGCATATATTATACATAAATACATGATGTGAAATAAAGATATATAACAGAAGTATTCTGTCTTCCAAAAGTCATAACAGTTTATTAATTATATTGTTTTCTTCTATTGCAAGAATTTTCAGGTTTATTTCTTAGAACTGATTGATTAAAAGGAAGCAGCAATCTAACTTATTTATCATACAATATAATTGTTAGCTAAAGTACATTGCTAATGATTTTATTGCATCTTTGTATATCAGTAGCAATGCTAACACTTAGTCATCATCTCTGTGCTTTTCTTTCTAATTACATAGTCAATAATAATAGAAGAGCCAGTCACTGACAAAATAATCTGTACCTGAAAAACATCTAATATGAAACTAGCTACAATATATTTTATTTAGCCTATTCTGCTTTGAAGCTATAGATAAAATATTATTTTATTGAATATATTCTAACACTGAAGAACATCTTAAATAGAGTTTGATGCATGAGTAGAATATTGTTCCAAAATATGTCGTAATGCTTCATGGTTGACTTGAATCATTCTGATAATTAGATGATGTCACTTCTATGTAAATCTATAGCTCTACAAATGCAGCTGATATTTCCTTGGGCAAAAGCCTGTCAATGTTCAGATTAAATGTTTCAAATCCGTATATATTCGAGCAATGAAAAATAATGTAAATTTGAATAAATACTAAGTGAAAAATGGGTGTGAGGAACTAGCCTTTGCAGCAAGTTCTCTCCCTTACAAAAGCTATGAAAGAGCTAATAGAAATGAGATTTAAAATACAATTATATTACAACTTTAAATCTAAATGAAAAATACACATTTTTCAATATCAACACTTTTCAATAGTATCTGATATCACCAATCTTATACGTGGGGTTGTCATCTTTTCTCTAATCATTATTAGCAATGAATGCTATGAGTTAGGCTTCATTTCAGTCATACATCCAGCAATTAAAATGTGTCAACTTTTTTCATGGCTTCATTCTAACTGAACTTATACAGTGTAGAGTAAAATAGAGTTTTCTTATTTTTCAGAATTGAAAACATGTCAACATAAAAGCTAAATATTTCTTAAATCATAATTAGTCATAATTAAAATGGAAGTGGAGTTTGATAATGTGATCCTGATTAAAGTGAGATGGTCATAGTTGGAAGTTATATTACAGGCATGCGCAAAGACAATTGGCGTGTAGTTAACAACAAAAACAACAATGAAATCATAGCTTATACGTCTAGATTTACACGACAAAAATGAATAAAACTGTATTTCCCCCTGCAAGAATTATTTAATTATTGAATAAACAGACGTTATATATTATTTGTAATTTGTTTACTGATTTCAGAAGGATTTCAATTTTACATAAAATTCAAATCTTATGATTTGTGGTTTATTGCTCTCTCTCACCCTCTCCCTTCTATCACTCTCTCACTTGTTGTCTCTCTTTCCTTCTTTTACTCTATGAACCCTATATAATGTCTCTTATTCTACCTTTTGCTTTCAAAGTATTCATAGAGTGGTTGGAATTAAACAAGCATTAGAGAAACTTGTTGAAGTTTAACGTAATGGAAACTCATTACATAAATATATCTAAACATAATGTGTTGATTAACTGCTGCATGGTAAATAGTGTCTGGATGTTGGCCCACATCACAGGCATAAAATATGGGTGCAATTTATATTTGAGTATTTACAGTATATATTCCACAATTCACATCTACCGTTAGCTGAAATGGATGGTTACATACCATTCAAACTCTCTCGTTAATTTATGATAAAATTCAACATTATTTCATTCATTTTAATGTAGCTACTGATGCAAATATAAGCTTTGTTTTGAAATTTAAAATGTTTTCCCCTTCAACTATATAATCAAATAAAGATCAAAACCAATAAAATCATTGGCTGAAATTTTAACAATATTTTTATTACTGATCTGAATTTTGACCAACTGTAAATGATGTCCATAATGTTATGAAATAATGGAAATGTATAGAGAAATATTAATGGTTCATAAAAAAAAAATGAGAAGAAAAGAAATGCTTGAATCATCTAAAGAAATGCTAATAAGCCTGAAGTACAACAAAGACTTTCTTAAGGATAAACAATGGTTTAAGATACTAATCACAAAATTCAATCACTTCATTTTGAGATTCCTGTCTGGAAAATCAATTACAGTTTTTGATCAGTGACAAAGCTGCTATGGCATTGTAGATGGTTCTAAATCTATTTTCTATGAGAAGTGAAACCTTGCTTATAATGAGAATATTAAAAATAGTAATTTATAGCAATAATAATAATTGTTTCTACTTTGGCACAAGGCCAGCAATTATCCAGTGCATTACTGGTACTTTATTTTATAGACCCCGTAAGGATGAAAGGCAAAGTTAACCTCGGCGGGATTTGAACTCGGAATGGCAAGGGCCGTAACTCTATGCGACAAAGCATGGCATCCGACCCTCTACTGATACTGCCAATCAACCGCCTATAGCAATATTAATAATGATTTCTAATGTTGGTGCAAGGCCAGTAGTTTTGGGAAAATTGATAGATGATTAGATCAACTTCAAAAGGAGGAAAAGCAAATAATAATAACATTAAAACAGAACACAATAGGCCTGACATGGTGGGGTTCGACAAGGAAAAAGTTCTTGCTCAGTTAAATATGTAGCTTGCCCCTTTGACACACGAGTGCAAGAAAAGGAGGAGAAATTTAACCGGTACCAGGGTCTAAAGTGGGAGGTGAAAGGAATTGTGATTGTTCTGAGTCAATGTCCTCATTATCATAAGAGCACTAGGTACCAACTCAAAGAGTTGCCAAAGCTGGCTAAAGGATAAGCCACCTTTTCTGGAACTCTACAAAAAAGCATGCCTACTGGGAGCAACAAGTACCCACTGATATGTGCTCAATATCTGAGGCTGCAGGTAGTTGCTTGATATTTATTTTGACAAAATTATCCAGTTAAATAACATCAATGACTGTGATATCAAATTCTCAAGAATAATAATAATAATAATCATTTCTGATTTAGGCACAAGGCCAGCAATTTTTGGTGAGAGGAAAGCTGATTAAATTGAGACCAGTGGATGACTGGTACTTTATTTTATCGAACCGGTTAATAACGAAAGGCAAAGTTAACATTGGAAGGAATTAAACTGAAGATGTGAAGGGCTGTTAATCTATGCTACTGAGCAGGGTCGTTGATGCTCTAACGATTCTGCTAATCCACCACCCTGAATAGTAATAATAACAAGAATAATAATAACAATAATAATAATGCTTTCTTTATTAATACATTAAGGACAGTACAAGACAATACAGGACGGTACAAATGGGCATTTCTGTGTGTAAAAAAAACAAGAAACAGAGGATGTAATAATAGAACATGAAAAAATTCCCCAATAGAGGGGAGACTACCAAGCGACATTCGGTGAGAAAGCCCATTAAAAAGCCACAGTGACCCAGACCACCAGGGCAAGTACCCTCTCCCAGTTTTCCACCTTTAATTTACAGACACATACTCAGAGTAGGCCCATTCACTCGGGCTATTCTTGCCTCTCTCACCCATCTTTCAACAAAATGCTGGGAAGAGAGAACTTCCCTCTCTACCCTGATTTTCCTTTTCAAATGAAATTTGAAAAAGTTAATCAGAGCATCACCGAAGAGGTAAGTGCTCGTCTTCATCCCTTTCAAACGTGTCCACCATACTATCTCTTTCGCCATGGCCACCAGACAGATAAAAACTGCCTGCCCATCCCGGCTAAAGGAGGAGGGCGGGGCAATCCTCACGATGGACTCAGATGATAGCTGGATCCGTCCTGCACGCGACAGCAGGTGTTCGACATAAACACACAAGTCAGCAATGCTCAGACACTGGACGAGTGCGTGCAGGACGGTTTCGTCGCCCTGCGCGCATCGCGGACATGCCCGGCTGACGGCACTTCCATGCCTGTAGAGTTTATCCCGAACTGGCAAAGCTCCTCGGTAGCACCGCTAGGCCAGGGATTTCTGGAAGTTGTCCATAGGTCCCGGCACGAAAGTTCTTCCGAAGAGATTGGCTAGTTGATTTTCGTCGGCGCCTGGAGTTTCCCCAAGTACGTCGTCGCTCTTCCCCTCCACTAATACTCTATAGAACGCCAAGGTGGAGTTTTCACCGATCACATTGCCCGATTGGTTGAGGGCTGTGAGCGCCTGAAGACATTCCAGTCTCCAAGCGCTCCCTCTCGGTCTTCGCTTGACCCAGAACTGCAGCTCCGTCAAGGAGACAAGCTGGGGAAAGACGCGTCTAGCAAATGGCGACCACACCTGATCACCGTCGAGGAAGAGGTGGAGATGTCGTAGCATGAGCGCGTGTCTGCGCATCATCAGCCATGGCATTGCCAGCCCTCCACGTAGCGGGTGTTGACAGCAGACGGACCGCGTGACCATCGGAGCGCGTCCCTTCCACAAAAAGCGAAAGAGCAAACGCTCCAGCGCAGTCAAGTGGGGCTTAGGACAAAGTACGGGTAGTAGATGACGGACGTGATATACGCGTTAGCCACCTCCGCTCGACCTTTCAGGGATAGCTTCCTCTCCGCCCATTTCTGGGTGAGAGAAGCCACCCTGCTCGTCACCTCGTCCCAGTTTTTGTCCGTCTGGACGTCCGGACCAAACCAGACCCCGAGCAATTTAACCGGTCCGTCCGTCCAGCGCCCGACGACGCTGTTGGACGGCATGGACCTGCCTCTCCAGGTGCCGATCTGCAGACCCACTGACTTTTCCTGGTTGATCATTGCTCCTATCACCGCTTCGTATTCTCTTAGTGTAGTGCCGATCGCCTCGATGTGTTTGGCGTTCGACACCGCTACGGTGACATCGTCCGCATATGCTGACATGGATCTTCCGCATCCTAGTTCCGGCGGGACCCCCCTCATCGTTTCCAGTTTGTGGAGTAATGGTTGAGAGTCAATACATACAAGAGAGACGAGAGGGGACATCTTTTTCGGACCGAGGGCATGATGTTGAACGGTTCCAGAAGGTGACCGTTCACTCTCACCACAGAGCAGATGTCGCTGTGCATGGCAGCGATCCAGCCTCTGAAGACGGGCCCAAAATCAGCCGCCCTCAGGACCGCCGCTAGGTAACGATGGTCGACCCTATCGAAAGCTTTCGACTGATCTAAATTGATCAAGGACCCACCCGTGCCAGGTTCCCTAGCTACCCCCTCTACGATGTATCGCATGAGGTGGAGGTTGTCGTGGATGGATCTGTCGGGAATGGCGCATGTCTGCGCCTCTCCCACCAGACCACCAACGACAAGCGCCAACATCTTCGCTAGCACCTTGGCCAAAATCTTGAACTCTGTGTTTAGCAGAGTCATGGGCCTAAAATTATCTATGTTATCCTCCTTGTTCGTATCCTTTCTAAGCAGCGCCACAGCTCCTCGGCTCACAGAGCTGGGAATTCTCCCGTTCTGTTGCCAGTTACTGTAGACGTCCGCCAAGAGGTTTCCGAACAAGTCTGGCATTTGTACGTAAAGTTCATAGGGCAGACCATCCAAACCAGGCGATTTAGCCCTTGTGCAGCCAGTCATTGCCTCCCTTACTTCAGCGGCTGTTATCAGATTTTCGCAACACTCCGCCTCAGTGGCCGAGAGCAGCGGCAGTCCTTCGAGGTGGACACTAAAGTCAATCCCTCGACCCGGCCCGCCGCTGCCCCCGAACAGCTGTGCGAAATATCACTGAAAAGTAATGACGCGTTTAGCTTCCAGTAGCCGGGTCCTCGTCTATGAAGCCTATTTAAGTCAAGCACACAGATCACAAATATGTGGTCCGTGTAGCTGACTATTTTGAATTGTGGACAGCCTATGCTAGACCTGCTAGCCTATGCTAGACCAGCCTATCAGCCTATGCTGATCTGGATGACCCGATACGGTTTGTCCAAGCCCACATTGGCACATTCGGGAAATCCAATCGGTACCTGTCAGACAGTTCAAAACGCCTGAGCAGATTGGTGAGGCTCTTGCACCCTCCTCCCCTATCCGCCAATCCCACACAGTCCCAGCGTGCATCTAAGATCCCGTTCCAGTCGTCCACTAGCAATAAAGAGCGGGACGTTCCAAGAAAGGTCTCCAGAGGCCGGAATAAATCAGGCCGCCCTGCTCCTGTCGGAGCATAGACGCCCATTAGCCTCAAAGATTATCCGTCTCCGCTGGTCACGTCTAGCACCACCAACTTACCTTCTGAGTCCAGGAAGATGGCCCGTATGGAGAGATCCAAACCTCTCCGAAAAAGCACAGCAACTTCTTCCCCCGATCCCGGACCGCTGGGAGAATCGTACACATCGTAGCCGCCGAAGATCGCTGCGAAGGCTCGTGCTTCGGAGATCCTGGTCTCCCTGATGGCCACTACATCTATGTTTAGTGAACTAAGGTCGTTGAGCAGGTGGCCCTGCTTCCATGACGACCCCAGGCCAAGCGCATTTATGCTGCCTATTCTAAGTGAGGTCATGTTGAAATGGAGTGGAAACGATGCGAAAGACTACTTACCTTACTTCTCGTAGAGGAAGGATGGTTTGTCCATCCTTTTCACTGCTTGTGGCCTCCTCCGGAAGGATGTCCTTATAAATCCTCCTGGAGTGTGTTTGTCGGAAGTCTCTGATGTCTTTGGGGAATCTTTGTTTTAGTGTCGTGTACGTTTTCTTAGTGATGCGAGTGATTTGTATGTGTGGAGTTGGTGTGAACTTTTGGGTTGTTGTGTAGTCTTTTTCTGTGATGCTAGTGTTGTGTTGGATGTAGTGTAATAAATGGTTGTTGTTCAAATTTAATGCTGTGTAGTGTGTATCGTTTTGGTTGTTTTGTTTTGTTTGCCATTGTTGTGGGTTTGTTTCTGTTACGCTTTTTGGTGACTTTTGTGGTGTGTGTGATGGTGGTGTTGGGGTTAATGATGGTGATGGTGTTGGTATTTGTGGTGATGGGGTTGGTGATGCTGGTGTGGATGGTGGCATATCTGTTCTAACTTTTTTGTTTGATAGTTTATTTGTTTCCCTCTGTATTTTGTTTTTGGAGGCGGAAGAAAGAGAGTTTTTTTCTTTTTTGGTTTATTTTTTGCTTTTTTTCTGATACCGTTTCCCACTCCTCGTCGTCACAATCTGTCTCCAGTTGCGATAAGCCGGGGAGTGGAAAATCCTCCACAGGTGCTGGTGCTAGTTCTGGCGCGTTGTGTGGTGGTGGTGTTGGTTTTACTACTGTTGCTGCGGTTGTTGCTATTACAGTTGCTTCTCTTGTTGCTGCTACAGATGTTGCTGCCATCACTGCTGCTGGTGGTGTTGATGGTTGAGTCACTGGGGTGGGTAAGTGAGGTGGCCTCAACCTTTAGCCTGAGGGCAGAAAGCCCATAGGTGGGTTCCTTCACCACAAACGACACACCTAGGCCTTCTACACTCGACGATTACGGTGAGGTGGCTGCTGTCAGTGAGGTCTAATACCTGTGGGATCTCCTCAATACTTTTATGGTCCGCTTGGATCAGGAGCTCCATCCCAGACCTGGACCAGTTCTGCTTTTCTTTCGCTATTTCGATTATCTTGGTGTTGGCCTCGATGCCGGCAAGGACGGCAACCATTAACCAGGGAATTTCGATGGCCGGCGGAACGTGGGACTGACCCTGTATCCATCTTTCTTTACCATTCTTTTGGCTTCTAATTCCTCCTGAGTTACCTGGATCGCTTCGCACGTTTTTGCTACTCTCGTAAAATACAGGGTAGTTTTCTCAATTTCATTGTTGCTGTTGTTATCGTTATTTTTGTTATTGTTAATTTTAGTTTCAGTTGTGGTGGTGGTGGCGTCAGTGGTGTTCGGTGTGGAAGAGTTCATTTTGGTTGAATTCATTTCGATATCACGAGTTAATTTCTTTTTTCTTTTCTTTCTGTTGTCGCTGTGGTGGTGGTGAGGGTGGTGGGTTTAACACCTGCAGTCATTGTAATGGCGGGAAATGAATGTCTTCCTGAGACAAATTAAAAATATTGCTACCGCTTATATTTTTAGTGTTGGCAAACGTAATAATATGTACAATGGTGGTGTCGGTGTGAGGTGTTAGTTTGTGAGGAAGGTGTGAATCTGAGTCGGCCATGACTTCACAGAGAAATATTTTTTTGTTTGATAATTATAAAAAGTTAAAATTTTGGGCTCAAGGCACCAATCTTCTTGAGTGTCCTTTTCAGAAATCAATGTATGTGCACTTATATACAGTTAACAATAAAAAATTTCCATAAATGGCAATTTTAAACAACTGAAAATAAAAAACTTTGCGGAGCTCACGATGATACGATTTACTACATAGGTCATCAATAACAATAATAATAATAATAATAATAATGGTTTCATTTATTGTCCTCAAGGGCAGACATATAGGGGACAATACAATAGACAGGGACAGTGGGGGTTTTACAAAAAAATTGAGTAAACAATAGGAAAACAAAAACAATAAACAGGAAAAATACAGCAATAAAAATTCCCCAATTCAGGGGATAACAACCTAGGGTTGGTTCAGGTACCCCACCAACCTGAAACACCCGATGCTTCGAGAGCACCCTTGAAGGGCACCCCTCTCCTCCGCAAATTCGCTAGCCTACAGGCACATGATCAGAATAGGCCCACTCACACAGGCCATTCTCATCACATTCACCCACCTTTCAACAAATGTACTGGGAGCAGCAATTCTCTCTCCATCCTCACCTTCCTTTCCAAATGAAATTGAAAAAGTTGATGATGGATTGCCCGAAGAGAAAAGGGTCTGTTTTCAGTCATTTCAAACTGGTCCACCATACAACCTCTTTCGCTACTGTCACCTGACAGAGGAAAATTCCCTGCCCTTCCTGGCCAAAAGAAGGTGGCAGTTAGATGTTCACTATCGACTCGAGTGATAACCCTTCTACACATGACAACAACTGTTCGACATGACTCCACACGTCAGCAATGCATGAATACGGGACGAGTGCATGCTGAATGGTTTCGTTATTCTGGGTGCATGTTGGGCAGGTCCGTCTGACAGCACTTCCATGCCGGTAGAGTTTATCTCGAACCGGCAATGATCCCTCAGTAGCACTGCCAACCAAGGGATTTTTCGAAGTTATCCATGGCCTCCTGTTCGAAAGTCCTCCAAAACAGACTGTTTAGTTCGACTTTGTTGATGCCCATTGCCTTGCGGACAACGAATGCTCTATAGAACTCAAGTGTGGAAGTTCCACTGAACACATTGCCCTACCTGGTAGAGGGCAGTGAGTGTCTGGCAACATTCCAGATGCCAGTCACCCAGTCTCGGTCTCTTCTTGACCCAGGACTGCAGCTCAGTCAAAGAGACGAGGTGCGGAAAGGCCTGTCTGACAAACGGAAACCACACCTGTTCACCGTTTAGGCAGAATATCTGGAGATGCTGAAGCCTCAGCGCATGTCTGTGCATCAATAGCCACTTCATGCCCAGCCGTCCATGTGGAGGGTGCTGGCACCAGATGGACCGCCCCACTAACACAACCTGTCCCCTCCACAAGAATTTGAAGAGGTGCCGTTCCAAGTTGATGAGGCGTGGACGGGTCAACTGACGACAGTCAGGCGAAAGTAGATGACGGACGCGATGTACGTGTTCGTCACCCCCACTCAACCTTTCAGTGATAGCTTCCTCCCAGCCCATTTCTTGATATAACTGGCTACCCTGCACATCACCTCGACTTAATTATTATCCAGCTGGAGGTCTGGCCCGAACAAAACCCCGAGCAAATTTACCGATCCATCCGTCCAGCACCCAACTACGCAGTTAGACGGCATTGAGTTGCATCTCAAGGTGGCGAGTTTCAAGCCCAGTGACTTTTCCGGGTTAAGTTTACCTCCCGTCAACCTTTCATATTCCTCCAAAAAGGTGCCGAACACCTCGATTTACGAGGTGTCCGACACCATCATGGTGACGTCGTCCGCATAAGCTGACACACCCTTTCCACGTCCTGGTTCGATCGGGATGCCCTGCAACAGCTTCAGTTTCCGCAGTAAAGTGTCGAGAGCGAATACGCACAGAAGGCAAGAGAGAGGGCACTCGGGACGGATCGATCGGGAGATCTGAAACGGTTCTGAGAGGTGGCCATTAACTTTGACCACCGAGTAGATGTCGTTATGCATTGCAGCGATCCAGCTTCTGAGAACGGAGCCGAATCCAGCCGCCTTCAGGACAGCCTCTACGAATGTTTGGATTGATCTAAATTGATCAGAGCCCCACCGAAGCCGGGTTTATACCCTACTCCCTCTATGATGTATCGCATGAGGTGGAGGTTTTCGTGTGTGGACCTGGTCGGGATTGCGCAAGTTTGCGCCTCTCCAAACAAATCTTTGACGTTCAAGTGCCAACCTCTTCACTAACACCTCGGCCAAAATCTTAAACTCTGTGTTGAGCAAAGTTATGGGCCTGAAGTTGTCTTACGTGTTCCTCTTCTTCTCATCTTTCCTTATCAGGACACTACGCCCCGCTCACAGAACTCGCAAAAGCCCATTCTGCCGCCAGTTGCAGTAGAGCGCTTCGAGGAGATCGGAGAAAATGTCTGGCATATTTACATAAAGCTCGTAGGGCAGACCATTCAAACCATGTGACTCTCACCTCATGCATCCGACAAAGGGCATCCTGAATTTCGGCCGAAGTAATCAGCCTTTCGCAGCATTCAGCGTCGACCGTTGAGATGCGCAGCAAGCTATTGAGGTAGGGGCTGAAGTCCGCTATTGTCCCTGATACGCCATTCTCCTCCAACAACCGAGCAAACTGTTGCCAAAAGGCCTCACATCCGCTTGGAATCGCTCAGTTCGTGTCCGTTTTGGTGGGCCATCAAGGATCGAATTTTGGTTTTATTACCACGCTATGCCTTACCCACGCCGTCCCATCGAACAGCTAGCTTTGGTTCCCTCGTTTTTCAGAGCACGTGCCTTAGCTCTGACAATGCAAACATCGTGTTTCGTATTGAAGCAATGGTCTAATGCCATTCTCACCGCTAGAATGTTAGTTGCAATGCCACTACAAATAGCCTCATCTAACTTAGCTAACAGCTCCCCCTCCTTTATATTTTTCTCTAACGCTACTTCTCTACTAGACCCTATCGAAATTACTCTAATCTCTCTTTCGAGAGCCCCCGCTAACTGTTGTTGACGACACCCTGTCAACTTTTGTTTAACTATATTGTTGACCCGGTCCCTGTAAGATTTACGTGCCGGAAACGCTATGTTCCGCCTCCAGTAACCAGGTCCTAACCCACGCGTCTTATCTAGCAGTCCATACAGATCAGAAACTTCTGATCTGAATAGGCGACTGTTTTAAAACGTGTACAGCTTACACTATTTCTATCTATTTTTCTAATGAATATCCTGACTATATACGATCTAGATGACCTTATGCAGTTGGTCCAGATCAACACCGGCGCATTAGAGAAATCTAGTCGGTACCTGTCAGACTGTTGGAACTGGCTGATTTGGCACATGAGGCTTTTTCCCGCCCATCTCCTATCAGCTACTCCCACACAATCCCTATGATGCCGTTCCAGTCACCCGCTAACAGTAAAGGGCGAGACGTACACAAAAAGGCTTCCAGGTGCGTAAAGAAGTCCGGCCGTCTGCCCCCGGTAGGGGCATAAACTGCCACTAGATTAAAGACACCACCTTCACTATTGTTCACCTCTAGGACCACTCAATTACCATCCGGCTTCCGGAAGATCGACCTTTGCTCGAGATTCAGTCGTTTCCTAAACAGTACTTCCTACCCACCTCACATTCCCTGCCGACTAACAGATGCGGAGATCTGACAGTCGTCAACAATGGGGGCTAGTGCGCACGTGTTGGAAATTCTGGTTTCGCTGACGACAATTACATCCATATCTCGAGCCCTGAGGTCGTTCAGCAGGGGATCCTGCTTCCAGGGCGACCCCAGTCCACGAACATTTAAACATCCTACTCTTAATATGGCCACGTTGGCAGGCGCTAAACGAAATAGGAAATGTTTACTTAACTCCCGGGGTCTTGTGGAAGTCGGGTGGTTTGCCCTCTATGGTTGGTGGGGTTTCCATTGGGAACCACTTGAGAATCCTACTCGTTTTAAACATTTTCATTACGGGTCTCTCGTCGTCGGGAAAGCTCTCCCTAATATTTTTATATGTTTGTATTGGCCTCCACACCAATCGCAGTGTTTGGGGCACGTTGAGGATGCAGGTACCAAAAACCTCTCCCTCTTTCTCAATGTTTTAACTTCATGTTACAAGGGCCATGAGTTGTGTGTCGGCCCTCCTTAGTAACATGAAGTTTGGTGTGTCTGTCTTTGTTGGTGTCTGGGTGTGTTTTCTTTTGTGTGTTTTGTGTGCTTGTTGGTGTGTGTGTGGAGTTGGATTTTCTTTTTCTTTTTGTGCTTTCTTTTTTTCATTTTAGCTTTTTGCTTTTTGGGGTTCACCCTCATCTTCATTCGGAGCAGTGGAGCAACTGGTGTCTAGGGACATTGTGTCAGAGGGGAGTGGGAGTGTGTTTACGGGTGTGTGTGTTTTGCTCTGTGTGTATGTGTTTGAAAGAGGGGAAGAGGGCGAGTTTGTTTGGGTAACAACTAGGGTGGATTAATTTTCCTTGTCGTTAATGTTGCCATTTCATTTTCTGTAGCTTCTGGTGTTTCCCTTGTCCCGACACCGGTAGTGGCAGCAACGGGCGCTTGCGGCACCCTGCAGTTTTCAATTGGGGGTAAAAGGCTTCCAGGTGTGTGGCTTCACCACACAGGACACAATGCGGCCGTTTGCCCTCCGTGACTACTTGGCTTCCGTACCCCTCCGGTAGTTTGGCGTGATCCGGTATATGTTTCTGTCTCCAGGTCTGATTCGAAGAAGAATCTCCAAACCGGTCCCGGACCAACTATCTCTATTTGTGAATTTAACGTCGAGGTTGGTGTTAGGGCCTTGTACCACCACGCATCCCAGGGGGGGGGGGGGGGGGGGCACCATAAATCCAGTCCTTGCAGAACCCTGGGAACACGGACCCTTATTGTTCCTCTCCCCATGTAGAACTGGTACAACATGATTTGACACGTTTTGCAGGGGACCATAGAATGCTTTATAGCAAGGGCTGCCGTTTTGAAAAGCACCAAAATGCTCCCAATCTATCAGGCCCTTGTTATATGATATATGTCATCCTTATCGATGCATTTCAGTGCTGACGCTACCTGTCCTTCGGAGGCATTCTCGGCTTTTCGAGATTTGTCCGAAATGCATCAATATCTTAAAAGTTCTCTTCTCTTTTGTTGCTATTACCTCTGCGGGGACGTTTAAATTGGCCCAGCTTTTCTCTCTTGTAATAATTTTTTCCGCTCGTGTCAAACGTTCCTTTTTCTCTGTAAGATCAAAATCGTACAGTGTTTGGCCTGTTGCTGCTGTGGCCGCGAAAGCACTCCTTTTGTTGATGCTGTGTCACTGCTTTGCTGTTTTTCGTTGACTATGTTGTTGGTGTTGTCTTTCTTGTTGTTGGTGATGTTGTCACTATTGCAATTGATGTTGGGATTTGAACTCAGAACGTAAAGGACCATATGTCCTATGATTCAAAGAATAGTGTCTGGCTCTCTACCGATACTGCAAAACCACAACCAATAATGATGATGATGATGATGAGAATAATAATAGTCAAAGACCACAAAAACCTCTGTGGAAATGATAAAAAGAAACAGATAGATACATAACCAAATTTTTAGGACTTGAAAATATATACTGCATTGGAAAATAGCACTTCTTGTTACTGCATACATATTATAAAGTGTACTCTTAACAATTCAACACAAACCCAAGCTCTGCTCAGTGATGACATAATAAAAATAAGTTTAATATTGATAATAGTAATAATATAAAACTTTTTCTAATTTTGGCACATGGTCAGCAATATTTGGGGGTGAAAAAAGTCGATTGTATTGACCTCATTATTTGAGTGTTACTTTATTTTGTCGGACCCAGAAGGACGAAAGACAATGTTCACTGCAATAGGATTTTAACTCAGAACAAATACGTTCAACGATGCTGCTATGCATGTTTGTACAAATATGCAGACTTTTGGGGACATGAATGTTAGGGAGAAGATTATATCAACAATAGTACATTACTAGCATTTACTTTATTGGCAATGGAGTGTTGGAAACATATATTTGATTTTGGTATGATTTTGATACAGAAGGAAAAGGGGCTAGACTAATAATCATTTCTTTATTGATTATTGTATTTATTTGTTTATTAATTCTCCATTTATTTCTTTGTTAGTCATTATTTATTTAGTTAATTACCTACTTATTTTAAATCAGTTATTTAACCCAGTACTTCGAAGTCTTAATGGTCACTATGATTAGCACCAAGCCACAGGTTTGGAAATATATATATAGACAGAGAGAGAAAGAAAGGCAGAAAATAGAGAGGCGAAGAGAAGGAAGAGAAGAGAGAAAGGGGAAATAATAAATAGCGGGGAAAAGAGAAGACTGATATGAATGGAGAGCGGGTTATAATCGATGTCAGTATTCATATATCTAAGAATCGATATTACATATTTGAGCAACCCGGAAGAATGAAAGGCAAAATCAATCTCACCAACATTGGGACAGAATCTGTAAAAGGAAGGAACATAATATTGAGTTCTTACGTATGTACAAGGCCAGAAATTTGGACAAAGCTTCATTCATATGTATTGACTCCAGTACTTGACTGGTAATTAGTTGATCAATTCCGTAGGGTTTGGAAGGTAGTACTTTATATTTATATATATATATGTATTGTTATACTTGGGGAGGGTCATATTGTTATAATATTGCCAGAAATAATAACAGAACAGACTGTTTGGTTTGGGTTGCTTTTCGCTTCTGTATCTTTCATATCTTCATAGGTAATTTATCAGGCAATCAATGTTTATCATTGATTGACCAAAGGTTAAAAATACAAATATAAATATATACAGTATATATATATATATATATATATATATATATATATATATATATATATATATATATATATATATATATATATATATATTAGAAAATATATAGCTTTCACCGTACATGTACGTCAATGTACGTCAATGTACGTACATGTACGTCAATACTCATCTTTTTCCATTTATCTGAGGGTTCTAAACCCCGTTATCAAGCTAAAATTCCTTTAGTTAAAACTACGGTGAAAGCTATATATTTTCTAATTTCAAACTCGCTCACTGTTTCAAAGCATACTTACTTGATATATATATATATATATATATATATATATATATATATATAGTCTATCAAAGTTCTTTCGTCACACATCTGCGACATCATCAGTGGTATTATTATTTTAGTACCACTTGTAAAACAAACACACACACACACACACATATATATATATATAATTGGAAATCAGTAAAATCGAATCTGTGGAGGTTTGCAAGTAAATTCGGCCTACTTATATGGAAAATTATATATATATAAGAAAATGATATATATATATAAATATATATATATATATATATACGTTATTCCCGGTTCAATCGGAGGTAACCACAGTAAGTAAGGTACTCAATACATAGCAGAGTATAACAGTTTTAATATAGATGAGATTCTACAGGACTAGAACTGTTTCAACAACTGTTTCTAACGAATGAAACAGTTCTAGTCCTGTAGAATCTCATCTATATATATATATATATATATATATATATATATATATATATATATATATATATATATATATATATATATATATATATATAATTTTCTTGGTGCTCTTGCATAGCGATATACATGTAAATGTACGTATTGTATGTAGAATGATATACGGAATGTTTCTGAAAAACATTTGAAGGCCTTTCGCTATGAATTTTAGGAGGGTGACCAGCGTCACATACCTAGCCTCAGCATAAATAGGAGGAAGTAATCGGTTTTCACTTGTCAGAGTTTCTCAAGCTTATATATCTCCCTACCTTTGTTGAAGCTAAATTATGCTAGATTCTTATAGAATTCTTTGTAGAAACACCAATACAAACTTAATTTAAGCAGAACCAGCTACTGCTCCGTATGTAAATGAGTTTCATCAGCTCATAAGCATCTCATATATATATATATATATATATATATATATATTAGGGTAAACATTGATGCAATTCAATTCAAGCACTCAAAGTACTTTTTCCACATAGGAGTGACGGAGTAAATATCGGATAAGGAAAAGCGAAGTAGTTTCAGATGTTCAAGTCCTTTAATAATAATGCTGTGATATATATTTCAATGACGACACTGGCCACACTGTTCTGTGTGCGAGTGTCGTGACATCATCAGACAGCTTGTTACATAATAAGGTTGTTTCCGAGGCAATCCAAATTGAATCGACATGGGAACGGATGAAGTTCGTGCTTTTGGGCTTTTCATCCGTTCCCTTGTGAGTACCAATTCACCCCCACCGGTCTGCGCAAGCGCATGTCCGAAGGAAGTTGACCATTAGCACCGCAGATTTCAACGAAATTCGCTGTCACTGGCCCACCTATGCCTTGCCAAAGTTTACTGCTACCCATCGCTACTGTGGCAGTCAGCAGAAAGCCAGAGGGGATGGGAGGGTGTTAGTTTTTATAGGTCATAATACTACCTTTCACTAAGCGTTGACAGTAAGACTGACCATCAACTCATAAGGGAAAATAAACTTAATTCTAGGTACTATGGTTTTACATTGTAAGTTAAGAGTGAGAGTTGGAAATAAGAATTAAAATTAAAAGTTAAAATTCTAAATCAAATATCAGAGATTATAAATTAAACAATAAAGAATTCAAAAATTCTGAATTCAAAAATTTTGTTCAAGTGATAATTCGGATTGAGTAAAAATATAGATTGAAGTGAGTAAATAATATGGAGAGAGATGTTTAAGTAATATGTTCTGGGAGGGATTCTAGTGTTACAGTTACTCTATCCAGATATTGAACGACAGTGCCGTACATTATAACGGAGGGCAAACCACCTGGTTCAAGGCATTAGTCAATCTGTTACACGGTCATACTGTCCATCACATGGAACAGAATCAAAGAAAAACAGACATAGAGTACACAAAAGAAAAGAAAAGAACAGAGACAATAGTGAATAAATGCAAAAACACAGAGTACATATATGTAAAACCATAGTACCTAGAATTAAGTTTATTTTCCCTTATGAGTTGATGGTCAGTCTTACTGTCAACGCTTATTGAAAGGTAGTATTATGACCTATAAAAACTAACACCCTCCCATCCCCTCTGGCTTTCGGCTGACTGCCACAGTAGCGATGGGTAGCAGTAAACTTTGGCAAGGCATAGGTGGGCCACTGACAGCGAATTTCGTTGAAATCTGCGGTGCTAATGGTCAACTTCCTTCGGACATGCGCTTGCGCAGACCGGTGGGGGTGAATTGGTACTCACAAGGGAACGGATGAAAAACCCAAAAGCATGAACTTCATCCGTTCCCATGTCGATTCAATTTGGATTGCCTCGGAAACAACCATATTATGTAACAAGCTGTCTGATGATGTCACGACACTCGCACACAGAACAGTGTGGCCAGTGTCTTCATTGAAATATATATCACAGCATTATTATTAAAGGACTTGAACATCTGAAAATACTTCGCTTTTCTTTATCCTTTCTATATATATATATATATATATATATATATATATATATATATATATATATATATATATATAAAATCTTGTATTTAAACAGATTTTATATTAACATTTATCAGAAGCAAAAGTAGTAAAGTTACCATACACTCAAACACACACCATAACAATGGGTGCAGGAGTTTCTTCTCTCATAATCTTTTAGCCAAGCCAACACACTCGCAGCGTTGTCATGAGAGATACAAAGGTTAAGGTGTTGTAATAACCAAGCTCTCACGTGGAAATCACCTGGAATGTCAGTAATGTGAGTCACCAAAACAGCAAGTACCTCGATATCAGCAGCTCAACTGCCGTATGTGAAGTAAATACTGCATGGCTTTCGTTCTACTACACTAATATTTCTACCAGTCTATTACCGTGAGAAGAAGATCAATCATATATATTCTTAATTCAGGCATAAGGCCAACAATTTAAACGGTGGTGTAATCAATGAAATAGGCTCCATCGCTTGATTGGTACTGTATTTTGTCGACCCCATGAGGATGAATGGAATAGGTGACATCTGTGGGATTTGAAGTCAAAGTTGTAACTAAATAAGTTAAGGTATATTTCTAAGACACTAATAATTCTACCAATCCACTGTCCATGGAACAATAATAATGATTTCTAAGATACCAAGACAAATATATTAAAGACTGGTGAATGTTTTTAGTCAACCAAACCAGCCCAGTAATCATCTGATACTTTATTCTGACTATTTTGATGGGATTTGATCATAACCTGTAATTAAACCCCACAATATATTTTCCTTAACTCTACCGATTATTCCAGCCATTGATCTAACAATCATAACAATATGTTTTAATTTAGGCGAGAAATGTTTGAATTGTGGAAATGTCGATCAAATCGATGCCAGTACTTAGCACTTACTTCATTTTATGAAAGAAACCTTGATCTCAGTTTAATTTGAAATTAGGAATTAAAGAGCTGGTAGAAATATCATGAAGCACTTTGTCCAAAGCTCTAATCCACGATTCTGCTAATCCACTGCTCTTCTAAGAATCATATGGATTACAGTAATAATTATGCACCTACCACAAGCAGATCGAAGAATAAACTTGTCTAAAAGTAACTAATTTAAGTATAGAAAATATTTGGAAGTGCAGCACTCTCTAAGTTAGATAATATCTAATTTTGAGGATATCTAAGAGGAATAAAATTAGTGTTACAATGAGTGGGATACAGTACTTCGAAACATGTCTAGATTGACAAGGAGAGCAAATGTTACAATGAATAGAATACAGTACTTTGGAATATTTCTGTGCAGAGTGACAAGAAATGAAAGGCAACCACTCAGATGTGATCACTCATCCAACTATCCTCCGGGGAAATACCTTCTCTACTCTGTCCGTCGGAGCCGTGGAGCGGCCAGGGCGTGGGCCTCCATTTGCTTATAATAGCGAGAGAGACGGAGGCAGTAACAATGGGATGATTCAATTATGTCCATACCTAATATATATGCATACACACCACATATACAATACGTACAGTTGATTAGGTTCTACTGCATCGGAGGTATTTTTTTGTAACATAATGTACAAAAAAAGAATCCATATATTCTGTCAACCTTTCATTCGATTCTGACCACGATATCACACAAATGTAATTAAAATACAAGAATGTTAAAAATGAATTAAACATGATGTGAAAGTATAAGGGTAAGATAAAAACTAATATAAAAATAATATATACACCATACTGAGACTGAAACCTTTCCATTCAACGAGTAAGCCTGAGTTGTTTGAAATTGCCGCTAAATTGACTTACACAATAATGCCTTCCATTATATTCAAAATTAAACTCAGAACACATACTTAGTGTAACATATGTTCTTGAGTAAGCTTTTAATCATTAGTGCAACTATCACAGTACACACTGTACACATGTTTTATCCATTCATTTCAGTAATAAGTTAGTACAACTTACATAGTTCATGCACTGCGCAACCAGCTTCTGTAGGAGATCTTAGGAGTCTCTATTTGGCTGTTATCACCGCTAAAAAGAACAACAGGTTGCATCTACCATCTTCTAAACATGAAGGACACCTTCGAATGTGTCTTGATTTAAACACATGTATTAAGAATTAATTTCTCGTGAGCAAACAAGAAAGTTTCTTTGTGGTCGCTTGAACTGCTACAAATATTAGTCAATGCTGAAATCAAGCCACAAAGTATTTAAGAAGAGAATAATATAAAATAAAGTAGTCATAGTCAGCGGGATAACTAGGGAAAAAGCGCCAATGGCAAGCAGTGAAATTGCGCCTCTGCCCAACAAAGTATTTTGAACTATGGGACTAATCATTTATATGAAGGGTTTAATGATTATAGTGCTTCTCATCCATGATAATCAAAGACAGTTCATAGATCTGGAGAACTTTTTTTAACTCTCAGACGATAGCTTATCTTATTTAATAGTGCTCCTAGTCCAAGTAGCGCCCCACTTTAAGTGGCACCCATGGCAGGTGACTTGCTTGTTATACCCTATTTACACCTCTGGTCATAGATGAAATGTTGAAATCTGAACCGTCGTTGGTGCTATGCCCGCTCGTTCAGAGATAACGTTAGTGCTAAATAACATCGCATAATCATTAACAACTAGTTAACTATTGTAATATTTCTGTAGCAATATTCAGCAACATTTTCACACCTGGCAATGTTGTAAGACAATATATTGAAAAGAAAAATTCCCTATATTTGCCAAAAAAATATTGTCAACGTTTCCAAACACATATAGACCGATGAAAAAAAAATCAAAATAGACATCACTTGTATTTGGCACACATCTTTACTGCTGCATTGTAATGGAACTTTCAGCTATAGTTTTTTTATGTGTGTATATATATATCTATGTGAATGTAACAATAATACACAAGGAGAATTACAAAAAAAGACGTTAAAATTGACTTATATTGAATTACTTATGAACGCACCATCTGCAGAATTAATTCTACTGCATTATACAGTTTCACTGGTATGAAGACTGCCAAACAAACAAACAAAAAAGAAATGTTACTATACACATATATGTATGAATATATATATATATATATATTTATATATGTATATATATATATATGTTAATATATATATATATATATATATGATTCTGTGGACCGTCACTGCCTGATGAAAGTCTTATGGAATCCCCAAGAAGATAGTGGACCTGATATCATTGCTCTACACCAACACCAAAGCCCCCAAGTCATTACACATGATGGGATGACAGAGTTCTTTGAGATACTGGCTGGAGTGCTCCAGGAAGATACATTGACTCCCTACCTTTTTATCATCGTAGTGGACTATTGTATGCGCCTTGCACTGGAGAAACACCAGGACTCTGGCTTTACTTTAGCACCGGCTCAGAGCAGGAGAGTTAAGGCGAAACAATATCAGATGCTGAATTTGCCGACGACATAGTTTTGGTGACAAATACAGTGAAGGAGGCAGAGGATTTGATGCAGGAGGTTGAGACTGTGTCGATGAGTGTGGGGCTGAGAATGAATGAGACTAAAACGAAATATCTGGTAGAGAATGTTGAAAAGCCAGAGGGGAACACTAATGTAGGCGGGAAGCCGCTAGAATTGGCTGAGGACTTCCTGCATTTGGGAGCAAAGATTGGGAATACGGAAGATGATGTGGTTGATAGGAAGAGCAAAGGCTGGGTGGCGTACCACAGCTTGAGATCGGTGTGGAAGTCGGACCTTCGTAAGGACCTGAAAATCCGCCTTTTCTTTGCTGTAGTGGGGTCTATGCTGCTGTACGGGACTGAGACTTGGACACTGACCAAGAAACTCACTCAGATGGTGGATGGGTGCTACACGAGAATGCTGAGGATGGCTCTGAACATTAATCAGTATACACTGAGGTGAAAAACTCAGAGCTGTATGGGAGCCTCCCAAAAGTCAGCTCAAAAGTGACACAGAGGAAACTGAGATTAGCTGGACATGCTCACAGACATCCAGATTTGACATTGCACTCAGTGCTCCTGTGGGAACCCCTACATGGACAAACTGGAAGAGAAAGACCAAGATTACAATATGTTGATGCCCTAAGGACATACACTGGTCTGTTGGAGAGGCAGGACATGGCAGCAATAATGAGGGACAGAGACCGCTGGAGAGAACTCGTCCATGGATCTCGGGAATTTTACTCGCCCTAGAATAGAAAATATATATATACACAAACGTATATGCACATACAAGTGCACGAACATACACATGCATACATACATACATACTTACATATACCTATATCCATATAAAAAAGAAATTAGTTTGTACGTTGATCGCTAACACTAAAAAAATATTATAAAAATGATGGTTTTCGTGTTTTCAACTAATCTGACCTCCATCATGCTGTCGAGTTATTTTCTCAAAATGAAATGGGGGGGGGGGGAGTTGGAAGAGACTTTACTGGTATTTCTAGCGCACGGATAGAGGCTATTCGTCCATTATGCTGTCAATATATTGGATCGTCAATACGAAATTTGTAGAAATGTCTTTCTTTTCTACGAATTTCAACAAATTTCATACTTGATGCTCCAATATATAGAGTGACACACTATACCCCTCATTCAAACCACTTCCTCAAATCTCTATCTAAAACTTTTTCTACCTTTTTTTGTTTGTTGTCCACCGGTCTCACATATGACTCACACTCTCTCTCTTTCCCCCTTACTCTCTCTCCTCCCTCCCTCTTCATCTGTCTCTATCGCCCTTCTCACTCACTACCTTTTTTGCTTGTTATCTGTATGTACATATCTATGTATATCCTTATAAAAAGCAAGTTTGTAAGTGGACCGCTAATAACATTAAATAAAATTGATAATAATGTTTTTCGTGTGTTTCCAACTACTCTGATCCAAATCTGTTTGTGTGCGTATGTGTGTGTGTATGTGTATGTGAATTATTTTGTTTATATATATACTATCAGGCCAGTCCGGCTGGCGCCGGCTAGGTATATCGGCATTTTATCTTTTCACGATTCCCCCTCCACTCCAATGCCAAGATACCGCACGCCCTCTTTTCTGCGAGGTAGGGGTGGGGGTGGGGTGGTGTGTTAACGTGCTCTGATGTTGGGTTTAAATAGTTTTTAGAATTGCCCAGTTCAGCAGCCAGTACGTTAAAGAAAATTGATAGTTACAACAATAAAGGCTGAACAGAGAACAGATTTTTTAACAAACTTTTCAATAATTAGTACAAACATAATGGAAATTCAAAGTAACAGAAAATACATAAATTACATTCTTAGGACCTCAGAGTATACAATATTTTTTGTTCGGCCCCCGGGAGCAAAGAAGAATAGATTGTTTGGCGAATTCATCCTAGAGCATCCTACATACAATTGACCATGGGAGAAGCATGGTTTTCCCAGATGAAGGCCAGCCACATTTTGACCCTGAGCTTTATTAATGGTAATCACGAAGCTTAGTCTCTCTGTTGCTCTAGTAATATTTTTTCTTCTGGAAAATCTGATCTTGCGGCCAGGCTGGAACCTTTTGGGTGGCATATCGGCAGTAACATTGACGGTAAGCCATCCGTGTTTTCGTGAAATAAATACATGTGTTTATATTTTAATTTTGTTTATGTAAAAATATCTGTACACGAATGTATAATTATATATATATATATATATATATATATATATATATATATATATATATATATATATATATATATTTATATATATATATATATATATATATGTGAAGATAATATGTCAGCACTGAGAACAATATTTGGTCTAGGGTTCTTATATATTTAATATATATTCATCCTTATGGAGCCCTCTTTGGATTTTAGTCTTCACATTTATTATTATTACGAATTATATGTATATAAATATAATTAATTACGGAGAGCGCGTGCGGTATCTTTGCACTGAATTAATTAAAATTTGGTTAGAAGCGATGTCAATGCAGACAGATAGCCAGACAGATAGATACTATAAGCGTGCGACGTTATAGCTATGTATCTAATGCAGACAGCCAGACATACAGAGACATATACGGGGGCGACGGTATAACTAAGTATCTATCTAAAAAGACAGACTAAGAAAGAGAGAGGAATGTCGTATAACCGGAAGTGTTGACATTTGAAAATTATAAACAAGTGAATATTTAAATAAACAATAAAATATCTTTAATCTTTTAACTAAATTTAGTAGAGAAAAATACGCTAACTTTCTTAATAGGAAAAAGTTACATCTATGGTGCAAATCTGGTGCTTTTTGTTCCAGCCGTTTGGCGAAAAGTTTGTTACATACATACGGCCGTCAGATTTATAATATATATATATATATATATATATATATATATATATATATATATATATATATATATTATTTTTATTTATTTATTTTATTTTTTATTTCGCTTAAATCTGATCCCATACAAACAAGCCTATCCGTTCGAATTTAAAGTCTCTAACAGGGTCACTCTCTTAATAATGTGTTTTTTCAGTATTTGGGATCGGTAAATTTGCTACGGTAAGGTTCTTTGTTATCTTAGCAATTTAACATTATTTTCCACACGCATTGTGTTGGTCTTCAAAATTTATATTTGTGTTTCCCATGAAACAATGCTTCAAGCAAGCTACAAAACCCTGTTATATATATATAACTTCTTTGTCTCTACGTCTGTCTGTCTGTTCCTATGCATTCTCTAACGGCTGAACCAAATCAAATCAAATTTTACTATTAGACCCCAGAGTGTCAACATGTAATGTTTATTTTCATTTCGATTAAAACAATATAAGATTTTATCTAAAATATTATTTGTATACTCAACTATAGTAAACCACGACGACCACGAGGACGACGATTCACATTTTGTATATGAGTGTGCACACAGGCAATTATACACGCACACACATCTACAGACACATGAATTACACAATCAATATTGTTTACCCCAAGGTGCTTCGAGATTGACAAATTTTCATTTCTAAATTCTATTATCATTCCAATTACAAGGGCGGTGGATTGGCAGTATCAGTAGAGGGTCGGAGGCTATGCTTTGCAACATAGAGTCACAACCCTTTATAATCTGAGTTCAAATCTCGCCGAGGTTAACTTTGCCTTTAATCCTTACGGGGTCGATAACATAAAGTACCAGTAATGCACTGGGATGATTGGTGGCCTTGTGCCAAAAGTAGAAACAATTATCATTACAATTTTGATATTTCTTTTTATAAAATATAGATATTCAGAAATAATTATGAAAAAAAAAACATATGTTCATGTTTATTCTTTACTAATCTGAATAAGAACAGCATTAACCCGGGCAACGTCGGGTAATTCAGCTAATATAATATATATATATACGTGTACATATATATATATATATATATATATATATATATGTATATATATACATGTATATATATATATATATACATATATATATACATATATATATTTATATATATATATATATACATATACATATATATATATATATATATATATATATATATATATATATATATATATATATATATATATATATATATATATATATATATATATATATATATATAATATTTATATACATATATATATATATATATATGAGAGACGTAAAATAAGAAAATTATAAAATTAACTTACTTACTAAAATTTCACTCCAACTAATTAGTTTCTGAAAAAGAATAAACATAGTTTTCAAAGAAATTTACGGAGAAGCCTTTCGTCATCAGGGAAGTATATTCTCAGCTAAGTTTGCAGGCAATAGGTGGACACAGGGAACTTATACAAAAATAATTCAGTGGATGGAAACCCTTTCAGAAACTAATTAGTTGGAGTGAAATTTTAGTAAGTTTATTTTATAATTTTCTTATTTTACGTCTCTCATATTATTGTTCTGCATCCCCATGCATTAAACCACAAAGTTACTAAGACAAAACGTATATATTTGCTAGCATAAGTATACATCTGTGTATATATATGTTACTAGATATATTAATTTTTTATAATTATCTCCAAATTATTTTGTCGAGCAAAAATTGGCCAAAACTGCTACTATAGTAACAGTCCGGCTGCTGTCTTCTGAACAAACCACTCTTCACTGATTGGACTCGATGTCACGTGACTGATTCTTTTGAATTACCCACCGACGCAGTAGGCAGTGATTTTTTCAATGGCTTGGAATTTAGTCCACGCTTTGTTTTTTTCCTTCCACTGAATTACTTTTGTATAAGTTTCCTGTGTCCATGTATTGCCTGGAAACTTAGCTGAGAATAGACGTCCCTGATGACGAAAGGCTTCTCTGGAAGTTTCTTCGAAAACTATGTTTATTCCCTTTCAGAAACTAATTGGTTGGAGTGAAATTTTAGTAAGTTAATTCTATAATTTTACATCCCCATGCATTGAACCACAAAGTTACTAAGACAAAACCTATATATGTGCTAGCATAAGTATGCATATGTGTATATATATGTTACTAGATATATTAATTATATATATATATATATATTTATATATTTATATATATATATATATATATATATATATATATATATATATATATATATATATATATATATATATATATATGCATGTATATATATATACATATATATATACATATATATGTATATATATATATATATATATATATATATAATATGTTGAGAAGGTAACACACCAGAGAGAGATATTTAGTGCGCTATCAATAATACAGGGAAAAAAGTCTGCCTGTCATAGGTTATAGTGCGCTATCAATAATACAGGAAAATAGTCTGCCTTTCATAGGTTATAGATTCCATACACTGGTGGTTTTTTCCCTGTATTATTGATAGCGCACTATATATCTCTCTCTGGTGTGTTACCTTCTCAACATATTATATTCTAAAGGGCTCAGGATCTCTTCCCCTTTGAGCACATTATTTACAGGGAATAACGACGGCCTATGCCTCCGTTAATTTATCGTGATATTTCGCTCCTAACAACAGCCTTTCCTAACTCTGTTTGGTTGAGCACTCTTCTCTGAGTGGCTTTGGGCTGCCCTTTCTAGCAGTTCGTCTCTCAGAGGCCACTGGTTCACTGCCCTTAAACACGCTGTGACTTCTCTCTCCCACGTGTAGCTGGACAGTCAATTGTAAAATTCTCTTAGTGTTGTCTGAAATGTATGGCCTTACACACGCTGATGAACCGAGACTAACATTTCTTTCAACAATTTTTCTGGTGAAACATATCTCTGGATTTGTACGTGTGTGATATAGTTATAGAGGTATTTATTTACGCTTTAATTTATATTTTTAATTATCGTGTCTATAGTCTGCCTTTCATAGGTTATAGATTCCATACACTGGTGGTTTTTTCCCTGTATTATTGATAGCGCACTATATATCTCTCTCTGGTGTGTTACCTTCTCAACATATTATATTCTAAAGGGCTCAGGATCTCTTCCCCTTTGAGCACATTATTTACAGGGAATAACGACGGCCTATGCCTCCGTTAATTTATCGTGATATTTCGCTCCTAATAACAGACTTTCCTATCTCTGCTTGGTTGAGCACTCTTCTCTGAGTGTCTTTGGGCTGCCCTTTCTAGCAGTTCGTCTCTCAGAGGCCACTGGTTCACTGCCCTTAAACACGCTGTGACTTCTCTCTCCCACGTGTAGCTGGACAGTCAATTGTAAAATTCACTTAGTGTTGTCTGAAATGTATGGCCTTACACACGCTGATGAACCGAGACTAACATTTCTTTCAACAATTTTTCTGGTGAAACATATCTCTGGATTTGTACGTGTGTGATATAGTTATAGAGGTATTTATTTACGCTTTAATTTATATTTTTAATTATCGTGTCTATAGTCTGCCTTTCATAGGTTATAGATTCCATACACTGGTGGTTTTTTCCCTGTATTATTGATAGCGCACTATATATCTCTCTCTGGTGTGTTACCTTCTCAACATATTATATTCTAAAGGGCTCAGGATCTCTTCCCCTTTGAGCACATTATTTACAGGGAATAACGACGGCCTATGCCTCCGTTAATTTATCGTGATATTTCGCTCCTAATAACAGACTTTCCTATCTCTGCTTGGTTGAGCACTCTTCTCTGAGTGGCTTTGGGCTGCCCTTTCTAGCAGTTCGTCTCTCAGAGGCCACTGGTTCACTGCCCTTAAACACGCTGTGACTTCTCTCTCCCACGTGTAGCTGGACAGTCAATTGTAAAATTCACTTAGTGTTGTCTGAAATGTATGGCCTTACACACGCTGATGAACCGAGACTAACATTTCTTTCAACAATTTTTCTGGTGAAACATATCTCTGGATTTGTACGTGTGTGATATAGTTATAGAGGTATTTATTTACGCTTTAATTTATATTTTTAATTATCGTGTCTATAGTCTGCCTTTCATAGGTTATAGATTCCATACACTGGTGGTTTTTCCCTGTATTATTGATAGCGCACTATATATCTCTCTCTGGTGTGTTACCTTCTCAACATATTATATTCTAAAGGGCTCAGGATCTCTTCCCCTTTGAGCACATTATTTACAGGGAATAACGACGGCCTATGCCTCCGTTAATTTATCGTGATATTTCGCTCCTAACAACAGCCTTTCCATAACTCTGTTTGGTTGAGCACTCTTCTCTGAGTGGCTTTGGGCTGCCCTTTCTAGCAGTTCGTCTCTCAGAGGCCACTGGTTCACTGCCCTTAAACACGCTGTGACTTCTCTCTCCCACGTGTAGCTAGACAGTCAATTGTAAAATTCTCTTAGTGTTGTCTGAAATGTATGGCCTTACACACGCTGATGAACCGAGACTAACATTTCTTTCAACAATTTTTCTGGTGAAACATATCTCTGGATTTGTACGTGTGTGATATAGTTATAGAGGTATTTATTTACGCTTTAATTTATATTTTTAATTATCGTGTCTATAGTCTGCCTTTCATAGGTTATAGATTCCATAAACTGGTGGTTTTTTCCCGGTTTATTGATAGCGCACTATATATCTCTCTCTGGTGTGTTACCTTCTCAACATATTATATTCTAAAGGGCTCAGGATCTCTTCCCCTTTGAGCACATTATTTACAGGGAATAACGACGGCCTATGCCTCCGTTAATTTATCGTGGTATATATATATATATATATATATATATATATATATATATATATATATATATATATATATATATTAGAAATTATTACCTTTCACCGTATTTTATACTAAAGAAATTTCTAGCCTGATAGTGGGGTTTATAAAGCTCGGAGAAATGGAAAAAGATGAGTGTTGCCGTACGGCTACACTCATCTTTTTTCCATTTCTCCGAGGGTTATAAACCCCACTATCAGGCTAGAAATTTCTTTAGTCTAAAATACGGTGAAAGCTTATAATTTCTAATTTCAAACTGGCGCACCGTTTCAAAAACAAACTTACATGTTTACATTAATAATTTGGTTGTTTATATATATATATATATATATATATATATATATATATATATATATATATATATATATATATATATATATATATACGATATTAATAAATGGAAACTATATTTATAAAACCATATTAATTTCACTATACATATTTCAGGGATACCACATTAAATGATGGTATGCCTTCATCAGACAAAATACAATATATAACAGTTTTACAAATAAGCTTTGACGTACCCTTTTAAAATGCAACCATTATTTTTGGAAGCCATCTGGATAGTGAATTGTTTATATTATTTTAATAAGTATTAGTGTTAAGGACAATTAGAAAAAGACAGAGAGAAAGAAAAAGACGGAGAGAGAGAATAAAAGAAAAAGAAAAAGAAAAAACGTGGAGAAATATCGGAGAGAGAGAGTAATGCATGGAGAAAAAAGAGAGGAAAACATTAATAGAATTTAATAACCAACTCTGGACTAGGGCAGATAGAAATAATAATTTAGACATAAGTATGGGATCATCAGACTCAGCTCAGGTAACGGACCTTGTGGGCCTATTTATAATTAATTCGCTACATAGAAAAATACCAGTTGTAACCGGAGGCTTATATCGTGATGACATGCTTTTACTTATACAAAATAATAGCTGTGAACTAAATTGAATAAGAAAACAAATTATACAATTTTTTAATTACCTTAATCTAAAAGTAGAAATAGAGAATAACCATAAAATAGTCAATTTTCTTGACGTAACACTAAATCTCAACACATGTCTTCATTATCCATTTCACAAACTAAATGAGAATTATGTCAATGTTAACTCTAATCACCCCAGATTTGTTAAAAATACTATAGTGAACTCTGTTCAAGAAAGAATTTAAAGAATTTCATCTAATAAAAATATATTTGATGAAAAAGCGCAGTGTTACAACGAAGCGTTAGGTAGAGCTGGATATAGAAATAAAATTAAATACATCAATAATAATAATAATAAGCAAACTAACCAAAATAATAACAATTTTGATTATGGTAACAACTTTAACAACTATAATAGAAAACATTACAATAATTCCAAAAGCCGAAAAAGAAATAGAACTAGAAATATATTATGGTTTGCTCCCCCTTTCTCACTAAATATTAAAACCCCTATTGCTAAACTATTCTTTAAAGCTCTTGACAAACGCTTCCCTAGAACACATAAATATTACTCAATTTTTAATAAACACACTATAAAATTAACTTACTCGTCCACTAAAAATTTAGCACAAAATATTAATAGAATTAATAATAGAAATGTAAAACCTAACCAAAATACCAATAATAACCCAAACAATATTCAATTGAATAACTGTAACTGTAGAAATAAATCTAACTGTCCGTTAAATAACAACTGCTTAGCTAAAAATGTAGTGTACAATTGTAATGTTAAAACTAATTTAAATTCATTTAACTATGTTGGTTCTACCTCTACAGAATTTAAATTTCGCTTCAATAATCATAAAAATTCTTTCACAGATCCAAACAAAAAATCTCCAACTTCGTTGTCTAGCCTACTATGGGACTTAAAACGAGATAATGTTAAATATTCGATGACTTGGAATATTATTTCATAAGCTACTCCTTTTAATTCCTCTTCAGAAAATTGTGATCTTTGTATTGAAGAAATATTCTTTATATTAAAGTCCAAAAATTCCCTTAATTTAAGGAATCATTTATTCAGTTGCTCCAGACATAGATTGAACTCAACGTTTAAATATAAATATAAATTTAAAATGTAGTATAAGTAATTAAGTAATTGAGTTAATATATAAAACCTGTCGATAAATCATTAGATTTCTTTTTAAACTTTCTTCCTAAATATAAACATAGATATAATAAACTACTCTAAAATGTCTATACTTCCAATGTCTTAAATAAAATATACGTAAGATAAATTTCTATACTAAATATAACGATATCTGTAGAATCCTCGGCTTTTTAAAATTTTTTTAATTTTAAAATTTTAAAATTTTTTTAACTTTTTTAAATTTTTTTAATTTTTTTAATTTTTTAAATTTTTAAATTTTTAAATTTTTAAATTATATTGATATAATATTTATTTAACTTTTATTTTTATTTTTATTTTTATTTATTTTTATTAGTTTTGTTTTGATTCTGATAGCTTCTAATAATTTTCATAAGTCTACCCTTTCAATATCTTGATTGAAATATACGTAGGATAAATTTCTATACTAAATATATGAAACATATTATTTTAACTTAAGATACTCTATTGTGTTTTAAAGATATTTAATGCTTTGATATTTCTAGAATTCGTTTGTCCTTTTGACTATACTGATATAATTGTATTTCCAAAATATAATCCTTTTGGTATTTTAAATTTATATTGTTATAATTATATTTCCAAATTATAATCCTTAGTAATATATTGATATTTGATTATCTCTATACAAATGTGTATGTGTGTATTAACATGCATATAAAAGTGTTATAGGTTTTTTATGATTGTATATGTGTCTGTATGTATACATGAGTGATGCGTGAAGACGCACGCAAATATTTATTTATACATATATATGTGTATATATATATATATATATGTATGTGTGTGGGTAAGAGATATGTTGCCTAACCACGCAGTTTTGATTGCAGATATGCATAATTTTAACAGAATGTTAAATGCATGAATGGTAATCGTATATATGAAGACATGAATGGTAATCGTATATTTATGTATATGTACTGTGAACTTTTTATAACACAAGGAATGTATAGCTGTGATTAAGAGAAATCGTCTGCGTTTTGTATGTCTATATTGTTGACTTGAGTAAATATAATTTCTATTTTCAGGACGTGGCGTAGAGTATTTCCAGGATCTCAGCGGCGCAGAGGTCACATGGTCTTTTGTTTCCGTTATACGATCTAGCCCAAGCTACCCAGTGTAACTTATATTGGGTGTGGTTGTCTTTTAGACACCAGATATAATCTGAAAGTGACGTCATATTCCTTCTTAGAAGGTAACGAAAAGAATGGGTATGCATGTAAAGACGCTGCTTGAATCTATTGGCGGTTAACTCTATGTAGGCCCTACGAGACGTGGGTGTTACAACCTTACATTTGTAGACAATGTTACTAGAGAGGCATTTCCCGGATAGGGGGCAATCAACCCGATTCCTACAATTACAGTTAGTACTACCTACAGGGTTGCACGTGTTCCTATGGCTAGGTAGTTTAGCTGAATTTGAAGCTGTGATGTTATGTGCAAGGTTAGGAGACGTAGAGTAAGAAATGTTAATACCCATTCCACGTGAGTATAGGCGCCGGCGATTCTGTGGAGGTTACTGATCTTATCGGCCTTTTCCTTCTTTTCTCTATCAAGGACGAATTCCCTAACGTGGGCGGTGGTTTGTACCGTGATGATGGTCTTTTGACCATGACTATGTGCGGCCCACGTGCTTGAGACAGGTTCAGAAAAGAACTCACAGCCTTCTTTAAAGGCTTCAACCTATCTATACAGGTTGAGGTCAACCTCTCGGTCGTTAATTACCTCGACCTTACCCTCAATTTATCGAATGGCTTGTATTACCCGTATAGAAAACCGAATGATACGCTTAATTACATAAGGAAGCATTCCAACCATCCTGCCAGCATAACCAAGAACCTGGTAATACATATATATATACACTCACACACACACACACACACACACACATATATATATACGGAATATATATTTTCAAAACTCTTCAATACCTAACGAGTTATAGCAAGTAGGGAAATTCTCCCTATTGAACATGATCTCAACAGTAATACTGAGGCTGAAATAGGGAAATGAGGGAGGCAAAATAGGGCGATTTCTCATAATGGGAGCTATACCCATTTTCACAAAAGAAAACATCTCTCAGCTACCCCGAAGTGGGTGAGAGATCTCCCTGTCGGACTGGTAGAGCTGATACGTCTGTATATCTACACCGTAAGTTTATCTGGAATCTCAGACACCAAAATATCGTGACGCTTCTTGAAAATATCTATATTCAACCCACGGGGATCACCCAGTCTTTTGCCAGCATATTAAAAAGGTGGGTTCCTTTAAATCTCAAACTATTGTAGTATTTGTTCCTTTCTCTATATGTGGAGAGTGAAACATTAGCACTAAGCGATGTCATCGTGATCGAGGGTGGTTCTCAGAGCTGAAATCTGGTGCTAGAGTTCCAGGATATTGCACGCATACGCACACAGATATATTTAAACACCTTTCTTTAGACTTGGTTTCCTGCATATGGTCAACTCTTAATGCACATTGAGCTTGAAGCACCTGACCAAAAATGTTGCTGGATTAATCTACTATAATTTTATATAAATATATATATATATATATATATAAATATATATATGTAGATAAATCTACCAAAATATACGGTAGTGTCCAATCCGTATGAAGAACTCAATGTAATCCAAATATCATGAAAAGAGAAGATGCATTAAAAAACTTTCGATGAAAATCACAGAAAAACAGTCATTATTTCTGAAGACAGCATATATATGTGAAGGTATGTATATTTCCTCTGATAGTTTGTAAAATTGTTAGATAAATTTTTACATAGATCTATATGATATACATAAAAACACACATATATATCCTAGAAACGATCGTAAAATGATGAAGTTTTTAATATAAGGAACTTGTTCTTTGTTTTTATTCATTGTTTTTATTAATTTATATATATATATATATATATTCATTAGTTAAGCAAAACAAGACCACATATTTCACAAGGAAAACATTATTAAAAGATTGTCAACATATTTTAGTTTGATGTAAGGAATGTAGAGAATAATAATAATAATATTAATAATAATAATGTCCGTTTACAATTGTTTCGCTACTCCATATAATATTTCTGGATCAAATGATTATAGATCATTATAGATCTAGTTCAGTTGAAAATAATTAACTTAGGTAAAATTAGAGCAGCTCATCGGAACTTCAAAATGAATATAAATTAAAATAAGGAAATAATGTTACATGAATGTAAAGTTCCATATATTGGTAATTCACTATGGTGTACTGGGTATATCTATTGTCTGCCATAGTCGAGCAGTATTCTTCTGTCGAGGCTGCATTGTGTGAGATCTGCCTATGGGTAACAAGATGGCCACCAATGGACATATTTACCTTACTAATTAGAGGATGGTTTCAGGGGAAGTAAGTCCTCGAGAAATTAGAAATTGTGGGTAGTTTATAGTTAAGAAGTGGTAATTTTTTAATTTTTTAATTGAGAGACAATTAAGGGAGGTAACTTATAATTATCTAAGTTAGCTATAACTATTTAACTTATTAGCTACAAGTAAAAATGGGGCTAGATGACTATGTTGGGCCAAATATTCTGTTGGCGAAGGAATTAGCCCTTCGATATTGACAGCTAATAGTTAGCTCCGTTCTATTGTTAATCGGTAGAGGTCGTGATAGAGTTATGTAATATGCTTCGGTAAGACAGAAGTCACAAGAGTTTCTTCGTCCATTGAACGGTTGGGCCCTAGTCAAGATATCCCATGTTAGTGAGTGTTCAATGTTGGTTAATTTAAGGTTTTTAATTTGATCCTGAAATATTATATGGAGTAGCGAAACAATTGTAAACGGACATTATTATTATTAATATTATTATTATTATTCTCTACATTCCTTACATCAAACTAAAATATGTTGACAATCTTTTAATAATGTCTTCCTTGTGAAATGTCCGGTCTTGTTTTGCTTAACTAATGAATATTTCCAGCTCTGTGCACCTAACCTCTGCATGAACCCAGCCACCTAGCTGCCTTCCACTGCATATTGCACATTAAGCACATGCCTTTACGCTTTGGCTTCTAACTAATTCACCAATCTCCCTTCTCCTCTCCTATCTACTCTCCTATCTCCATCTCTCTCTTTAATATTGGTTACTCTTGAACTGTGTGTATATATATGTATATATATATATATATATATATATATATATATATATATATATATATAAAACGAAGGAAGTGGGGTAAGGAACCAGATGGACCATAACGCACCAGAGTACTCAATACTTAAAGTAGTAGAGAGGGTAATAGGAAAATGTTTAACCCCGACTGCAGGGCTCAAGCCGTTTCGACGCTTATTTCAGTCCAGAAATAGCCGTCGAAACAGCTTGAGCTCTGCCGTCGGGGTTAAACATTTTCCTACACACACATATATATATATATTCAGAGAGAGAGAGAGAGAGAGAGAGAGAGAGAGAGAGAGAGAGAGAGAGAGAGAGAGAGAGTGTTTGTGGTGCTGAGACAGAGGAGACGACTAATCATGTGATTACTCGATACGTAGGGAGATGTATCGTGTGTACAGGTATATGTCAAATCCCAACCACTTTGACTACGCTCTTGAAAAAGCTTGTTGTCACACAAGCCTAAAAGACTTGGCACCACAGTCGAGATTTTACATGTGTCTCTCTTTTGTTCTTTCTTTCTCCCCCGTCTCTCACTACATCTGTATAAAATTAAGTATGTGTGTGTGTGTGTGTGTGTGTGTGTGTGTGTGCATTACTTATAGGGGCCTACATCTTACGACCGATTTTCATGAACCTTTACAGGCTCATAGATTAGTCATCGTGGAGGGTTTTCTATATATCAGCGTATCGTTTTTTTTTTATTCCGGCGTCATTCTGCAGATAAAAGTCGATAGGGAGGTCACCTCTTTTTAGGTATCGAAAAATAAGATTTTTTTGCTCTAGCTCCCACATTTTGCCACCGATTTCGTTCAGATACGAAACCGCGGCTCCACTTCACACATAAATCAATTTATTTGTTTCAACTTTTATACTACGATAGAACCTATCATTGCACATCTTATAGTACTCTTACACTTTGCATTTTTTGGTCAGGGACGGCGACCTATCATTAACTCCCACATTTTTCAACCGATTGCGTTCAAATTCGAAACTTCGGCTCCACCTCACACATAAATCAATTTATTTGGTTCAACTTTTATACTACGATAGATCCTATCATTACACATCTTATAGATGGTCAAAGGCAAAACGATGGCCACTGACGTCGTCTGAACTTTTAGTTGTGTATTTGAGAATTCATCGGTTTCCAATCAAGTAGCGTGAGGAAATTTGGCTTAGTGTTAGAGATCTTTACATCCCTCCCCCAGGATGCCCTTTCGTCAGTCACCCACGTTTCTCAGTGATAGAGGTCATCACCACCCTCCCCCGCATGGCCTGTGTGTGGGCATAGATGAGTCATCGAGAAGCAGTCGCTAACATCAACATCTTTACATCAAAGCATATATTCTTTTACCTACCCAGGCAACGCTGTGTACTGCTGCTAGTATATATATATATATATATATATATATATATATATATATATATATATATATATATATATATATATATATATATTTATTAAAATAACAGATTAAAGTTTAAGCAAAGACTCGCTGCTTTCACCCTTAACGGGATCTTCTGAAACTAACAAAGTCAATCTGTAAACGCAGAACTGGATATTTCAAAAAACATTGCAACCGGAGGAAGACAGGAAGACGATACTTTGGTTCGTGGAAACGTTCGCTGGCTAAGAACGGGAAAAAACGAATAATACGTCATTAATAGGAGCGGTGAAAAACAATTACGCGCAAAGACAGAACCACGTTTATGGTATAATAGAGGTCGTAGACTAATGTTCGCTTAGGTGGTGCATAGAGACGTTCTCTGGCGATGAACAAAAAAACGAAGATAATACGTCATATGTGGAGCGTGGAGAACAATAGCACGCAAATTATTATTATTATTACTATATATATATATATATATATATATATATATATATATATATATATATATATATATATATATATATATATACATACATTACTACCTAGCTTTCCTGTCATGGTTCCAGGTAGCAAGGTCTTTATTCTTTTAGTCTGCCCTATTAGCTAATCTATTTCAATGGGGCAATCTTCCCAGTATAGCATCATTGGAGTAATTCTGTTCCCGCATTTAATTTGACACGATGAGGCTACCATAATTGAGAGCAATTCTACGTCTGGCTGAGGATAAATATGCAGCACAGTATCAGTAAAAATTCCCAATCCCTTGTATTGTATGATCTCAGAATCCATTTCACCAGTCACATGCTCTTTACTGCTATCTTGATTGTATGCACATGAAATGGCATCTCATTGATTATCTCACTTTCATGTTTATGTCTTTATTTAAACTCGGATATTGCAACCCCTCTAGATCTAGCGTACCTCTGTTGCATACACACATATTAATATGTATGTGTGTATATACATATAGGTAATATTGAAGGCATATATGATACAGTTATATAAAATAAAGATACAAAATTCGTGCCATGAATCTTCGAAGCTTTTTGTAGCTGTCTTCAGTAGCCGTTGAAAATGTTTATCTATTGTGTATATGACATATACTCAACCTGTAATGAGACAAGAATAAGCTAAAAGCTTATATGTTTTTTGCGTATAAAACATCGACTGAAGATTCTCATTTGCATATATTATAAAGCAATACATCGCTTGCACATAAGGTGTGCGCATAACTGGCTAGTATTAATAAGCAGTAGCACTGTCATATCGTGATCATTAACAGAAATGTATATTACTAGATCAATCGTTAGGCACGTACGCTTGTTACTGTTAAATATATGCAAATAAGTGTTTCTAATTTTGGCACAAGGCCAGCAATGAGACAATCATTAAAATATAAATACAAGAGCAAAAGTAAAATATATCTTAGAGAGGAAAATCAAGTTTAATCTCAACGTGATTTGAACTGAGAATCTAAAGCATTTAAACTAAATATTGCATTGTCTAATGCAGTAATGAATGTTTCAATATTTTTCCTTTGTACGTATTCACTGCTTTGTTATTGTTGATTTCTTTCGGCATAGTTTCTATATATTAAGAAGCAAATATTTAAAATGACAACACCAACTCATAAGTTATCAACTTATATTATTCTTTATCTTGCACTAATTTGTGAGTGTAAGATAACACATCTTTCTCAGGAAGAGACATAAAATGTACGTTGCCAATCTCAGATTGCTTGTTGCTATCTTATTATCCTGTTAATATATAGATATATATATATATATATATGAAAATATGGGTGAGAAGAATACTGCATATATATATATATGCAGCATATATGTATATATATATATATATATATATATATATATATATATAAACAGATATATACATACACACACATACATGTATGTGTACATATATATGTGTGTTCTCACGCCGGTACGGGTATGTTTTATATCTTTGTTTCTTTAATTTGTAAGATTGATCTAAAAAATTATTTTTTTAATAAAAATTTATCATCAAGAGTGAAAAAGTTATTTGTTTATCAATAAATCTTTCGGTCACTTGCAAATTATTTTCTGAATTTTTTAATTCATTTCTTCTTTATTACCGATTTCTTTAAATTTCTATTCTGAAGTAATCATTTCCCGAAATATTATCTAGTAATTTTATGAATATTAAAAAATTCTTAATTTTGAAACCCAATTATATATATATTAATTAATAATACTTTGGTTTTTGTCATTAGAATTAAAATTAATTTTGTTGAAATCATATTTATTTTCCTTTAATTACATCTTTCTTTTTTAAATATAAAAAACAGATTATTTAACAACTAGGCCTTTTGTAAATGGATGTATAGGGGGTATTTCAAATCATGTCAACATTTTTGAACTGGTTACATTGTCTAATTAGATTATGGAAGTGGGACGCAATATGATGTGTGAGGGGGATGTTTCTCAATTTTACACGATATCATTATAACGCCAACAATTATTTCATATTGAGGGAGAATTAAATTTTCAGATGTCATGATGTGGCATAAAGGAAAAGAATATACTTAGGCCTATTGATCTGTATACGTTGTGCAAAATATGATGATGTGTGCACCTGAAGTTTCAATCTTCTGAAGTTAAGAAATTTAATCTTCCATGTATATAGTTTAAAAATAAGGATGCGAATAAAAACAATATCAAGTAATATCATATCTGCTTAATCATCAGACGGTGAAGCTGTTTGCATTCTCTATTTTTTTTCTCTGCTAAGCAATTTAAGAGTTAAATTTCAGAAACTGCATTGCTGAAAATAGGTGGATTCTCCGTCAATCCAAAAGATTACCATTTGTTTGTTCAATGTATTGAATTCCTCCATAGAAAATTAATATATAAGCGGTTAGGTTTTCTATATGCACATGTACTTTTAACGTAATCCCAGGACCGAATCAATGTGGCACTATGACTGGACCTTTGAATTACAGATATGAGTGTATGTGTGTATGTGTGTGAGAGATAAATACAATCTGTAATAGAGTGGCATTAATTTGTTGACTTCAAAAGGATGAAAACCAAAGATGTCTTAGACTTTATGTAAATACCAAGCGCTGGGAGCAAGAATAAATACAAAATTGATTCTGTTCGACGCTTTGACAACTGTGCCAATTCTGCGTTTTTGGAAAGAGCATAAACACGAATTGTTAAAGCAGCAACACAAGAAAGAGCATAAACACGAATTGTTATAGCAGCAACACAAGAAAGAACATAAACACGAATTCTTATAGCAGCAACACAAGAAAGAGCATAAACACGAATTGTTAAAGCAGCAACACAAGAAAGAGCATAAGCACGAATTGTTAAAGCAGCAACACAAGAAAGAGCATAAACACGAATTGTTAAAGCAGCAACACAAGAAAGAGCATAAACACGAATTGTTAAAGCAGCAACACAAGAAAGAGCATAAACACGAATTGTTAAAGCAGCAACACAAGAAAGAGCATAAACACGAATTGTTATAGCAGCAACACAAGAAAGAGCATAAACACGAATTGTTAAAGCAGCAACACAAGAAAGAGCATAAACACGAATTGTTATAGCAGCAACACAAGAAAGAGCATAAACACGAATTGTTATAGCAGCAACACAAGAAAGAGCATAAACACGAATTGTTATAGCAGCAACACAATTGAAATATGGCTTGTTATCTTAAATACCGACGTTCAACTCGTCTTAAACACATATCTAAATTATTTAAGGCAATCATTGGACATTGGTGCAAACCCGTACAATTACACGACCATTGAATTGATCCTGTATATTTTTGGCAATTATTTGGTTGAAATCCTATACAGTAAATGAAATTTTACGTTCCTTTTTTATCCCCAGGTCAGTTTTAATTAAGCAAACTTATGCTAAAAGCTACTCCAGTCGCTACCATCCACTCAGACACAGTGTATCCACAAACATATTGTACAACCTGTTTCTACATTCTGATTTGACTGCTATTTCTTGTTGTTAGAAGGTTAGACAAAATACTTTGCTTCATATATTCAAACTGTTTATGTTCTAATAACACAAAGATCAACTTTGAGTTTCATCTTGTTTTGATGGTAGAATTCAACAGATGCCTAGTTGAATATCAGCACACTGAACTTTGGTAATTTCAGGGATATCTCCTGCTATAATCATTTTTGTTTTGAGGATACCAACATTTGTTTCTTCCACCAATCTTGGAGGCCCTGAAAATGGTTATGGACATTGCCCATCCTTCTCTTATTAAACAGAATAAAAAAGGTTGTTAACGCATGCAGTTCTGTCCTTGTTATAGCATGTGAAGTTGATAATAATCGGTTCTGATTTAGGTACACCGCCAACAATATGGAAGGAGGGGAAGGTCAATTAAATCTACCCCAGATCATTACTGGTACTTTATTTTATCGACCTCTGTAAGGATGAAAGGCAAAGTTATTCTCAGCAAGATTTGAACTCAGAATGTAAACGGGCGTAACTATATTCCGCAAAGCATATTGTCCGACGCTCTACCGCTATTGATAATAGTTCTACTGATAAAAGAGCAAGTGAGATGAAACTAAATTTGTTACGGCTCATTGTTATTTCCTTATCACCAGGACTTAACAAGAGGAAAGAATGGCGGCAATCTTTGATCTGGCATATCATAACTCTTAATTAAGGTTGTGGCGCCAAAATTGTCTTTACCTCGGGGCGCCACAAACCCCTACCTTATCTGATACTGAAATGTTTACATAAATGAATATTGACTGATTGTTTATACCATCAAGAATTCTAGATAATGTAATACTGTGGTAAGTGATACGAATTAACATAAATTTTATTGTATATTGCCTCGTTACAGTATTCACGTTGTCTATGTACTATTAAGGCTCCATTACATGCTTCTATTTTTAACTTTTTCTTTTGCAATATATTATCACACATATTTATATTTCAACCACACGTGTTTCAGCAATTAGAAAAAAACAAAAGAAAATAGAATTTCTTTATCATTCAGATCAACATCTTATCCAGCTGTTCTTTATATAAAATAAAAAGGGATAGTTGTGTTTGGGACGACATTGATCATGTGTATGTTGTATTAGGGCTAATGTTGGTTTAAAAAGTCCAGATTGTTGTTTGCTCGTGTAATTTGCATTCTTCAGTGATTCGTTGTGTATTTATATTCTATATTGTCATATTGAGAGACTTTCTTCTCAATTGAACTCCATGAGATAATTTTCCTAAATTCTTCAATTTAAAATGTGGAGGTATTTCTTCTTATTAGAACTGCCATTACAATATTGTGATTCTTCTTGAAATATTTGAATTTTCCTCGAGCCGCTAACAATAGAATTTGACTCGTCTTTGCATAATACTGTGTTACTAAAAAGGATGAACAAAAGCCCTAAACACCTAGTGGTGATATTTACCTCCCTCAAAACTGAAATATTTAAGCGTTCCATTCATGGCAATAGGTTTGAATATATGTAAATTATTTTCCTTTGAAACTCTATAAAATTTAAGAATAGTTACTACTTGATTTAAGTGGTTTTAAGACGTCAAACTAAAATATTTCAACATATACATCGCCATTCGACGATTCCATTAAAGTGTTTGTTAATGTTAACATGGTTTCCAGGAAACTAAATAGATTATGTAATCGAAATTTACAGTAATGTGCAGGCAGAATTCATAACGATGTTGCATTCAAGAGAAGAACAATTACAGGAATATATTACTCTAATAATCATGTATTCATTAACGATCACATATTCAATTCTTTCGCATCTATTATTCGCCTTAGATTCTTCAAACCATTGTTTTGTCGCTGAATGCATTTAGAAATAAATGTTGCATTTCTGAGAAATATTTTTGTATTCAGAAAGTAATCTATATGTCTATTCGTTTATTATTCTATTAAAACTGAATATGACTAACAAATGAAAACAAGCATATAATTCAACGGCTTGTGTAATTGTTTAAAAATTTAAGAGTAATCTTTCAAAAATATAACACCTCAAATTATTCATGCATAAAAGTATTTAGTGAATAATAATGTGAATATTTATTATTAATATTTTTGCACTGTAAACCGTTAAGAAATATAAATATATAGTTTATTAGATAGTATTGTTGTGATTATTTCTTTGATTTAAACGACATTTCTATAAAATCCTGATATTTATATAAATCTCGATATGCAGAAATTGTTATCCTCTTAAAAGAAATACAATACACTATGAAGATTATATATAAAAGAAAGAAATATTAATATAAATTCCCTGAATGCATGTGCTTCTGAACAGTTTATCTAAAGTTAATTGTTATTTTAAAATATGCTTATGACAATTAAGTTGTCAGGATGTAAATAAACTATTGAATAATCACAAACTACAATAATGTGTCAAATAATTCATAAGTTCCAGGTATATAATCATAATTTCCTAAAATGTATCATTTAAAGTAAAATCAGTAAATTTGGCAAGTGTAATTATTGAATAAAATTAGGTAAAAATATTCTACGAAAGCAGAACATGTGTACATATAAAAATATTTGTTCAAATATGTATCCTGTTTATAACTAAGAAAACCAGTTGAATAAGTACATATTTAATGAGTAAATATGATAAGATAAACTTTATAATAATTATGCATTTTGCTTCTGATAGGATGAATTCGAAGTAGATGATTAATTCTTGCAAGTTTCCAAGTCCAATTAAAGATATATCTAGTTATCTCTCAGGTGAATCTTATTTAAGAATTTGAAATAGATATTCTCCGAAGATACACAAACGCATAAACACGTAAATACACATACACACGCTCAAATACAAACACACACAAATATGTGTATGTATAAGTTTATGTGTGTGCATGCGTGTATATGTACGAGGTGTGTCAGAAAAAATCCAGGAATGATGTTACAAAATATTTATTTCAAACCCAAACTTCACAGTAAGAGTTTTCTCCTTCAAAGTAACCCTCCTGGAGTATGAAACTGTAATCTTAGCTCTCTGAAGCGATCAAACTTTTTTCTTCATAAATTTATATACATGTCCTCTGTTTCAGGTCGTCAAGCAATGAGCACAGTGCAACGAACAAACTTTAAAACTCCGTCAGAAGCACTGGGATTGCTGCAGCAAGTGTATGGACATGAGACGATGTCACGCTCACGTGTTTTTGAGTGGCGCAAGAGATTTAAAGAAGGACGTGGAAGATCACCTCAGGAACGGAAGGACCTCAACAACCAGGACTGAGGTCAACGTTGAGCGCGTCAGGCAGATGGTGCGTAGCGATCGTCGGCTGACTGTTCGACTGATGGAAAATGAGCTGGACATGAATCGGGACAGTGCCAACACTGCTGAACGATGACCAGTAGGGTCGACGCATGCAAGTGTGCCAGGACATCCTCAAGCGTCTTGAAACCGAAACAGACTTGCTAGGGACAGTCATCACTGGTGATGAGTCATGGATCTTCGAGTGCGACCCGTGGACGACATCAAAACGGCCGTGACGACGGAACTGCGGAGGATCCATGAGTGCAGAAAAGGATGGAGTGCAGAAAAAGCGTGGCAGAAAAGGATGGAAAAGTGCATTAGATTCCAGGGGGATTACCTTGAAGGAGAAAACTCTTAGTGTGAAGTTTGGGTTTGAAATAAATCATTTGTGACATCAGTCCTGGAACTTTTCTGACACACCTCGTATGTACGTATGTATACGGGGGTGTATATGCACAGATACATCTAAACTATAATAAAGGAAGTTCTGCGGGATTGCGTACGGTTTATTCTTTTTTATCCCGTTTGTAAAATAAGTCGGATTACTTTGAATAAATAATGAATGAATAGTACATAATTTATCTACTAAATTCCGTGGCTGTTCATTAAATATCTGTTGATTATGTAAAGATTCACTTCTTTAAATATTACATAATTTATCTACTAAATGTCGTGGCTGTTCATTAAATATATTTTATTTATTTAAAGATTCACTTCTTTAAAATTCTGAAATGTGAACACTTCCGGTGGCGATCGCTTAAATACACACTAATTTTTCGTCACTAATTTTCTCCTTAGGCAGTCGATATATAATATGGTCTTTTTTAATGTATCATGGATTTCGTTAATGATTACATAAGACAGTGTAACGCAGTCTTCGTTCAATTTCTATGTATTATATATTGTGAATTACGATTTTATTTGATGTATCATATGTACATGTATATATACCTGCGTATAATATCAATATACACACTACACATGTTAGCAAAAACCACCCAAAGGGTGGTTTTCTGCTAGTACACATAATTATAAAGAGGCGAGAAGCATGAAAGCTGATAGGGCGAGATGAGAGAGAGAAAAAGAAAGAGTGATAGAGGCAGGGGGAGACAGAGAGGTGCATTCTAAATATACATCTGTGAATAGTTTACAGAAGACGAAAATTAAGTTTATATAATAGAAATTGTTGAATCGGAGGGATCTAGTAATGCTAAGCGGTAGCAAATAAAAATAAAAGCAGCTAGAATAGTGGAATGTATTTCATGGTGTAAAGAGGAAAACACAGTGAAAGAAGAAGAAAAGGGGCGCAGATGAAAGGGAAGCTAGAAGTGGAAAGGTAACAAATGTTAATCAAATGAGAGCAAAAAGAAAAATAGAACTGAAATACGATATAGACAAAAGAACACACCTATACATATGTATATATATATAATTAGGTTTGTTGGTTCACCACTGGATAGAACTGGTCATTCCCTATAGTCAATCATGATGTAGTATTAGGAAGAGCACTCGACGTTATGCAACTCATCCATCTTCGTTTATGTTGAATCATGGTGGTGTGAGATGACAGTTAATTATTATTGAGTAAAATGAAAAGAGGCATAGTGTTTGCTATAATAAATCTTTGAAGGACTTTCACTTGTTATATATATATATATATATATATATATATATATATATATATATATATATATATATATATATATACATATATAACTGTTTCTATTTTAGGCACAAGGCCAGCAATTATCCAGTACATTACTGGTACTTTATTTTGAACTCAGATTATAAAGGGACGTAACTCTATGTCAAAGCATGGTGTCCGACTCTGTACCGATACTGGCAATCCACCGCCCTTATATATATATATATATATATATATATATATATGTGTGTATATATATATATATATATATATATATATATATATATATATATATATATATATATATATATATATATATATAATTTGTATTCCAATGTTACTAAGTAGTTGCATTGGATGGAGTCAACTGACGTCAGAGATTGCTCAACGTATAATAAAGTGTGTTTTAAAATCCGGAGATAATATGGAGAAAAAATTTACGAAATGGAAATGCGGGTATATAGAATTTATTAGGTAACAATTGTTTCTATAGTGTATGAGTTACCTATACATCGCTATTTGAATAATACACAAATATTATCAAAAACCGAACCATGTAAAATCGAACCATCCTCATTCCATTATTAAATCTATCCCTAAAAATATATCCATAAGGATCTCCCGACTGTCGTCTAATTTGCAGACCTTCAACGAGCATGCTGAATATTATAATGACGCACTTAGAAAAGCTGGTTACTGCGAGAAAATTGAATATCTAGACGATAACCACATAAGTACTATGAATAAAACACATCAAAGTCGAACTAGTATTGCACCACACACACACATCAATAGGCATACTAACAGGTGCAAACCAGCAAATAGAGTCAGACGTAGAGAGTACATATGGTATAACCCCGTGTACAATTCTTCTATTAGCACTAAGATTATCTCACAATTCTATACACTAATCAATAAACACTTTACAACTTCACATAAATACTATAAAATCTTTAACTCGCGCACCATTAGACTCTCATACTCCACTGCACCTAACATAGAACAACTAATTAGAAAACTCAACTCAGCAATACTGAATAAGTACATCCCTAATGACTTAGCGCACCAGCATAGCAACATGCAACGCACTAACACGCAACCGCAACCCCACCAAACTATCCAGGATTCTACTGCAAAACATAAAAATAGTTGTAACTGCACTAAACCAGGTACGTGCCCACTGAATAACCAGTGCCTAGCACGCAATATTGTCTACCGGTGTACAATAAATTCCGGGACCAACAAATGGTATTACGTCGGATGTACCGCAACTTCTTTCAAGGCTCGCCTATACCAACATCGATCATCGATCAGGCACGAGAAAATGCGCTCCGTAACAACCCTCACCGATAAAGCCTGGCAGCTTCGGAGGAACAATCAAGCGTTCTCCCTTGATTGGCAAATTATTGCAGCTGCGCCTGCATATCAGCAAAATCATCGATTCTGCAAGTTATGCAATTTAGAGATATACTGCATTTTAACGTCGGTAAACAAACTTTTGAACAGCAAAATTGAACGTTCTCTATACTGTAACCATCGTTTGAAAACGACTTTTTCTTTTTTTAAATGCATATAATGTTACCTTTTTACACCAACGTTTGCAAATTTCTGTCTTATATGTTTATACACTAGATATGACTTTCTATAATAATAGTACTAAACACTGTTTTTCTGGACCCCTTTAGAAATAACCTGCTACTATAATAGCCCTAATAACTTGTCTGTGACATTGTACCACTTTGACCCCTCTAACTAAATTTTGTCCGAACAACACCACTAGAAGTATCTACTTCCCAGCCAACCTTAACACGCCTCATTAAGCTAACTGCTGCCAAAACATTCTCTCTTCACAATCTCTACTGGTCTGACAGTCTTAAACCCTAAGACTCCCTCCACCTTACTCACTTCCCTCTTCCCCTTCTCTTCCTACCTCCTTTTTTATCTAGTGTATAAAATATTTTCATATCATTCTAATACAAAGGTCTGATGACATGGTGTGTTGGCTTACAGTGTACTTTCGGTTTTTGATAATATTTGTGTATTATTCAAATAGCGAGGTATAGGTAACTCATACACTATAGAAACAATTGTTACCTAATAAATTCTATATACCCGCATTTCCATTTCGTAAATTTTTTCTCTCTCTCTCTCTCTCTCTCTCTCTCTCTCTCTCTATATATATATATATATATATATATATATATATATATATATATATATATTAATATAAGCGGAACAAGCAAAATTCACCAATTTTTTTAAAATAAATTAAAATATATTTTATCGTTCCTGGGTCTTTAGCCCTAGGAAGGGAAAATGTTTCTCTGATGGGCCTTGATTTTCCATTAGAAATCCATTGGGTCTCTAGTGTTTTACAAGGCGAAACCGATCGGTAAGAGCCATAAGAATAGGTAAATATTTAAATTATATTTTTTAATTTATTTTAAAAAATTGGTTGAATTTTGCTTGTTCCGCTTATATTAATATTATAGTTCTGGTATGTCAAATTGATACCATAGAACAACCTTAAATCATAGACAACCTATGTATTTCCAGAGGTACTTAGTACCCACGGGCATACTAACTTCTTCTATATATATATATATATATATATATATATATATATATGTATATATATATATATATATATATATATATATATATATGCATCCTACTGTCCAGCTTCCATTAGCGGAATCAGCAGGCGACACAGCTGCTCACGTAATGTAACATGGTTCTATCCTCCCCACAACGCCGAGGTGACAACCCCTTTCGGGAAAATCTTCTTTAGGTTCATCGAAAAACACTTCCCACTACAACACCGCTACCACAACATAATGAACAAAAATACCATCAAACTCTCCTACAGCACCACACCTAACTTTGCACAAAACATCGTCTCCTCTAACAACAAAAAACTCAACCCCTATGGAATAAATAACCTAAATAGCAGTGGAGAGCCGACCAGGAGGTGCAACTGTCCTGATGGATCCATTTGCCCTCTCGAAAAGAGATGTAGAGATCGTAATGTGATCTACCGGTGCAACGTGAGGACGGACACCTCCAACAAAGCTTATATAGGATTAACCGCATGTGACTTCAAGACCCGGCTATACCAACACAGCCATACTTTCCGAAACCCGGCCCGGCGCCACACCACCACATTTTCGAGCCACATCTGGGACCTCAAGGATAACAATATTACCAATGATCTCACTTGGAGCTTACTGTCCAGAGCCAACTCTTACACGGGAAGACGCCTTCCGTGCAATTTATGCTCCCAGGAAACTTTACAAATGCTGTTTTCGACGGACCAACTCCTAAACAAGAAAGACGAACTGGTAACTGCATGCAAACACAGATTGCGTAGGACTTACCTCGCCCTCAAACCCCATAATGAAACGCGGGGGGGGGGGGTTAGACAACGGCTGTAACACCCCACTTGTTGCCCACTTTGTAATGGGTAACCTCTGCTTGCAAAGGTAGACGTAAGATTTTCTTTTATGTCTTTTTATCGTTTCCTCTATATTTCCTTCTTCCCCCATCCCTTCCTAGTCCTTCCACCCCAGTCCTCCTTCTTTGTCGTCGTCCTTTTTACTTTCTCGCCCACTCCAAAGCAGCCCCTCGGTCCTTTGTAGCCTCACTACCCCCACCCCCATCCCCTACTCTATGATAGAATTGGCCGACTCCGCTGTTTATAGCTGATGTGATAGACCCCAGATACTTGCTTTCTTATCCGATGGCTGCCCCATTTCCGTGCTTCCCACATTTCTTAGTGGTATCTCTGCTTTAGTTTCTCGTATATTAGTATTTATTTTATTTTTTTTGGTGGGGGGGGGGGGGACATTCTGAATTAATTTTCCGTATCAAATTTTTCATATATATCGTACGAGAATTTATGTAGTTTGTACTAGAATATTTGTATCGTAGTGGCACCCTTAGAGATAGTATTAGTATTTATTTTCGGGATTCTGAATTATTATTTCGTATTAGTTTATGTTTTGCACTGGGTGGTTGCTAGCCTTGTGCCTAGGGTGGAGACAATTATTTCGTATTAGTTTCGGGTCTCTGAATTATTATTTCGTGGTAGTTTCTTTAGTATTTTGGCCCCCTACATGTTGACCTGTCACTGTAAGATATACTCGGTTCATTTCTACTAACTCATAAAATTGTCTCACTACAATCTCGTCCCACCTAGTAAACTTTTCTATAGTTTAGCAGTACCAGTGAGAGACTTGATGATTGTGGTTAGGGAATAGTAACCAGAAATTGTTTTTTTTAAAATATTTTTAACATTCTTAGTATTCTTCTATATATTTTACTCCATATTGATTGACTTATTGTTTCGACTTCCTTCCCCTCCTCCTCCCTAGTATACTTGCTTGATCCTGCTGTAGTTGGCACTATCAACGCACGACTGGGTTTCCTCCACTCCCTCTCCCTCTTGTTCTTCTACTGGCAGGTTCAGCTACCCCTTCCTTCCACAAATTGCCATGATAGAATTATGTGTCTCAACAACAAACTTTATGTATGTTATTACTCTAAGGTGAATCAACCTTATCGAGTGCTTTGCTGCACATTCCTAAATTGTATATCGTTAGCTTGGCCTCAGCCGAAATTTCGATTTCACTAAACTTCTATTTGTATATATATATATATCTTGGTTGTCCATCGTAAACGATGATGACATCTTCTTGATCGCCGCAGGGAATTGGGAGTGCACACTAAAGAAGAAACCTGTGCGGGAAAGGTTTATAGTGGGAGGGTCTGTGCACAGTGACGGTCCCACTCGGCCGCGGAAGCCAGAATCCGGTGGTACGGGGGACCGTCACGTCCAGGGACTTCCTTGGCTGCAGTGGATGGCCACGACGTCTGTAGTGCCTTGCTGTGCCCTAGCGCTCCACACCGTTTGCTGTTGCCGCCTTTGTGACTGTTGGGATGATGTTGTCTTCCTCCATTCACTCCGTCGGGTTCAGTCTTCGCATGCAGGGGCAGGCATCCCTATCTAACTCACCGGGGGGGGGGGGTTTCAGACTCGTCCAACTACCCTCAACCTGGTTCGGCTCGCCACCCAACGCGGCTCACCAGGGTGTGGCCGCTGTCGTATGCTACAGCTTTTGGGGGCCACAGGTGAGACCTGAGTGTCAGGTGGGACAATGCAGGACGGGCTGTCCTGAAAAGGCATGGCTAGCCGCCTCTACAGAAACACATGCCTCTCCCTGACACCCCAGGCATATACACACGTATATACATACACATACATATGTACATGTGTATTTACATATTTATCCATTTTTGGATGGCCGTTGACTCTTATCAGTTCTTCTGCCCTTTGTCAGGTTTTGTTTTTTGTCCTGCAGGGTGTCCAAAATCACCCTCCTCACCAAGTTAACTTGTTGGGGTTGCCAGTTTAGTCGCCGACGACCGGACCATGCGAGAGGTTGTACTTGTGTACATGTTACACACACACACACACACACACACACATATATATATATATATATATATATTATTTTCCTTTGTTTCTCTCATGAGGGTCTCGTGCTATAAGAGGCACGATACATTTTCCTTGTCGTCACGTGTAATTCTGTTTACTTGTCATAACTTAATTGCTATATGTTGCAGTTTTGTCTGGTCCCTTAAGCCATAGGACAGCGGTTTGACTTGTGTCAGATGCTGTGACACCAGGTATACTAGCAGTACCGTTGATAGTGGTAGGAACTGCCAAAGCCCCTCTCAACGGCCGATGACACTGGAGTTCTGTGTCTTTCGTTTGTATTTTTGATTTCAAAAATTGCCTTACATTTTGTCTTGTTTTCGTTGTCTTATCCTCTGTTAATTTTCCTAAGTTTATCGTTAGTAATCTGTGACGAATGTGTTATCTCTTCAACCCTCTTAAGTTGAATTGTTTAAGCCCGATATCTTATTTCCTTTTCGCTATTGTTTTCCTTTAATTCTTTTCTCTTCCTGTTTTATTCCAGAGAATGTTGTGCTACAAGAAGCACCACATTTTTCCATGTGTTCACATAAAATTATATGTGTAATTGTTATAGCTTAATGCGATAAATTAATGTTTTGTCCTTCGTTTCCACTAGACGCTTTGACTTCGGGTGTTCTAGTGGTACTGATGGTAGGGGTCGAAACACCGAAAGTTCACTTCAACGGTCAATGACCCTGGAGTTCTGTGTCTTTCATTTATGTTGTTATTTTGTTAAAAACCATTTTTTATAGTTCTCCAGAGAAATTTGTTTCTCGTTTTACCTTGAATTCGTTCATTGTTTTGCCTCCCTGTTAATTTTCCTAAGTTTATCACACACACACACGTGCACACACACACACACACACACACACACACACACACACACACACACACACACACACACACACACCCACACACACACACACACACACACACACACACACACATATATATATATATATATATATATATATTTATATATATATTTATATATATACATATGCCTATAAGAATATGGCGTGAAGGAGACAATAAGAATGTTTGCAAACCGTGCATATAAATATACTTGTTATACTATATTAATAATCCAAATGCTGCAAATTTACGCCGGCAACACGATAAGACTAATATATATTCCTGACAAAGGACACCACAACATACACACATCCTTTTTCCAGAAACACATATATAAGTACAAGAACAAAGCAATAGATATAAGAGTTACTATATTAGGGATAGGCAATCTCGGAATCAAAGTCTCTATTCTAATATCCCATCTCCAAATAAACAACAGAATAGAAATCAACCTCATCTTTCGCACTATCCCAATTGAAACACACTTCAAACATTGACATAATTAAATCGCGTCATGTTTTAGATTATATACCACATAACCCATTCACAATATCAAACGTCGGAAAAGTCCACCACTCTCAAATTTCAAAATTTGCAGCTTTAGAGCGATAGAAAATAAGTAACACCGAATTAGTCTCTTTAATTACATTTTTTTAAAGAGATTTTATCTTGAAATATAAATACTTACAAAGAATTGCAAAGTAACACAGTACATCTTTGTTATTATCATATTGGTTTATATTGTGATAGCCTTTATACAAAACACTATATATATTAGCAGTATTAAATATAGACCTGCTAACCTCTAAAATCCCAAACGGGGAGTACCATGAAAAGATAGACCCAAACAGGGAGAAATGAGGCAAAATGGCGAGATTTTACATAATGAAAGGTATACCCAAAAGAGGATGGGAGAGCTCCCCGTTGGACGGGGTGAATTGACAGATCTGTAAATACGATTTACCGTAGACATGCACGATTGCTGCTCTTATTCTTTAACCTGAAACTAGTCTTGATAGAACAGGCCAATGATCAGAGGTTTTAATCAGACAGTTTATCCAGGGTTACACAAATTATGAAAAATGTACTTCGTTGTTTTAAAACGAGTTTGTGATGTGAGGGAGGTTTATTATTATTTCTTTCAGACCAAGTAGAGGCTCTATCCTTGCATTGAATCTTTGATTTACTAGGTACGTTTACAATAAATCCTTTCCATTTTCCTAAACAACTACCTAGCTACGAAAGTGAAAGTTATGTGAAAGGAAAATCAAAGCCAGTTCATAATGAACAGTTAGTTCTTTCATGGAATATAATACTATGATGGATTTATCCTGAAACTATATTGAATTGCGCAATTCTTCCTTAATAACAGCAACAGCAACATCATATTGAACTATGGAAGGAATAGCTATACTGACATGTTTGGTTGGTGTTACTATATTACAATAACTTGTTTTCTTTGAATACTAAAGCAATAACTGCAATATTTAATTATTTTTTGGAAAACGTCAACACTTCACATATCGATACAGACACTTTGTGTTCTATAATAAATTGTAAATTAGTTCTTACTCATGCTACTTTTAGGTATATATAGATGAATACAGTACGTATATATATATCACACATCTTATATATTTGTCCTATACGATTTCCCATTTACAAACAACAAAATGGTATTTTATGAAATTAATCATATACCAGAAAGTTGGATATGATCAAGACAGTAGAATGTTTGAAGTATCAAGTAATGAAATATTCGGTATTAAGTGATTTAGCCTCTAACACAATGATATCCTAGCAGTGTTTGCGTGCAAAACATCAACTCTTTAGTAAACAGTATGAAGCTCTTATCAAACAATGATATATGTATTAAGATTGGCAGTATTGGTAGACTGTCGGATAACAGGCTTTGTGGAGTAGAGTTACGGCCCTTTATGTTCTGAGTTCATATCTCACCGAGGTTAGCTTTGCTAAAGGGGTCGATAAAATAAAGCACCAGTAATGCACTGGGGTCGATTTAATCGACTTTTCCCTCCTCCCAAATTGCTGGCCTTGTGCATATAGTAGAAATCATTGTTATTCTATGGCGGTGGATAGTAGTATCGGTAGAGCGTCGGATACCATTATTTGCAGTATCGGGTACGTCCCTCTACGTTCTGAGTATATATATATATATATATGTGTGTGTGTGTAAAGAGAGATAGAGAGAGAGTGTGTGTTTATCAAGTTACAGGGAATACCACTAGCGTATGGAACCTCCGTTACTTCATTTTGATATGTATATATATACAAATGGAAGTATAGTAACATCGCAGTTGTGGCTGTGGCCAAGCTAACGATATATATACATATAGCCGTCGAAACGGCTTGAGCTCTGCTATCGAGGTCATACATTTTCCTATTACCCATTCTTCTACCCTAAGTATTGGGGACTCTGGTGCGTTATAGTCCATCTGGTTCCTTACCACAACTCCCTCGTTATATATATATATATATATATCAAAATAAAAATCCGAAGGCATAGTATAAATTTCCAATCATTTTAATCACGACACATGTTGCAATAAGAGATAGATCGATCTTGTAGCCATGATCAGTGATAATCGATCATGGCTACACGATCGATCTATCTCTTATTGAAACATGTGTCGTGATTAAAATGATTGGAAATGTATACCATGCCTTCGGATTTTTATTTTGATACAAATACTCCGTTTTACATGATCTAGATTGTTCCCATAAATGGAATTGGAGATATACGAAAGCGTGGAGAACTTAATATTGCTAACAACAATTTATTGGACCGTTTGACACAACCAATATTACACCTTACTATGTAACAACTATATATATATATATATATATATATATATATATATATATATATATATATATATATATATATATATATATATGTATATATATATATTATATATATATATATATAGAGAGAGAAATTTCTTTATTAGCCACAAGGGCACAAAACAAGGGGACAAATACAAATGGGGAGTTTACATGCAGGTATATGAAAATAAAGCTATCAATAAAATAACAAATAACAATTGAAATCCCCAATAGGGAGGGAGGCGTTACACAGTGGTTGTACACACCCCGAAAAAATGTACAACCCTCATCTCCAGGAGCACCAAGAGTGAGTACTCCCTTCCTCTCTTCCTCTTTTTCCTCAACCTACAGGCTTATATAGAGAGAAGGCCCAACCACTCGGGCCATCTTTGCCACATTCACCCATCTTTTATAAAATTTGCTGGGGTAAAGCACCTCTCTCTCCATCCTGATTCTTCTTCCAAAATGATATTTGAAAAAACGAATCAGTTCCTCGCCGGAGAGAAAGGTGTCTGTCCTCAGCCCTTTTAAACTCGTCCACAATATAACCTCTTTCACCATAGACATAACACATAGGAAAACCACCTCTCCTTCGTTTTTGAAGGAGGGTGGCGGTTTGATCATGACAATGGACTCAGTGGTCAACTGGATTGGTCCCACCCGCGACAAAAGTCGTTCTACATAGCCCACAGGTCAGTAACGCCCGGGCAGTGTACAAATAGTTCGCGACAATTTCCTCATCGCGCACGCATCTCGGACAGATCTTTTTCGAATGGTCCCTGACCGGGCACCCGTGTCTATAGAGATTGTCTCGAACTGGTAGAGCTTCTCGGTAGCACTGCCAGGCCAGGGACTATTGGAAGTTGTCCATCGGTCCCGGGCGGAAGGTCCTACAGAACAGACTGGCCAGTTCGTCCTCCTCTACGCCTAGAGTTTCTCCGAGCGTGTCGTCGCATTTGCTGCGGACCAGCCCTCTATAGAATGAGGAAGTGCAATCTCCACTGATCGCCGAGTCCGTTTGTCTGAGGAATGTGTGCGGCTGAGCACATTCGATGTGCCAGTCGCCCATTTTCCTCGTTCTTTGCTTGACCCAGGACTGCAGCTCGGTTAGCGAGACGAGTCGTGGGAAAGCTGGCCTCACGAACGGGGCCATCATCGGTTGTCCGGTGAGGAATACGTGGAGGTGCCGCAGCCTGACCGCGTGTTTGCGCATCGTAAGCCACGGCATCCCCAGCTCTCCGTTTGAAAGGTGTTGGCAGCAGATGGATTCTCTCACCAAAGGAGCCCGTTTCTTCCAAAGGAATTGGAAGAGCGCGTGCTCCATTTTGGTGAGCGTCTTAGCTGGACAAATCACGACGGTCAAGCGGTAGTAGATGACGGACGCTATAAAAGTGTTCGCAACCTCCGTTCGACCTTTCAATGATAGTTTGCACTCATCCCACTTCTGGGTGAGCGCAAACACCTTCGCCGTCACCTCGTTCCAGTTCTTCTCCGCCTAGATGTCCGGACCAAACCAGACCCCGAGCAGCTTTACCGGTCCTTCCGTCCAGCGTCCAACGACGCCATCGGAAGGCATTGGATTGCCTCTCCACGTTCCGAGTTGCAAACCGACGGATTTGTCCCGGTTCAGCTTCGCACCTGTGAAACTTTCGTATTTATTCAGTAAGGTGCCGACCTCCCCGATTTGCGAGATGTTCGACACCATTACTGTAACGTCGTCGGCGTAGGCCGACGCCGCTTTTCTCAGTACCGGTTCCAAAGGGATGCCAGTCAATAGCTCCATCTTCCGCAGTAGTGGATCGAGAGTAAGTACGTACGGAAGGGAGGAGAGAGGGTATCCCTCTCGGATGGATCATGTGATATGGAAGGGCTCCGAGAGGTAGCCGTTTACCTTGACCCTTGAGCAGATGTTGCTGCTGTGCATTGCAGCATTCCAGCCCCTGAACACGGGTCCGAAGCCTGCCGCCTCGATCACCGCCTCCAGGTAACGATGGTCAAACCTATCGAAAGCCTGAGACTGATACAAGTTGATCAGAGCCCCACGAAGTCGGCTTTACGCCCTACCCGCTCTATGATGTATCGCATGAAGTGGAGGTTGTCGTGTATGGACCTGGTCGGGATTGCGCATGTCTGCGTTTCTCCTACCAGGTTTTCGCCGACAAGCGCCAGCCTCTTTGCCAACACCTTGGCCAAAATCTATAACTCCGTGTTTAGCAGAGTTATGGGCCGGAAGTTGCCTATCTCATCCCCCTTATTCTTTTCCTTCCTGACTAACGTGACTACACCCTTGGTTACATAACTGGGAATTCTGCCCTTCTGCTGCCAGTTGCAATAGACGGCTTCCGGGAGAGCGGAGAACAAGTCCGGCATTGCTACGTAAAATTCGTAGGGTAGACCGTCGAGACCTGGAGATTTGCGTTTGCCGCATTGTTCAGCGCGTCTCATATCTGAGCTCCCGAAATCGGACTTTCGCAGAACTTCGCCTCGCTGTCCGAGAGTCACGGTAGGCCGTCGAGATATGGACCGCAATCCATAGCCTCTCCCAGCGCGCTGCCCTGCCTTAACAGTTAAACAAAGTGCCGCTGAAAAGCCGCGCATATCTGCTTCGGCTCACGTATCAGGCGTCCGTCTTGGTCCTTCAAAGACTGAATAATGGACTTGTTGCCACTTTTCGCCTCCCTCAAACGGGCCCAGCTAACAGCTTTAGCTCCTTCGTTTCCCAGAGCACGTACTTTGCTCCTGCCAACGCAGCCTTCATTCTTTGCGTCGAAGAACTGGTCCATGGCCGTTCTCGTCGCTAGCACACTGTCTACGTTTCCACTCCTAAGTGCCACTTCTACTTTATCTACCAATTCCTTTTCGCTCTTATTTCTATCTAACACTAATTCTTTACTAAAACCTATTGAGTCTAATCTAACTGCCCTCTTGAGAGAGTACCACCATCTCTTGTTGACAATGACCCCCGTCAAGTGCTGCTTAACTAATAACTAAAGTGCTAATCCGTCTACTGTAGGCTTTGCATGTCGGTAACGACAAGTTTAGTTTCCGGTAGCCGGGTCCATGTCTATGGGTTCTGTCACGGTTGACTAAGCAAGTCACTAGTTTGAGATCTGAATAGGCAACCATGAACATGTGTAGACATCTTAACATGTCCCTATCGCTAACTGTAACTAGAAACCTATCTAGGTACGATCTAGGTGTTCCGCTGTAGTTGATCCACGTCCATAGTGGCACAGTTGGAAAATCTAGTCGATATCTATCGGCCAGTTGAAATCGGCCGATTAACTGTTTGAGGCTGTTACAGCCCCCTCTATCGGGACATGCTCCCACATAGCCCAACGTGCATCTAGGATTCCATTCCAGACACCCACTAGCACCAGGGAACGGGACATTCCCAGAAAAGTCTCTAGACGTTTGAAGAAATCTGACCGCGATGTCCCGGATGGGGCATATGCGGCCACCAGTCAACGTCTAGGACCACAGTCAACGTCACTACCGTCAACGTCTAGGACCACCAGTCCACCCTCCGGGTCCACATGTACCGTCTGTGTTACGACGTCCAGGTGTTTCTGTAGCAAAACGGCAACCCCACCACACCTCCCGGCTGCTAGAGAGATGCGTAGATCTCAAAGTCGTCGAAGATGGGGGCCAGTTGTCGCTCGCTGTGGATCCTGGACTCGCAAATAGCTACTACATCCATACTGTACGACCTGAGGTCGTTTAAGGGTTTGCCCTGTTTCCAGGGCATCCCCAGGCCACGTACATTTCCACATCCATCTCTTATATTGGCCATGTTTGTGCTGAAAAGTTAAAAGAGGAAAAGAAATCACACACCTCTTCGTCTCCTGGGGACCAGGCTGCACAATTTCCATGGGGGTGTTGGAGGGGTTGTTTGGTGGGATGGTGGTCTCTGGCAGGATGGGAAAAGAGTTGTTTGGTGGGGAGTGGGTGACAGGTGGGGTGTGGGTGTCTGGGGTGAGGGTGGGGAAACATTTCAAAAGGACGCCGTTATAGGGTTTGACGCAGGGGTTACCTACGTCGTCAGGAAATCTTTCTTTTACCCGTTTATGTGTGTCCATGGAGATCCTAATCATTTTAAGATTAGGATTCTCTGAAGAGTCTGTAAAAGTTTTCCCTTCGGTCTCCACCGAAGGGTTTTTATATATGGTGTCTGTTAAAGTTTTATTGTTAGTATTTATGTAGGTGTAACATTTTTTGTTGTGTTGTGTTGCTTTTTGTCTGTGGTTCTTGTGTGTGTTTACGTTTTGTAGTTGGTGTTTTGTGTTCAGGAGGGGGTGTTTTTGTCTGTGCTGTTTGCGTCGCTTGTAATGGTGTTTGTGTGTTTGTTGCATTTTTGTTTGTGTTATGTCTTTTCTTTTTTCTTTTTACTGGTCGGGCCGGAAAGGTTTTCCCTCATCGTCACTGGGTGACGATGATGAGGCCTCATCCGTGTTGTTGGGGAGGGGTACATTTTGGGGAGCTGTTATGTGTGTGGGTGTTTCTGGAGTTGATTTAGGTGGGGAGGGGTTGGGTGGGACTGTGTTTGTCAATAGGTTTGTTGTCACAATTTGTTTATGTTGTTGTTGTTGTTGAGGTGGTGGTGGTGATTGTTGTGCTGGTGTTGCAGGTGTTGGCAGTAATGCCTTTTTTGAGATAGATAGATGGATAGATAGATAGATAGATAGATAGATAGATAGATAGATAGATAGATAGATAGATAGATAGATAGATAGACAGATATGTTTCTTTATTAACCACAGGGGCACAAAGGAAGTGGACAAATACAAAGGGGGAAGTTTACATAAAATAAAAACGTGTGAAATGTTATCACAAATGCAATTTAAAAAGTTAGTCGATTTTCTCCAATAGGGGGAGACAGTTCATATGGGTAACACATACCCCCGAAAAAATGTGCAACACTCAACTCCAGGAGTACAAAGAGTTTGTACTCATTTCCTCTCCTCCTCCTTTTCCTCAACCTACAGGCTGATATAGAGAGAAGGCCCATTCACTCGGGCCATTCTCGCCACTTTCACCCACCTTTCATAAAACTTGCTGGGGGGCAGCACCTCTCTCTCCATCCTGATTCTTCTTCCAAAGTGGTATTTGAAAAAACGAACCAGTTGTTGGCCGGAGAGAAAGGTGTCTGACCTCAGCCCTTTCAACCTTGTCCACCTCTTTCGCCATAACTATCACACAAAGGAAAACCGCCTCTCCTTCGTTTTTGAAGGAGGGTGACGGTTTGATCATGACAATGGAATCGGTGGTCAACCGGATTGGTCCCACCCGCGACAATAGCCGTTCTACATAGCCCCACAGGTCAGTGACGTCCGGGCAGTGTATGAATGCGTGCGCGACGGTTTCTTCGTTACGCACGCACTTCGGACAGATCTTTTTTGCAGGTTCCCTGCCCGGGCGCCCATGTCTGTAGAGCTTGTCTCAAACTGGTAGAGCTCCTCGGTAGCACTGCCAGGGACTTTTGGAAGTTGTCCATCGGTCCCGGGTGGAAGGTCCTACCGAACAGACTGGCCAGTTCATCTTCCTCTACGCCTAGAGTTTCACCGAGCGCGTCGTCGCACTTGCTGCGGTTCAACCCTCTATAGAATGACGCAGTGGAGTCTCCACTGATCGCCAGGTCCGCCTACCAGAGGGCTGTGAGCGCCTGAGCACATTCAATGTGCCAGTCGCCCATTTTCCACGGTCTTTGCTTGACCCAGGACTGCAGCTCGGTCAGCGAGACGAGTCACTCGGGGCCAGCTAACAGCTTTGGCTCCCTCGTTTCCCAGAATACGAATTTTGCTTCTGACAACGCAGCCCTCGTGCTTTGCGTCGAAGAAGTGGTCCAAGGCCGTTCTCGTTGCTAGCACGCTGGCTACGTTTCTACTTCTAATTGGCACTTCTACTTTATCTACCAGTTCCTTCTCGGTTCTATTTCTATCTAACGCTAATTCTTTATTAAAAACTAACGAGTCTAATCTAACTGCTCTCTTGAGAGAGTACCACCATCTGTTGTTGACAATGGCCCCTCTCAAGTGCTGTTTAACTAAAGTGGTAATCCGTCTACTGTAGGCTTTGCTTGTAGGTAATGACAAGTTCAGCTTCCAGTAGCCGGGTCCTTGTCTATGGGTTCTATCAAGGTTGGCCATGCAGGTCACTAGTTTGTGATCTGAATAGGCAACCATGAACATTTGTGGACAGCTTAACATGTCCCTGTCCTTATTTCTAACTAGAAGCCTATCTAGGTACGATCTAGATGTTCCGCAGCGATTAGTCCATGTCCACAGTGGCACAGTCGGAAAATCTAGTCAATATCTATCAGCCAGGTCAAATCGGTCGATTAACTGTTTGAGGCTGTTACACCCCCCTTTATCGGGACATGCACCGACATAGTCCCAACGAGCATCTAGGATTCCATTCCAGTCCCCCACTAAAAGCAAGGAGCGGGACATTCCCAGAAAAGTCTCTTGATGTTTGAAGAAGTATGGCCGTGGTGTCCCGGATGGGGCATATGCAGCCACGAGCCTGAAGGCTCCACCTTCACTACCGTCAACGTTAGGACCACCAGCCGACCCTCCATGTCCAGATGTACCGTCTGTGTTACGAGGCCCAGGTGTTTCCTCAGCAAAACAGCAACTCCGCCTCCACCCCCGGTTGACAAAGAGATGCGTAGATCTCAAAGTCATCTAAGATGGGGGCCACTGTCGCTCGCTGTGGATCCTGGACTCGCAAATGGCTACCACATCCATACTGTGCGACCTGAGGTCGTTTAAGAGTTTACCCTGTTTCCAGGGCATCCACAGGCCGCGTACGTTCACACATCCAACTCTTATATTGGCCATGTTGGTGCTGAAAGGTTAAAAGAGGAAAAGAGATCACTCACCCTTCGTCTCCTGGGGACCAGGCTGCACGATTTCCATGGGGGTGTTGGAGGGGTTGTCTGAGTGGGTGGTGGTTTCCGGCGGTGTGGGGACGGAGATGTTTGGTGGGGTTGGGTCTGGTGGGATGGGGATGTCTGGGGTGGGGAGACATTTGAGAAGGACGCGGTTAAGTGGTTTCACGCAGGAAATCCCCACATCCTTTTCAAATGTTTCTTTTAGGGACCTATAAGTTTATATAGGGACCCTAATCAGTTTTAGGTTCAGTTTTTTGTTATTTTTAATAAAGTGGGCGAAAGTTTTCCCTACGGTGAAAACCGAAGGGTCGTTCGTGATGGTCTCCATTAGTGTTTCGTTTTCAGTGTTTATGTAAGTGTAAGTGTAATTTTCTTGTGTTGTGTTTGTTTTTGTCTGTAGTTCTTGTGTGTGCTTTCGTTTTGTTGTAGGTATTTTGTTTTCAGGAGATGGGAGTTTTGTTTGTGGTGTTTTCGTTGTTTGTGTTGGTGGTTGTATGTTTGTGGTAGTGTTTGCTGGTTTTTTGCTTTTGTGATGTCTTTTCTTTCTTTTTGACGAATGGGGTTCTCCCTTGTCTTCACTGGGTAATGGCGAGATAGCCTCATCTGTTGTATCGTCTGTGTGATTGGGGAGGGGTATATCTTGGGGAGCTGTTGTGTCTGTATGTGATTTTGCAGTGGTTTTAGGTGGAGTGGGGTTGGGTGGGACTGTGTTTGTTGTAGTTATTTTTGTGTGTTGGTGTTGTTGTTGTTGTGGTGGTTTTGGTGGTTGTGTTGTTTTGATGGATGTCGGCAGAAGAGCCTTTTTTTACTCATTAATTTAGGACAGGAAGCCCTCAGGTGACCCCTGCTAAAGCAATGGTAACATGAAGGCCGCCTACCCTCAACCGAAAAGTTTTTGTAGGTGAGTCCGTCCAGGAGTACACGTTGTGGGATCATAGCTATTCGCTCTGGGCTCATTTGCACCATAACTTCAATGCTAGTCCCATCTGGGGGACATTCCTACTGACAGTATTCTGTCTTCATCAAAATTGATGAAGCCGCACAGTATCCACCATATGTTCACCTTTGGTGTGACACTCGTGATTTTAATCTTATGTGTCCTTTTTCCCATGTATGTAGGGAAAAAGGTATACAGGTTGGATACAATTGGCGACACAGAGTCATTTTGGGCCGTCAATTGATCCTTCATGAGTACCGAAATACTCCCCAAAAGTTTGCTTCTTTGAATGAATGCAATATCATTCATTGAATTTTTGAAGACCAGTTCAATTTCTTTCTGTGACAATTGGACTGGTTTTCGGGTAGAATTGGAAACTGTCCTAAAAACTATCGTTTTGAGAGCAGTCTCCTTGCGAATTTCTACCGGAGAATTGATGCTGAAAGCACCATTTTTTTTTCGAAAGTGACATATCTCCTAGCGTCCTTTAAAAGTTGTTCTGCATTTGTTATGTCGAGATATGTCAGTTCCTCCTTTTTTTGAACTGTCTGTGCAAAGGAGATTTTGGTTTCTTTGTGGAATTATCCGTGTTAGTGGTGTTGTCATTATTGCTGTTATTTTTGTTGTTATTCTTGTTGTCACTGATGTTGATATTATTCGTATTTTCCTTGGTGTTCGTGTTGGTTTTGTTGTTGTCATTGAAGTGTTTGCTGTCATTTGTGTTGTTTGGATATGAATTTATTTTTACATTTTCATTTCGTCTTTCCATCTCCATAGTATCTAGGGAAGAAGACGATGTTGACTGCGAGCTCTGTAGTCTTACCGACTCTCCACCAGCATTATCGTTGAACGCAGCGTTCATAACGTAATCAAACTTCTTATTATATTTTTTCCAAAATTCGATGGAGAAAAACCTTTTCAAACGAATATTTCGCCCCTGTAGGGGCGAGATGAGTTGACCCACCACCTGAAAGTCCAGACGGGGGGTCAAGTTACACAATAATATAAAATTTAACTGAAAACTCACGTTTTTTTCTTACACAAAATAACGGAAACTTCTCCGCGAAGTTACACACGTCTGATAGAGAGATAGATAGATAGATAGATAGATAGATAGATAGATAGATAGATTTATCTGAACCTAAATGACTATCGCCTATTTTTATTTATTAGCACTCTGTCTCTAATACACCTAGATATATCATAAGGCATACAATGACCTAATCAAAACTGACAGAAGTAGAAGTTTCTTTGTAGACTCAAAGTCAATACGATAAATGTACTGTTGCGTGCTATCTGTAGCATTATGAGTTATATTGCGCAATTTGCTATTTTGTAAACACCAAAAACATTCTTATAACACTTTTATGTGTATGTAATTCTATGTGAAATGCTATCTGATATTAGCTTATGAATTATGTCATTAAAATTTGTTACGTTATAATTTATAAAAATGGTTTGCAATTTTATTATTTCAATAGTATGTTACATTTGAGTTATTTTACTTGACATTTTCCAGTGTTTATTAATGCTGAATCGAATTGGATATTTTCCATTCTTCTTCTTCTTCTTCTTCTTCTTCTTCTTCTTCTTCTTCTTCTTCTTCTTCTTCTTCTTCTTCTTTCCTTTTTACTCCTATTCTTTCTTATTGTTACCATTGATCTTATATGTTTGCAAATTCAGTAATTTGAATTTGTTATTCTAGATCATGTGTTTATGACTGAGTGTCATCGCTTCGCTTATACTGAGAAACTAGTATCGATATTTTATCTTTCTTCATCTTTCATGTCAGTTAGATAGACAACAAGAAAACAAATATAAAAAGGAGCATTACCTAAAGCAATACAATTCGGTGATTGCATGAAGATCTGATGAAGCTATGGTTCAATTCAATACTGACTCTTAATCATTTCGATATATGAAGAAAAGCAAACTCAAAAAGAAAAAATATATAAATAAAAGAAAATTAGCAACGAATTTCTCTCTTCTTTTATTGTTATTTTTTAAAGTTCCTCTTTTTATTCAAAATGTGATAAAGATTCCAGATTGGTGTTTAAATTACACTGCTTATTCTACCGAACTATCATTGTTTTCTTTACTGTTTAATAACTTTCAGTACGAGAAGATGTACTGAATTCATGATATTTCATTTCTCCAATTTTATAGGATAATTTACAATAGCTACATGTAATTGAACTCCTTCACATAGAATTTCTCATGATGCTTTCGGCAAAATCCAAGGATAATGTGAAATATCTGAATTTGTATTTAAATTTAAATAGGTTTTCATTAATAAAAATTACTAATCAACTTTGGCAGCACATCATGCACCTAATTCCATCAGACACCTAGTGAATAATCGAGAAATAGATGAATTCCGCGTAATTAAATAACGAGTAATAAAATGGCTTTGTGTGGCAAGAAAGACTAATTTTAGCAAAAGTTTTAAATGAGTTAAAATTATAAAAAAAGAAAACAACAGCTATTTCAGCAAACTTTTTCCATTGATGTAATAAAGACCAAGAAGTTTGTGTATGTCGTTCTTGCATAAAGAGTTATTAATTTACAATGCATCATATTTGCATCCAGGTGACTGTCATGAAAAGATTTAACATATTAAACTGATTCTAACACATCCCTTTTAAATTACAATGTTTCGTAAAGCCTACAATCACCACCACACCTCCACAAACATCATCAACATCATCCTTATCAGCAGCAGTAACATTATCAGCATCATTATTAGTAGAAGTAAATGTAGGGAAGAGGTTTAGTGTTCATAAATTGTACAGGTTCTTCAATGATGGTGAAGTCGATGTGGTCATTTTTGAGATCGACTTTATGTCAAGTAAAGATTTATACATTCTTTAAAATTCAAGATCTATCGACTAAATTACAAATATATGTGCATATCATAAAGCGATTTGAAACTAGATTTGTTTCGTTGAGACCTTCATTAAGTTGAGAAAGTGTAAAATTCCGAATCGACTGTTCATGGAAACAATCGTTTAGCTGAACCACTTAGTTTTGTTGTTAAGGTAGATGTAATTGTTCAGCCTCAGTTCTGCTCAACCAGGGTACAGTGAACGGCATATTAGTTATAAAGACTTTGACGATTTTCCAGGCGTTTCGTATCCATAACTACGTTATGCGATGTGTCATACCCATTTAAAGTATGTAATGTAAGTACGATGTTACTGGTGTTTTTAGCAGACGTATTAACCACATATAAGAGCTCTGATTGTTTCAGTTTAGGTATAATTTTCAGTGGTGAATCAATAAATTTCAATGTGGCATTATCATGGTAAACAGCAATAGTTTCTTATCAAGCTTGTTGAACACTGAGTGTTTTTGTTGTTTCTAAGTCAGTTGCTTTTGATTGTTGGAGTTAAATCTTCGAAAGGCATCTTGTTGGAATTGTGGTACATACGAATTTTGTTTAGCGATATATATATATATATATATATATATATATATATATATATATATATATATATATATATATATATATATATATATATATATATATATATATATATATATACATATATGTATATATATATATATATATATTTCGTTTTTGAATTTGTTTAGCAAGATTCTTTATCTGAAATCGTGTGTTGAAACCGATATTGTTATACTTTGGGAGGGTCATGTTGCCAATAAGAAACACACGCACCAGTTGCTTTCACTTCAATTTATCTGATTCTATCTCTCTGATTGTAGCCAGAGAACTGCATACGGTGGATGAAGTGTTGTATGTGTCTCTCTAGTTCTTCGGGGTCCGAAGAACTAGAGAGACACATGCAACACTTCATCCACCGTATGCAGTTCTCTGGCTACAATCAGAGAGATAGAATCAGAGTGTATAGAGGAGCCAGAACCAAATGGGAAAAAATGGTAAATAATGACATAAATGGGACCTGCCCCTTGTATAGGAGCAAATTTTGGAATAGAATAGAAAGAACTAGGAACAAGGCCAATAGAATAAACTCATGGTATGATAGCAATAAATACCAGAGTGTAATGTTCATCAATACAACCCCTAGAGGCGAACTAGCCTAAAATTTAGAAGGGCCCTAAATAAACATAAACTCAATATTAAGATAGTAGAAAGACCAGGTACCTCCGTAAAAACACGTATTAGCAAGACATACCCATTCCAAAGACCCTCATGTATAGATAAGAAATGTATAACCTGTAAAATAAGCCCCCATATTAACTGTAAAACTAGAAATGTAGTGTATAGCATAAGATGTACTGAAGGGCAATGTATAAACAAAAATATAGTGTACATAGGTGAGACAGCTCGTAGTATAGGGGAACAGATAAATGAACACTGGCGAGACCTTCAAGATAATAAAGAATCATCTGTACTCTACCAACATGCTAAGATAGAACACAAGGGTAAATTAGAGAACATAGAAATAAAAATAGAATCCACACACAGAAAAGATGCAATGTTTAGGCAAATTACAGAGGCAGTAAGCATAAAAGAATTACAACCAAAATTAAATAGAAAATATGAGTGGAACAGCAACATCACAACTTACAATTAAGGACAAAATGAAAACACACACACACATAGAATAAACAACCAACCAACAACATGTAAATAAATAAACAAATAGATAAATGAACACAAACACACACAGACACCCGCATGTGGCGCATGCGCAAACTGAGCACACAACACACACACAGAAACAAAATGGCGTAGGACAGAAGAAAGGAAAGCCACAGAAACAAAGAAAGGAATCCCCAGTCACTGAAGAGGTCACAGCGTGTGTGACGAAAGGACTATGACTATATATAAACAACTATCTGGTTGTGGAACCAACCAACCAACCAGAAATTTATAAGTTTGTAGATTTGTAAATTTATAAATTTATAAATATGTAATAAATTGAAGTGAAAGCAACTGGTGCGTGTGTTTCTTATTGGCAACATGACCCTCCCAAAGTATAACAATATATATATATATATATTATTAGAAATGTTAGCTATCGCCGTATTTTGACTAAAGAAATTAAAGAAATCATTTAGCCTGATAGTGGGGTTAAGAAACCTCTTAGAAATGGAAAAAGATGAGTATTGACGTACATGGGAGTCATGTATGTCAATACTCATCTTTTTCCATTTCTCCGAGGGTTCTTAACCCCACTATCAGGCTAAATAATGTCTTTAATTGCTTTAGTCAAAATACGGCGATAGCTAACAT
>OZ024740.1:184130145-184220145 GCA_964016885.1 Eledone cirrhosa
TGCTTTTACTTAAAGAAAATAATAACTGTGAACTAAATAGGAAAAGAAAACAAATTATACAAATTTTTAATTACCTTAATCTAAAAGTAGAAATAGAGAATAACCATAAAATAGTTAACTTTCTAGATGTAACACTAAACCTTAACACATGTCTTCATTATCCATTTCACAAATTAAACGAGAACTTAAACTACGTTAATTTTAACTCTAATCAGCCAGATCCGTTAAAAATACTATAGTGAACTCTGTACAGCAAGGCATTTCGAGGATTTCAGCTAATAAAAATATATTTGATGAAAAAGCACATTATTACAACGAAGCGTTAGGTAGAGCTGGGTATAGAAATAAAATTAAATACATTGATAATAATAATATCACAACTAACCATAATCTTAACAATTTTAACTATTTTAACAATTTTAACAACTATAATAGAAAACCTTACAATAATTCGGAAAACAAAAAAAGATAGAACTAGGAATATATTATGGTTCGCTCCTCCTTTCTCATTAAATATTAAAACCCCTATTGCTAAACTATTTTTTAAAACTCTTGACAAATGCTTCCCTCGTACACATAGATATTACTCAATTTTTAATAGACATACTATACAATTAACTTATTTATCCTCCAAAAATTTAGCGCAAAATATTAATAGAATTAACAATAGAAATGTAAAACCTAACCAAAATACCACTAATAACCCAGGCAATATCCAATTTGATAAATGTAACTGTAGAAATAAATCTACCTGTCCGTTACATAACAATTGCTTATCTAAAAATATAGTATATAATTGTAATGTAAAAACTAATTTAAATTCAGTTAATTATGTGGGATCCACTTCCACAGAGTTTAAATCCCGTTTCAATAATCATAAAAATTATTTTACAAATCCAAACAAAAAATCTTCAACTTCTCTATCTAGCTTATTATGGAACCTCAAATTAAAGAACGTTAAATATTCGTTGCTTTGGAATATTATTTCAAAAGCTACTCCTTTTAACTCCTCTTCTGATAATTGTGATCTTTGTATAGAGGAAATGTTCTTTATATTAAAGACCAAACATTCCCTGAACCTAAGGAACAATTTATTCAGTTGCTGCAGACATAGATTGAACTCAACGTTTAAATATGAATTTAAAATGTAATATATAATTAATTAATTAATACTATCAATATATTGAACCTATCGATAAATCATTAGATTCCTTCATTTTGACTGCTTAAACTCTCAAGTAAAAACACTTTTCTTCCTAAATATAAATAAATATAAAAAACTCTTCTAGAGAAACATACTGAAAGCTCTTAAAAGGGGAAAATATTATTTGATAGTTTCTCCTATTTTTGAAAGTTTCTCTTTTGAAAGGTTCTCTTTCTTTCTCTTATTGATATAAAATTAAGTTAAATATACGAAGAACATTTTTATACTAAATATATTAAACATATTATTATTTTAAAATTATAACTTGAAATATTCTATAATATTTTTAAAATTATATTAATTTAAAGTTATATTGCTTATAATTATATTTCCAAATCGTAATATAATTCTTTTTTATTTTATTTATTTTTTATCTTATTTTATTTCATATTATTTCATTTCATTTCATTTCATTTCATTTCATTTCATTTTATTTTATTTTATTTTATTTTATTTTATTTTATTTTATTTTATTTTATTTTATATATATTATGTGCTTCAATTATACTATGTATTGTATTTATATATATATCTCTCTCTATATGTGTGTATAACATAAAATGTCCTTTAATATCTTAACAATTGTAAAATGTATATAACTAAATAAGGTAATTTCCTTCACGCTGCTTTGATATTACATAGAAATGATTTTCTCTGTATTTTCTACGATCTTCTATGAAAAATCTATAAGTTTATGAAGATTCCTATATCTTAAATTAAAAAATCCTTTATACTTTGTATGTATATATTATGTACATAGATGTATATGTATGTATTTGTATACATATATATTTATATGTATATATATCTGTATGTGCGTGTGTATATATATATGAATATATTCTTTTAATAATATATAGATTTTTTTAATTATATATAGTCTTAATAATATATAGTTTTCTTAATATATCGATCTCAATTTTAAATGTATAGATCTCAATAATTTAAATGATAAACTAAACATTTAATCATATTTAAACAATGGTTAACATTCTCATATTATATATGTATCTTCCATTCACGCTTACTTACATTTCTCTATTCATCCATAAAAAAATAAATATTTATTTATTCTTTCACTTCATCTCAAATGAGCTTTCGCTTAGAGCTTTCGCTTTCTCTTCTCTTTCGCTTTTCTCTCTCTATTTTTTTATTTGTTTCCCTCTCTTCTTCTCTCTCTCTCTCTCTTTCTACGTAACCCAACGGCTTATTTAAAAATATCCAATAATAATTTACATAATAGTATAAATAAAGTTATAATCCCACTATCCGGGAGCTTCCAACAGTAATGGTTGCATTCTTTAAGGGTATGTCAATATTTATTTATAAAACTGCTCTATATTATATTTTATCTATTGAAAGCATACCATAATTTAACTTGGTGTCCTTGAAATATGTATAATGAAATAAATATGGTTTTATAAATATAGTTTCCATTTGTTAATATCGTATTTTTACTCCAATTATTTGTTGAGTGCTTTATATCAGTTATAAAAATATTTGCTTGTTGTATCCCAACAATTTAAATAGAACTTTTACATATATATATATGTATATATATGTGTGTGTGTGTGTATATTGTGTGTGTATATATATATATATATATATATATATATATATATATATATATATATATATATATATATATATATATATATATATATATATATATATATATATATATATATATATATATATATACATATATATATATATATATATATATATATATATATATATATATTCATCTTTTAAAGCTAAATGTCTGAATAGTAAGTCCTGTTAATCTGGAGGTTCACTTCTTTAACACAGGTTCATCAAAAGGACTCAATTTGCAATAGTAGACACAATATAAATAAGGAAGACTCTAGGTGGGAGAGATTTAACTAGGAGAGCTAATTAGGAAGGGGGAATGATGGTTATGGCACTGGAGGATAGGGCTGTGTGAAAAAGAAGATGGTAATGGTGGATAATGGACATTGTCATAGCATTTTAACTCGTCAATTTGATGCAGGTAATGAATGTGAAGGTGGTTATATAGGGGGTTAGTGAAATTGTTGGTGGGTTGGCAGGATGAATGTACCTATGTATACAATTAAATATGCATGTAGAAATGCATAGACAAACACCTACATATAAATGTAGTCACTCCGTCGGTTATGACGAGTGTTCCGGTGAAATTAACGTGCAAGTGTTCTCGTGAAATTAACGTACAAGTGACTGAGCATTCCATAGAAAAGCGTAGCCTTTATGTAGTTCTCAGGGAAATTCAGTGTGACACCTTGTGTGACAATGCCATTCTTTCGAATTACATGTCCAACTAATTTGTGCCGTCTGAGTGGACGGGTGCAACCTGAAAGAAAATCTCTTGCTCAAGGACACAACACGCAGCCAGAAATCAAACTCAAGACCTTACGATTGAGAGCCGAATACACTAATCACGCGCTTTCACACACATAAATACACATAAACACACAAACATATATATACAAACACACACACACACATGCATATGCACACACAAAAACACACACGCGCACACACACACACACATATATACACGCACTCATATATATATATATATATATATATACACGCACTCATATATATATATATATATACACGCACTCATATATATATATATATATATATATATACACGCACTCATATATATATATATACACGCACTCATATATATATATGAAATCATACAAACACGCACACAGACACACACGCTTATATATAGACACACATACACATAAATATTTAATCACACATACACACTCATATACACAGACACTTTACTGTGAGACCCAATATTAAAAATTGTTCTTCCCTCCTACATTTATTTTGCCACTCTCTCTCAAAATGTTACCCCACTCTCACTAAAACATAATACCGTCCTCACCCTCTCTACATAGTGCTACCTGCCTCTCTCTCACTAAACCACAAAACTCTACCCCTCTCTCTATATCCAACTTCATACCTCACTATCTCTCACTCTCACAATTCACCCCCTCACACTAAACGACCAGACACTCTGCCATCCTCTATATCCCACTAAATGCCTCACTCTCTCAAAATTCCCCCTCTCACACTAGATGACAAATTCTCTCACCTCTCTATATACCAGCACATGCCTCAGTCTCTATGCCTCTCCTAATTCCCACTCTCTCACTAGCCCAGCAAACTTTCTAGCCCTCACTATATATCACTACATGCTTCACTCTCTATGACTTTCACAATTACGACTCTCTCGTTATACCAGAAAACTCTCTGTACCTCTCTATATCCCACTACATACCTCACTCTCTCTCACAATTCTCCCTTTCTCACAAGACCATCAAATTCTCTTCATTCTCTATATTCCACTACATACCTCACTCTCTCTCACAATTCTCCCTCTCTCACTAGAACACTAATTTCTCTCCCCCCTCTCTATATTCCTCTACATAACTCACTAACTTCCACGCACTTAATTACCCATCTGTCTCTAACCAACAAATTCTCTCCCGCTCGCTATATCCCACTATTTAGCTCATTCTATCTCACAATTCCCCCCCTCTCACTAGGCCACCTAATTCTCTTCCCCTATCTATATACCACTACATACCCCACTCTCTCTCCCACTCTTCTGTAATCCACTACATACCTTACTCTCTCTCACAACTCCACCTCCCTCACTAGACCACTAAACTCTCTCACCCTCTCTTTATTCCACTACAAACCTCACTCACTGTTACTCTCTTAATTCTCTCTCTCTCACTTAACCAACAAATAAATTATCTCCCGCTCTCTACATCTCCCTATATACAACACTCTCTTACAATTTACTCTCTCTCTCACTAGACCACTAAATTAGCTCCCCGTCTCTATATATCACTACATACACCACTCTCGCTCACAATTCTTCCTCTCTCACTAGACCAGCAAATTTACTTCCCCTCTCTATATTCCACTACATACCTCACTCTGTTTCACTCTCTTAATTCCCACTAAACCAACTAATTCTCTCCCGCTCTCTATATCTCACTACATACCTCACTCTCTCTCACAATTCTACCTCTCTCTAGACCACCAAATTCTCTGTCGATCTCATTATCTCCATACAATATTTTTTACTTAGAAACCTCAAATTATGTTATCTTCTATAAAGAACGACATAGTTATCCACCCCCTCCCTTACCTTTTGAAGCCCTAGGGTGTGAGGAAAATCTTTCATCTTTTTGGTGATGTGCTTTTGTTGAATTATTTGACAGGAGTTTAAAATATGTGGTGGTGTAGGGTGGTGTTGGTTGTGTGGTGTCGTTGGTAGTAGTGTGGTGTCGGTAGTAGTGGCGTAGAGGATGTCGGTGCTGGTAGTGTGGCGTTGTAGGTCGTGTTTGTTGATATTGAATCTAACTATATACTACTAAAACTATGTTATTGTGTGATTATCTGTAATTTAATACAGCCAATACAGCGCACAATGGGAAAATACTTTCAAATTAAGTTACCCCTGAAATGGGAATACAAATGCAATAAAAGGTTCGTGTAAGTCGGAGCACGGGTTCCCCAGATACGGTGTTTATCCGGGTACCTTCATAAACAGAGAGAAAGAAAGATGGAGAGAAAGAGATAGTTGTTGTGAGGGCGTAGATTGAAAGAGAGACATGCCTGTGTATATTTTGATTATTTCAAAATTATTTTTAAGTGAACATGATATTTAAAGAACGGGTCACGGGTGGTCTAGTCCATATATAAAGACATACCAGGAAAAATATTAAAAGAATTATTTAATATCGGGTGAAATGTTTTGGAGTGGAGCTGGTTGGCAGAAGAATGCCTTGGTTCAATCAAGAATCCATTAGAGCGAATATGAAGCCTACAAATTGTGGCTTGGAAATAAGTGCTCCTGCTTGCACTTGCGGTACAACGGGTTAAGATTTGCAGCAGAGACAGTAAAGTCGTCCAAATTTAGGACATGGGATGATGGGGGGGGGGGGGGTTAAGCTTGAATTCAACGTCAGACCAGCAAATAAAGAGTTTTCGCAGACCATCCGCCGTCATGGTGGTAAGAAGTCATCCGCAAAACCTGATATCAGGAACGCGTCCATGGCTCTCCTGTTTTCAGAAAGGCGCATCCTAGGGAGGTGTAGATAATTTTTTGCTGCCCTCCTAATCCACTCGTCAATCAAATAGAGGATCATATATCAAGAATATATAAAGTTTTATTGTTTAGCAGAGATACTATTGGTTCTGCTAAAAAATTGTTTCTGATTTAAGGATAAGGCCAACAACTTTTGGGGAGGTGGTATTAGATTAAATCGACGCCAGTTCGTTATTGGTACTTTATTTTTTGATCCCGTAAGGAAATATTGATTGCATTGAAGGGCTTCTTTATAGCCTATTTTTAAACGATTGTAATTAATGCATTGTAATAACTGTTTAATAGAACATTATGATAAATGTCGTGACACGACCTGGATATAGGACATGGGTATAGATAACGACTGGCACATTTTGAGACAAAAAATAAGGAGATTCTCAGTTTGTCTTGATAATAAAAATATATTGATAAGTATTTGATTATTAGCATAGCTAATGAATATACTAATATGTTGTTATAGCCTTATTTGACTATTGAGAGTGCGTGGCGTAGTTGTAAGATTGTTGGACTTAATAACTTAATGTCGTGAATTCGATTCCTTGACTGGGTTGTGTGTTGTATTCTTGAGCAAAACACTTAGTTTCACGTTGCTCTAGTGTACTGAGCTGCAAGTATACCCAGTAATAGATGTGGGGTTAATGGAGTTGAGAAGAGAAATGTTAAAATAATCTAAGGAAGTTAAAATAGTTGTAGATTGTATAATAGTAACAAGAGAAAACTTAAACTATAAAGGCGAAATGGTTGTGAAATTATAGCTAACACCATATCTAGGGCGTATATTTGTTTGAACGTTAAGCTACTTAAATTAAGATTGAATCAGCCTATTTACACCTTCCAGGATCAAATTAGTAGCACTGACACTTCTCTTTCTAAGGTTATTAGAAAATTGAAGTTGAAACTCGTTAATTATGACATTGAACAGAATATACAAAGCTTCGCCAAATCATACAAAAATTGAAAGCATGCTTGTTAGATTAGTTGTTTTACCACTGAAACAGGAAATACATTTCTCTACAACTTTTCGCCATCTTAATTGCCATTAGAACCTAATATAACTGTGCTAATAGGGCGATAAAGGTGTGCCATATAAATATAGTGAATCATTTTATTCCAATCCTCAAGCCAATCTGCTCCAGTATGTGGGGCTAATTTGATAGCTAAGTTATATATGGGTTTCTATTAATCCATAATGCAAGCTATAAAAACACTAGTTATTATTGTTCCAGCATCATCTTTACAAACGTATGCAAAAGAATGATTATGTTTTGGCTATCACGCAATTTTACCAACATTTGAGCGAGAGATATTACCGAATTTCATTGATTGCATCGACTGCAAAACCTCTTGGATTGATGGTCAGAATTTGAGAATTACCCAAAGCACCAATTTGATAGTGAGCGAGAACATGCGATTATATATATATATATATATATATATATGCCAAAACAAGAGAAATAATGACAGGGTTATTCTACTTACATGACTTAAACAGGCTGTTTGCATAATTGCAAACGAATCGAGACAGTTGACAGGTAAGCAGTATACGGTAATGATGAAGGTTAATAATCCAGAAAAATTAATGTCAGCTGTGCAAACAGGAGAACAAGAATGGCGGGGTCATTCTACTCACATGGCTTAAAGAGGCCGTTTTCTTGATTGCAAACGAATCGAATATTAATATTAATATTCGAGAAAAACTGAGATTTACGGTTCTTGTATTCAGCCATGTAAAACGATAAAACTATATATATATATATATATATATACATATATATACATATATATATATATATACCTATATGTATATATATGTGTACATATATATACATATAAACATAAATACATGTATGTATGTGTGCGTGTGCGTGCGTGTGTGTGTATGCTTATGTACGTGGTAATGTAAGGTATTAGTTGACTTTTCAAGACTCTAGCAGGTTTGTACTCCTCTCCATTTCCAAAAATAATACTTCGTGTGTATATATATATATATATATATATACCAATTCCCTCTTAGTATTATTCTACAATGGGACTACTAATTTGCATATAATTAGTGCTCGTGTTGGCAATTAATTAAGGTATTTTTAAAATGTGCGCTAGCAGCCGAAGAGTATGAAAAAGGTTCACTAAAGAGCCCTTTCATTTTGTTTATTTGGAACATCGAACACATCAATTTTAACGATAGGTATGAAAAATAATCTACAAACTAACCAACATATCTATAACTATAAATGGCTAAATATATTTCAGAGAAAATTCAATCAAGCAATGTAAAGATGGTTAATCTTAGCAGACTTCCGATATTAATAACGACTGACAGATTGAATTCCAAATACAACATGTCTCACAAGTGACGTATTCATGTCTACCTACAAAGATAATTAAACTAGTATTATTAACTAAATGCATTAAGTATAATAATGTTTTATATAATTATGGTTATAAACTTATGTAGAGATTTTAGAGAAATTTTTCCGGCGTCAACGTGTCTGTTTCTTTCATAATCGATTCTGGATAAATCTCATCGTTTTTTGTAAGTTATCTTTACAATATCCCCTTTAACCTTCGCCTGTGCAACAAATAAAAAAGTTTATTAATATCATAGTAGTAGTAGTAGTAGTAATAGTAGTAGTAGTAGTAGTAGTAGTAGTAGTAGTAGTAGTAGTAGTAGTAGTAGTAGCAGCAGCAGCAACAGCAGCAACAGTATAGTATTAGTAAACTTACTACTACTACTACTACTACTACTACTACTACTAATACTACTACTACTACTACTACTAATACTAATACTACTGCTGCTGCTGCTGCTACTACTACTACCAATACTACTACTACTACTACTACTACTACTACTACTACTATTACTACTACTACTACTACTCATTCGCAGAGTCGTTAAAAGATCGACAAAATACCTAATTTGATACGACCCTTTACATTCTGTGTTCGATGTCGCGTCGAAATCGATAAATTAAATTCCCAGTCATGTACTTGGGTCAATTTAATCGACTATCCTCAATCCCTAGATTTCTGGCCTTGTGATGATGTTAGAAATTTTCATTTTTATTATTGTTATTCATATTGTTTACTCGATTTTTCTGTAAAACCCCACTGTCCCAGTCTTTTGTATTGTTCCCTATATGTCGGCCCTTGTGGCCAATAAATGAAATCATTATTAGGCTTTTGATATTATGTGTTTTCCAATTAAATTAAAGTGCCAGTCAATTAATATTTCATCTCACCATCCACCTTGGTATCGTACGAGATCACATCACTGAGGTAGGATAACTTGTCCAAAATCTTGAGTTGTACCTTAATGGTGAGGACAGGACTGTGGTGTGTGTGTACCGTGGAATGCTTGGTGGAGCATTTCTCACTTCTTTTTATTGGTGATCAATCCATAACAACCAGTGTCCCAGGTTCAATTATCGGTGATATAAAGATGATCATTCAGATATTGGTGATCTGGCAGCAGACATCCGCATAAAGAAGATGCCACAGCAACATACACAATATATTTGTATTGGTAATTAGCTTCCACATACAGAAAATGTTGCCATCCATGCAAAGTCCAATCCTGCCCCTCCCCCTTTGTAAATCAATACAGAGAAAACAATGTTGAACAGAAGGGATGCTATGACACAAACATGCTGAATGCCACTGTTGATGGGAACTAGCCAAGCATTCCATCCAAAATGTGGATGTTAATAGTCTTTTTAGAACAAATACCTTCCCACAAAAGTAGCGAAGGACATGTTTGAGGGAAAGCATCATGTTTGAAGTGTAGTGCAATGGTCAAAGTCCCTACTAATTTTTAGAATAAGTGGTGTCAGCGATGTAGTATGTGAGACTATAAGTATGGACAAGACTGAATATCTTCCACGATATCAATAGAATGGTACAAGCTCCCAATGTCAAAAGTGTGTATCGCCTTTTCGGCAAAGCCAGCCGTAAAATCGCTCGGTGTGCAAATTAGACTTATCGGCTGATGCATACTCGAGAGAATACTATATATTATCAATAATTCTAGTGTGTAGCACAATAGGAGAGACACTATCTTGACAAGGGGAAATAACCCCAAAACAATTGCCGATTGTTTATCTATGATACCACAAGAGGAAAATGAAGACGGTAGTCGTCTAAAGCACATGACATTGTGTGACTGTTTGCTTGTTATTTGTCGATATAAAACTCACGAATGCATTTACGTATCTGCTATGTTACAGAGAAAACAAATCTTGTTTATATATATATATGTTAAATAAACGTAAACCTTTCAATTTCGTGAAATTATTGCAGTAACTTTTATGTGAGGTGGTTAACTCACAGTTTTTCAGAGATAATAATGTTAACTCGTATTCTTTGAAAGGTGATAATGGTATCTCATTATTTCATCATCGTAATTGTTTTAGAAGAACGGTTCTGATAACGTCACGATTTGAAAGATGTCAGTAGTAGGACATCTTGATTATTTTGGTTACTTTTTAATTGAATTGCCACTTATTAGTCAAATATATATTTGGTACAAACAAAGTATAGTGTTAACTCTTAGATTTTAAGAAATGATAAAGGTAAATTCTTTTGAAGAGTTTTTAGTGGAAACTCAACTTATTTATTTTTTAATATGATAGTTGTTCGGTTTTGAAAGATGAGTAACTCGCTATTTGCGATGGGTGATAGTAATAATTTTCGATTTTTGAGAAATTATCGCGGTAACTATTCTTTTTTTATAGATATTAGAGTAAAACATTTCTATTTTCATTTTATTCATTTATTTATTTTTATTTTCTATTCAAACGTCACTTAGCAACCGGATTACATGTGTATTCTTTCTGACTAAATCATGTAAGCAACAATGAAAATCGTTACATTAAAATGAAGTTTCGTAGCTCTCCGCTTTCTTCAGCACCCCCCCCCCCCCCACACACACACTCTATCTCTCTCACTCTCTGATGTTCTCTCTATCTCTCTCTGTCTCTCTGATATTCTCTGTCTTTGTTACTCTGTTTTTATTTATAAAATAGCTCTGGCCTTTCCATATGGTGTTCATATTACTTTCCATTCCCTTCACAATATAATTCAAATTCTATGACGATTCTCTATGAATGAATAGACAGACATAGCAACCCAACCCAACTCAACCAGCTACACATTAGATATACATAATAACATACACTCATATAGGAAAATACACATATATTTTTGCGTTTATATATCTATATGTATTTTATATATATATATATATATATATATATATATATGTGTGTGTGGGGGGGGGGGGGGGTGTTTGTGTAAATATAGATGGGGTTTGTCTCTCTGTGTATGCGTGGGTACTTTTATTATTTTACTTGCTTAAGTCATTAAACTGTAGACATGCTAGGTCTCTGCAATGTATTATATACAATTATATATACATATACATATATATGTAGTCGTCCGAACTTAAATATTCAATCATTATGAATACTAGTTGAATAAAGTCGAGCAATGGTGATGGGAAAACTGATCAAATCACCTGCGAGGAATCAAACACAACACCCCTGCGCTAACTATTAGGTTAAGGGGTTTGCCTACCCTATACTTCTCTTCAGAAGACATTCACCGTGTAGCAACAATCATGAATAGTTAAGCGTAATGGATATCAGACTGGTCCGTTATCGAAGACATGCGGGGTTCTCCTCTTAGTGAGCACATTTGTCGACCATTTTCTGTCGTCTGGGTTATTATATTCGATTTGTTCAACCATGAATTGTAGTGAACAACTATTATTTAGGTCTATTACGTTGGGACTACATTTCAATTTTAGGTATCTTCAATTTAGTATTTGTGCTAACATTTACCTATGACTATGAATCTTCTGCAATGACCGAAAGTATACGATCGCAAATACCAGCGGCCGAAATGAGGTTCCTCCAAAGGGTTATGGAGTAAAGTTACTCGATAGAGTGTGTTGCTCGGAGATCAGAGAGTAGCTTCATGTAGACCCAATACTTCTCTGAATTGAGAGATCACAGTTCCGGTAATATGGGCATGTGTTGAAAATGCCTTAGGAAAGAATCACTGGATGCATGTTACGAGCAAAACCAACCGGCAAAAGATCGAGCGGTAGACCTTGAGCATGATGGTTGGATAACATGGATGGATAACATACATTCGGTCGATTCAGTTGGAAGCGGTTGCTTATTACAGGACCCGTCCAAAGGAGTTTATGAGGACTCTTCCCCATCGACCATCTAAGGAATATGTAAGCGAGAAAGAAGGTGTGTATATGTGTGTGTGTATATATATATACATACTTACACACGCATATAAGCATTATATATCTGTATGCATCTATATAGAAATACATACACCCACACACACACGTATATATATATATATATATATATATATATATATATAGAATGTAAAATATCGTTTAGGTCTGTCATATTTGTCAGTTCAATTAAGGAATACACAAATATTACCAGTATTGGATTTAGAATTTGGAATGTCTTTATGGTTCAAAACAACAGTATTGTAAAATTCAACAAAGTTTATATATATGTATATGTATATATATATAGAGAGAGAGAGACTGGTATAGAGATATTTGTGTGTGTGCGAGTGTGTATGGTTGTGTCTGTGTTTCGATGTACTTGTCTGTATGTGTCTGTCTGTATGACTATAATGTTATTTCCCATACCATATCGCATTTTTAGAGTGGTGAATTTGGCAGGAATATTAGTGACTGTCAGATTAAATAAAAACATATATATATAAATACAATGAAGCACTGTTATTCCGCCAATATCTATTATTTCATGTGGTATTATGTCACTTGCATTGGTGTTTGTAAACCATGTAAGGGGTGGCAACCATCTCATTCGAATAGGATCATAAGAGGTAGTTGTTTTGCTGTTGTTTTTTTTTTATTTCAAAATTAGTTTTAATGGACTTATATATATACATATATATATATATATATATATATATATATATATATATATAAACGGAAAAAAAGTAACGAAGTTTCATTTCACACTCTTAGTACGGCTGTTACGTAAATATAAGTATGTATACGTGCATACATATTTATATACAGACGTACAGTAGTATGTATATATATACATACATACACAGATATATATATGTACGTTTGGATTTACCGAACATTTATTATAATGCTCGGTGTGTTTCTAAATAAACATCTCGAATTAAGCCGTACAGTGTTTAGCATCCATCGTTGCCCTTTTGTTCAACACCGACAAAGGAACGATGTACTGGTTTCAAGCTTATTAGCTATCGTCAGCACCGTATACTTCCTGCCAGATGATTGAACGTTTGAAAGTATATACTTTCCTTATGCATATTAACGGCTGAACAGCCTAATTTGCATATAGAGTGAGTTAATCGGTCGGGCGCACCGAAAATGATAAACGGAAAAAATGAAACGAAGTTTCATTTCTCACTCTTAGTACGGCTGTTACTTACATATAAATATGTATACGTACATACATATATGTATACAGACGTACCATAGTATGTATATACATACGTACATACACACACATATATATATATGCATGTATGGATTTACCGAACATTTATTATAATGCTCGGTGTGTTTGTAAACAAACATCCCGAATTAAGCCGTACAGTGTTTAGCAACCATCGTTGCCCTTTTGTTCAACACCGACAAAGGAACGATGTACTAGTTTCAAGCTTATTAGCTAATGTTTTCGGTGCGACCGGCTGATTAACTCACGCAATATGCAAATTAGGCTGCTCAGCCGTTAATATGCATACGGAAAGTATATACATACTTATATAAATATATATATATGTGTGTGTGTGTTTTGCTACGGTGATTCTATAGACATGTTTTATGATATATATATATATTTATCTGGTGATTCTATAGACATGTTTTATGATATATATATATATATATATTAATAAAAGGAATTCCAACTTTGTCTGATTTACTCGTTTTATTTACAATCCTTTAAAATTTATAATGGTATTAGAATGAAATAGTATGGTAGAATATTAAATGTTAAGTGTTAATTGAACAAGTACTTTCATGCTTTCGCAATCTTCAAGTTCATAATGTGTGGTGACAGTCAAGTTTGAAATTTTCAACTGCAAACTTGACTGTCACCACACATTATGAACCTGAAGATTGCGAAATCATGAAAGTACTTGTTCAATTAACACTTAATATTTAATATTCTACCATACTATTTCATTCTAATACCATTATAAATTTTAAAGGATTGTAAATAAAACGAGTAAATCAGACAAAGTTGGAATTCCTTTTATTAATATAATCTTCTATACACAATCATACACACCCGTGTATATTTATCTATCTATATATATATATATATACATACATATATATATATATATACACACATATATATATATATATATATATATATATATATATATATATATATATATATATATATATATATATATATATATATATATATATATTGTTATGCTTTGGGAGGGTCCTGTTGCCAATAAGAAACACACGCACCTGATGCTTTCACTCCAATTTATTATAAATTAAATTTATAACTTTAAGAATTTATAAATTTCTGGTTGGTTGGTTGGTTGGTTGGTTCCACAACCAGCCGATTGTTCATATATATATATATACAAAGATCGGAATTAAGAGTATTCCGCAGTTCACTGTAATAATAATAACACGTGATTTCGCCCTACTCTGGGCAACGTGTGTATTAGCTATCTCTCTATCCATGAGGTTAGATGTGTGGTGTTCAGTGTTCACATTTGCTGACTGAGGATACTTCACCTATAAGTGGTGAAACGAAGCGAGATTCGTATCAGCAAACCTATAGTTATAAGGTTGGTAATTTAAAACTCTAATCCAGAGATTTGATTATGACTTAGTTTTTTTCTATTTAATTGCTAAACCTGTAGATATTGTTCTCTATACAGTAACGGTAAACTCACTGTGTAACATACATCTCACTGTGTAACATACTTCTCTTTGTGTAATATATATGTATATATATATATATATATATATATATATATATATATATATATATATATATATATATATATATATATATATATATATGACTGTATGGTTATGCCACACGCAGTACCTTGAAAAATTGTATCATAATATATTCTTAAATCTTCACTATAAATTTGTTTGGAAATGTTTCGATAACTGTTGTGGAATCTCATTGGAAGGACTGTGCAACTTTGTGTGTGGTATATTTCATCCATTAACTAATTTACCAATACTGATTGGGTCTTGTAAGTCTTTAGCAGATTGTATTTTGTTATTTGTATTAAGACCAAGTTTTCGATTTAATGATAACTCTCTATCCTAAAGTCCGAAGATCAGAAATTTTTCCTGGACACGTTGTCATTTAGTGCACTCGGAGAAAGTTTGACCCTATATCAGGATACATTACTTACTATTATAGTAAACAATATCTCGTAATATTTTCCTTTCTCTAATTACCACCATCATCATTTCCTTCCCTGCAGCGTTAGATCGACGAACGAACTTTGGAGATTTCCTTGTACTAAGATTAAACAGGGTTTTAATAATTTGGCATTATTGTATGTGAATAGGACATTGCAATCATGAAATGTAAAACATTTTCTTTTGTCAGACTTCAGTACTCTAACATTACTATTGACTCATCCTTTCTTGTTTTATATAGAGAAAATGCTGAAGATTTCTCCGGGTCATTCTTGCCCATAAAAACATATCGTTCTAGAAATAATTGTTTCTACTTTTGGCACAAGGCCAGCAATTATCCAGTGCATTACTGGTACTTCATTTTATCCGTTCTAGAAATAATTGTTTCTACTTTTGGCACAAGGCCAGCAATTATCCCAGTGTATTACTGGTACTTTATTTTATCGACCCCGAAAGGATGACAGGCAAAGTTAGAAATAATGTTCTATAAACAGCTGGCTATGGAACGGTTATCATACAGCTATCTAATTAAATATTAATATACAAAATATACACTCTTTCGACGGAAGCATTTAATAGCTGAAACAAAAACTCCTGAGCTGAACTATCTCCACACCGTTACAAAGGCCTCATTTTGCCAAAGGAGCTTTCTGAGTTTGGATGCAATATAATAAAGTCTCTCCATTCGTATTTAGATCAGGATCGCCCTTCAAATCTCTCCTGTCATTCTCAGATGGTCACTGTCAACTTGTTCATGGAAGTCTCCCATTAGAATATACTACTCAGCCCTACCTACATCTAACGTTGTAGTGACTTCACTAAGCTTCAAGAGACAAATACTCCTTTTTAATAGCATCCAGTCCATATCACAATCTAACAGCCCGGTGTTTGTGGGTATCCCCACTCCCTGTTCTATCATTTCTGGTGCCGCACATGAATAGTAGATCTCCATCTTCTGTCGAAATCTACAGTACCAGAACCACGGAACTTTGGCGAGAAAACCACGTCATTTCTAGTCGGTGGCAGCTAGTATCCTCTACAACTCCTTGTTATGGTTGTCATATTTCCGGTTCCATTTGTGAGGATTATCTCCCTTCCGAGCATCCTTTGGTGTCTTGGGATTCACAATGTTTGTGTATCCATTCCATGTCTCCCTTGACAGTTCCCAGGCCCAGGGTCAGTTTTTACAGCTTGAAATGGGTACTGTAATATAATTTCTGAACAGGCCCCTCTACCTAATATCTGAACGCGTTATTTGTTAACCCGTGTGAATGACGATGCGGTATGATACATCTTGTTACCTGTCACGAAATATATGCGTTTTGGGAGGTAGCCTTTACTAGCCTCGTCATGGTTAGCCCATTGAGTTGGTGTGGTGCCGGATGGCAGGAGGTCTCCTTGTCTCAACGAAGAGATCAAACAGGCCATACCAGCTAAAGGAAGCCCTATAAATCTTTGCTGGGAAATAAGTTCTCTATCTTGCACTGCAGGCAACTTAGGTCGCAGAAGAGACAGTAAATGCGTCCAAAGTGTAGACAAAGGAGGACTATCAGATAAGCAAATAATTTGTCGTAGTAGACCATCCGCCAATTTCATTACAAGAAGCCATTCCCAACACCTGCTATCAGGAACGCATCAGCGGTACTAATTTCTTCAGAGAGTTGCACCCTCACAAGGTGAGCAGAAGAATTTGCTGATCTCATAAATCATATAACAAAAGCATCTTCTGATGTACTCGTGGTGCATCTGGGAGCGATGACTAATCTTTCGGAAGCTGAGATCACAAGATCAATTAAAGAGCTCAAATGTGACAAGGTTGCTGTGGAGGATGAAGTTTGACCTGGGATGTTAAAAGCCGTAAATAGAAAAGTAATTTCCTGGCTGAATCATGTGTGTCGCATGATATGGTTCTCTAGAAAGGCATCTAATCAATGTCGATCTGAATTGATAATCCCAATTTTCAAAAAGAGAGACAAGAACGATTGCTCCAATTATTGAGGAATCTTCTTATTAAGCCTCCTGGGTAATGTCTATGCTAATTGTTTGGCAAAGATTGTTGAGTACAATTATAGCTGATGACAAGTGTGGATTTTGCCCTGGATTCAGCACGCTGTCTCAGGGTTTTGAGAAATCGCGGTAGTTCTGCCAATTGGTGTATTCATTCTTTGCAAACTTCGAAAAGGCATATGATTGCGTTCCACGGGATCTGCTGTGGAAGGATCTGCACAGATCGATAGTCAGCTTCTCGTGGCCCTAATGTTTCGATACGAATTCTCGAGTTTCTGTTTTTGGATAAATGATGCTAAATGATGATACATGATGCTATTCAATGTGGCAGTCGGCCGTCGCCAAGGGTACGTTATTTTCATGAACGGGATTGACATGCGCAGCCGGGTTGGAGGTGGTACCATGACTGACATGAGTAGGAATGGTCTGCTTGAATTTGCAGACCTCATAGTATTACTAACCTCGTCAGAAGGTGATCTTCGTCATGCACTTGATAGGTTTGGTTCCGAGGGCTGCATCGCTGGAATCAAAATCAGTGCTTACCAAGACTGATATTCTCGTCCCCTCAATGAAACCTGCGCAGTGCATTCTACATGTGAATGGAATTCGTCTGAAATAGGTGGAGAAGTTCAAGTATCTCAGAGCCGTATTTGTGATCGTACTTTTGCAATCATTACCGAATATTCCTGACTGTAGATAATGGTTGAGAGGAATTACTCCCCGTATCTTCTAACAGAAATATAGGATATTAGTTATCAAGTCATAACTATTTTATTACTTCACAAAATCTTTGGTTTTACTTTTAATGTTCCAAGCAGTGCAATTGCTAATATTCGCTTTGATATTATTTTCATGCAGACGACACCTGAGAATTGCTTAATATCTTTTAACAAACTTTTCTTCGCTGTGTTGGCATCTGCGTTAGTAAGTAAATATATATTTATGTTTTGACTCAAATGAAAACACTTTGATAGAAAGTTTCATTCTTACAGTTCCATTGAAAATTCAAAATCGGTGAGGTAATATTAGTTTCTAACCTATGTACGTGACTGTTCATTTTGTGTGGATAATTTTCCTCGGTGGATTGGCAGTATCGGTGGAGGGTCGGACACCATGCTTTCCAGCATAGTTACGTCCCTTTACGATCTGAATTCAGATCCCGCCGAGGTTAACTTTGCCTTTCATCCTTACGGGGTCGATAAAATAAAGAACCAGTAATGTACTGGGTAATTGCTGGTCTTGTGCCTAAAGTAGAAACAATTATATCAGTAATTGTAACAATACTTAGCTCTTTCTTTATTTTCAAATCACGAAATAATGAAAGCTAAAGTTGACATCGACCTAATTTAATCCCAGACTGTAAACCTGCGTACCAAAATACCGCATGTCTTTCTTGTACGTCATTCTTCCGATTTTGCTACTCAATATATAATACCAGACATTGTATTGACCAATTTGAGACAAAACAGCAGCAGCATGTGAATTCGTGGAATTCGATCTATGTTCTATCGCTTACTGGGTGATAACAATTTTAGCGGTTAAATTATAGAACATCTGTTATTCCTTCTTTTCAGATTAACTATTAGGAAACAAACCATGTCAATCTCTCCTGCATTCCAACATAATTCAAATTTGATGAATAATCAACTTCTTATACAGTTGATTGTCGGCAAATATGAATGAAGTGTCTCAGGTCCTCTCTTAAAATATTTACCGCTTAATCAGTGAATCAGAATCACCTAGTTCATTTAAGAAATTACTAGTGCCTTCTTTCAATGATATTCTCTATTACAAATTCTATCCATAGATTTTGGCCAACAATATAGGTTAAGACACTAGGGCAACAGAAGAATTTATTTTAAATGGAAAGTATATATGTAAGTTCAAAAAAAAGGAATCTGTCTACAAGAATTATACAGCAAAATATGTGAGTTTTTCCGGCTGGCATATGACATGATTACTTGGCAATTCGAAACCCTTTCAAAAATATATCCATAGCTGAGGTTGAATTGAGTTCAGCATTGCAAATCAATGAAACACCCCAGCAAGTAATATTAAGAAACAGAAAATGAGAAGGAGAAAACATTCAAATTCAAATAGACTATGAATTGGCGCAGTGTCAATTTTCGTTGGTTTGATGTCTAGCTCAATGTCACTTTGACATGTCTCTGTCAAAACAAAGACAACATAAGACTAATATTGACTTAAACCTTGATATTACCAATAAACATAAAAAGAACACGGGAAAAACGAAGGAAAGAGAGAAAGAGGTGAAGCTATCTAAATGCGTAAGCTATTCTACATTGATGCTCAAAAGGTGATAGAATTTGTTTCGTAATCTGTCGGAGAATATTTGGATGTAGTAATGTAAGGAACTGTAAAAGGTATTCACCTGCCTGAAACTGGCAACAAATAGACATAAATTAATTATTTTGAGATTCTCGAGGAGAGCCAATTTGATTAAAACTTCTAGAATCCATGCTAGATCCGTGATTTCAGGAGAATTCAGAGTAGTAAACTCAATGTTTATACAACATTAGGTGTAAATATATTTTAAAAATAGAAATACATTTTAAGTATAAAAGGTTTGACGCATGTGTTGTTATACATAGATTCATGCAAGACCATGGGGTTAAAAAGCTCGCTTCACACTCAGAACATGGTTCGACTACTCTACGTAATGCCTTGAGAAATGTTTTCTATCTCAACATCACGCTGGCTATTTACTTGCAAGTGATGTTTAGAAAACAGAATTTATGCGAAATCATATATATCAGGTTCGGGTGCCTTCAAGCTGGCTGGCTTTTCACTTTGTACTTCAACATCCATTGAACACTACGTATACCGCAAACATTTCATATATAAACACTCCGTATGTATGTGAGCAAGTGTGTATGTATGTATGTGTGAATGTATGTATGAGGGAGCTTATAGATAGGACAACACACGCTGTCTTTTCGTGGGGTAAGTTTTTAATTAATTTTTATATTCTGAAACATCAAAATACAACAATTTGTTGGTCACTGGACTCGGGAATGTCACGACAGAAGTTTGTGGAAGTTACACAAATATTTTACTATATTTTAGCAGAGCAATCCTTATTTATATTTTACATTTTACATTTACTTACATCTCAATATAACATGGCTAAAATTCAAATTTTGCAAAGAGAAGAAAACGGTCAAATGAACTAGATACATCTCAATGTCCCCCGCCACCACAATAACGTCTACACTCTCTCCCCACCATCACATGTTATTACCCTATCTAGACTAAAGTCATCGACCTGATGTCAAACTCTCTACTCTCTCTTGAATGTGTATATATATATATATGTATGTATATGTGTGTATATACATCACTCAGTCAAACGACCAGATTTCAACCCCAACATCTACAACAACAACACCGGCACTAATGTTTACAGCAACAACAGCTTCAGAATGAACTTAAATGAACATTTACAACAACAAGAACAGCGGCATCAAAAGATAAAAAAAAAGAAAGGGAAGGGATAAAAAAGAAAATAAACCCCAAAAAACTCAAAATAACAAAACACACACACATATGCACACAACACAACAACAACATCAACTGCCACGACCACCACCACTACCGCCGCCGCCATCACCATCACCAGCGACCGGGCTTTAAGAAAACAACTTTAATAATTTTTCTGCTTTTGGCACGGATCCAGCGACTGGCCCAGCGCATTACTGGTGCTCTCTTTTGTTGACTCCGTGGGGATGAAAGGCAAGGTTGACCTCGGTGGGATTTGAGCTCAGAGCGTGGAGGGCCGTGACTCTATGCTGTAAAGCAATTATAATAATACTGGACTGTAGTACGAACGGCATCAACTATACAAACTCTTGAAAGTCAACAGTTGACATAATCTTGTAATCTTGTATCAGTAATGACGGTAATATATATATATATATATGTGTGTGTGTGTGTGTGTAAGTGAGTAGAGTAGCGTGTGTGTGTTTGTTTGTATGTATGAGTGTTGCTGTGTGCGCGCATATGTATGCGCGTGTGTGTGTCGTACGTATAAGTGTCAATAAGTGAACTTTATTTTTTTTGCGCGGGGACATAGAAATAATCAGGCTGGATGCCCGATCGCGCAGTTAAACCACTGGGAGTGAAGAACCCCTAGCCCTTGTCAGGGCATTCTTCTAGGAGAAGGCATCTCAGGAAACTGGGTTAACTCCGACATAAAACCTGCGGCTCAGTAGTTACCGATGATGTTGATCTTTTCTTCTTTTCGGGTTATAGCTACTGTCGCTCAGAGAGTGGGATTGGCTCAGTGCACAGTCTTTCCTCACTTTAAAAGTATTCGTCACGCACAGGCATTGCACGAGTGCATTAATAATTATTGATAGTGTACTATTATTATTATTATTATTATTATTATTATTATTATTATTACTATTATAATTACTTTCTTTTTTTTTTTTTTTCAAATTCAATGATGTTCCAGAACAATATAAAAGAGATAATTGGCAATTTAGGTTCTGGAACAAAAAAGATCATTGGCAATAAGGGCAGGGGCCCCAGGTTATCACAGCCTGGGCCCGCTCGTCATCGTGCCATTGTAATAGAGCCAAACAAGGCATTTAGTCTTGGCTGCTGGAACGTATGGACGCTGCTTGACAGGGAATCCTTGGGGCGTCCTGAACGAAGGACCGCTCTTGTTGCAAAGGAGCTTCGACGTTACGATCTTGACATCGTGGCTTTATCTGAGACGAGGCTAGCTGGAGATGGTAATCTTACGGAATTTTGTGGAGAATATACATTGTTCTGGAAAGGAAGAGATGAAGGAACCAGAAGAGAGGCTGGGGTAGGATTTGCTGTTAAGACTTTGCTTGTGAACAAATTAGAAGAATTCCCAGTAGGGATTAGTGAGCGTCTTATGTCCATGAGAGTTCCGCTGGACAAGAGAAGATATGCTACTCTGGTGAGTGTGTATGCTCCAACTATGAGTTCTGTCGATGAGGAAAAGGTGTCCTTTTACCATGCCTTGAAAGGTGTTTTAAGAAATATCCCTCAAGCAGACAAAGTCATCGTGATTGGTGACTTTAATGCTAGAGTGGGTAGGGATTTTAACACATGGAATGTAATCGGAAGGCATGGGGTGGGAAAGTGTAACAGCAATGGTATGCTCCTGCTGCAGATGTGTGAGGAGCTGGATCTGTGTGTTACCAACACCATGTTCCAACAAAAGAACAAATTCAAGACCACATGGATGCATCCTGCATCTAAGGAATGGCATCTTTTGGACTACGTCCTAGTCAGGATGCGTGACAGACAGGATGTGCAGTGTGTTCGTGTTCTTCGTGGAGCTGAGTGCTGGACGGACCACCGCCTGGTACGCGCAAAAGTGAAACTAATCACTAAACGTAAAATCCGGGCTCCTGGTGTTGCCCTGCCCAAAAGATTGAATGCTGCTCGTCTTAAGGATAAAAATATGAAGAGGACATTGGAAGAAGAGATGCAGGCTGCAGATCTTGGTGAGGATTGGCCGACCCTTAAAAAGTCGGTTTATGATGTAGGCAGGCGTGTTCTGGGATTGGCGCAGAGGAAACATCAGGACTGGTTTGATGAGAATGATGTACATATAGAAGACTTGTTGGCTGATAAGAAGCGTGCTCTGTCACGCTACTTGACGGCAAAACCACAGGGGAGGAATACGTTGCATGAGGAACTCAGGGATGTAAAATCACGTGTTAGGCGGAGTCTTTCTCAGATGAAGGATCAGTGGTGGAGTGAGAAGGCTGGTGAGATACAAACTGCGTCTGACTCCAATAACACAAAGCTGTTGTACAGTCTCTTGCGTGAGGTTTATGGACCGCCTTCTTCTCTGGTGACACCGCTTCGCAGCAAGGATGGCAAAGAACTTCTTCGTGACTCACAGGGAATTCTACGAAGGTGGCGAGAGCACTTTGATGATCTTTTGAATCAGCCGTCTGTCGTCAGTTAAGATTTCCTCAATCTCATTCCAGAAAGTCCCGTGAAAGTAGCTCTCGCAGAACCTCCGACGCTTGTGGAGGTTGCAGTGGCTATTTCGAAGCTGAACAGTGGAAGATCTCCAGGTATGGATGGCATACATGCTGAGCTCCTACAATATGGTGGTGAGAGACTCCTGCAACATCTTCAGTCTTTGTTTGGCAGGATATGGGTTAAGGAATCCGTACCTGAGGACTGGAGAGATGCTGTAATGGTGGTCTTGTACAAGGGAAAGGGTAACTGGAACGATTGTGGGAACTACAGAGGTATATCATTGCTTTCTGTCGTAGGGAAAGTTTTATGTAGGGTGCTTTTGGACCGTCTGCTGACACACATTGCAGATTGTGTTCTTCCTGAAAGTCAATCTGGTTTTCGTGCTGGACGCGGCACTACTGATATGATCTTCTCAGCTAGACAGCTCCAGGAGAAGTGCATGGAACAAGGCTTGGATCTGTATTAGGTTTTTGTCGATCTGACAAAAGCTTTCGATACTGTTAACAGAGATGCATTATGGAAGGTTCTCCAGAAACTTGGTTGCCCTGATAAGTTCCTTGCTTTAGTTAGGTCTTTCCATGACGACATGAAGGATTGGGTTAATGTCGGGGGTAACATGTCGGAGCCTATCTCAGTAAAAAATGGAGTGAAACAGGGGGATATTCCAGCACCGACCCTGTTTGCCATATACTTTGCAATGGTTTTCTGTATTGCATTCAGGAATTGCGAGCATGGTGTTTACATCCGATATCGAACCTCAGGCAGCATATTTAACATCAGGCGCTTTGCTGCGAAGACAAAAGTATTTACATCAATCATAAGAGACCTCTTGTATGCAGATGATTGCGATCTTGTAGCGCACACAGAGAGTGATATGCAGCACATTTTGAATACATTTTCTGACGCTTGCACTGCCCTAGATCTGACTGTCAGTCTCAAGAAAACCGTCGTCATGTACCAACCTGCCCCTGGTAAGCAGTACACTGAACCAAACATATATGTGTATGGCAAACGACTTGGAGTGGTTGATCAGTTTGTCTACCTGGGAAGCACTGTCGATCGATACAGCAACCTTGACAGTGAAATCTCACTTAGGATTAGGAAAGCAAGTGATGCTTTCGGAAAGCTAGAAAGGCGACTCTGGGGTCGGCGAGATATATGCAGGAGGACAAAGGTAAAGGTGTACAGGGCATGTGTGCTCTCTTGTCTTCCTTATGCCTGCGAGACCTGGGTCACATATCGACACCACCTTAAACAATTGGAGCGTTTCCATCAGATGTGTCTCAGACGGATCCATGGCGTTCACTGGAGGGACGACATCAGTGGTGTCGAGATTTTGGAAAGCTCTATGTGTGACAGTATAGAAGCTCTTGTGCTTAAGCAAAGACTCCGATGGAGTGGTCACCTTGCCAGGATGAAGGATTCTAGAATACCAAAACAACTCTTTTATGGAGAGTTGGTTAAAGGAAAACGACCGCCACATAAACCAAAAAATAGGTATAAGGATTCCTTGAAAGCCTCTCTGAAAGACTCTAACATCTCTGCTGATACATGGGAGAATATTGCTGCTGATCGTAATAAATGGAGAAAGACTGTATATGAGGGAAAAGTTGCCTTTGAGGCATCTCGAATCGCATACGAGAAAGTAAAGCGGGATGTGAGGAAGGGCATTGCTGTTGCACTTCCAGACGGTGAGGGTCCTCCTATGGTGCTGACATGCAGCGTATGTGCGAGACTCTGCCTAAGCAAAGCTGGACTCGAAAGTCATCTTCGCAGTCATAAAGTAAGACCAGTGGTTGACTTCCAGGCTGCTGTTGGAGATGCTACTCATCATGCTTGCCAAACATGTGGTAGAGAATGTAAATCAGCAGGATGGTCAAGCGACATGCAAAAGTACACGGACTCCAACCACAGCCGACTATTCCCAGTGAATGTTTTGGTTGCCGACGCTGTGCAAGACATTTTAGATCATTGGCTGGGCTAAAAAGCCACATTCGATCGCAGCGCTGTTAGTTGCTATCGTGTGTGTGTGTGTGTGTGTGTGTAGATATGCTTATGTGTGTGCGTGTGTGTATATATATATGTATATTATTATTGTTGTTATCGTTATAAATATTGTTGTTATGGTTATTATTATTATTATTGTTATTGAAGAAAGTGGATGTACGTTTTTTGAAGCTCCGTGAGTAAGCAATTTTTTGAGGATTAATTGTGGAGAATTGTTTATTTTTTTGTACCGCTGAAGCATTATAAGACATTAATTTGTATCCTGTGAAGGAATAACTCATAATATTTGGGCCTTTTGGCCCAAATATTTGAACTTTATTTTGGAAAAATAATAATTTTTTTCTAAAAAAAACATGGCGGAGCCACGCCCCCTAGAGGCGGGTCTGCTGTCGTGCAACGGCGACTTGAGCGTTGAGAGGAGAGGTGGGGCGAGGAGCGCCACCAGCACGAGTGTGAGCAGCGACAGTGCCAGCACCAACGGGCCGAGCGGCGCGGAAGGTGGTAACAGCGACAACGCCAACACCAACAAGCCGAACAGCGCAGAAGGTGGTAATAGCGAGAGCACCAACAAAACGAACAGCACAGAGAGTAATAGTAGCGACAGCAGCAGCACCAACAAGGCCAACAGCACAGAGGGTAACCACGACACAGGGGAGAACAACAACAGCAATAGCAGCAGCAACACCAACAAGAACAACAACAGTGACAACACCAACAAGAACACCTTCGCTGCTGTGGCAGCGGCTAAAAGGACACCATGCTACAGCATCGACTTAACCAACAGAGAGGAAAAGTTGGCCCAGGCCTGGAAAATCATAAATCAAGAGCAGACCTGGGCAAACTTAACTGTCCCGGCAGAAGCCATTGAGGCAGTGGAAAAAAGAACGGTGCATTTCAGATGCATCTCAGTAGAGACAAAGAGGGCAGCGATAATCGCCCAAGCTGATATAGAAGCCGCACTGAAATACATCAGAGAGGACACAGACTTCATAGAGAGGGGCAGGCAATACGGCACCGTTTCGGTGCTGTTCAAGTCTGAAGCCCTCGCTGTGAAGCATTCAATGACCCCTTGCAAAACCAGCAAGGTCATAATGTACCCCTCCCACATGGGAAAACGAATAGCACGTGTGCGCATTCCCAGGATTCCACCAGGACTTGATATGTGGTGGCTCCTGGGTTGCGTAATCGTGGAAGGAACGGATACAGTCCCGGTAGAGGCAACGAGAACTGCCAGGGACGACTGGTCCGGGGTTGATCTGGAGATACTGCTCCAAATCAGACCCGAAAACGTAAAAGCAATCCCGGACCACATCCGCCTCCAAAACGGGAGGGTGTTGCATATAATGACTGAGGGCAAAAGGCCGCATTGTTTCCTTTGTGGGGAAACTACACACTTGCGAGCCTTCTGCCCTCAACTGCCGAAAAGCGCAAGGGGTCGAAAGATTCCACTGCTGGCGACGCCGGGACAAGGACCACCAGCAACACCGTCAACAATGGAACCACCAAAATTGCACACCCAGGGGGGAAACGAGGAAAGCTCTCCCATTCCCCCTTCCCCCCAAAATACACACACGAACAAGAACATAAACACTCACTCAGACACAAACACGCTCACAGCCACAGACCCCTCATCCTCCAGCAGTGAAGATGAGGGAAAACCAAAGTCCCCCAAAATACAAAAAACAAAACACAAAAAAAAAAGAAATCCACAAAGCACAAACACCCCCACAAAAAAAAATACATACACCACCCACACAAACATTTTCCCCACAGCATCACCAACACAACCACCAAAATCCCCCAAACGCAAACAAGCTAAACAGACACAAGAACAAATAGACACACAAACATCAGAAACTACAGACACCCCACCCACAACAAACGCAGACACAATAGAAACAACACTAACAAAGCTATCACCACCACAATCACACGAACAAATAAAACCCGAGCAACAAAACATTAAAAACTTCGTGCTTGCCAGAAGGGCCAACAAGGAATTGATGGCCCATGTAGCACGAAGCACAAACATCGAAAAAGAGGGGGAAACATTTGAAGCGAGCACATTTCGCGTACCAGATAATTTGCTTCTGATGCGAATGTCGCTCGCTTCATACAAAGAAATTCGAAAGAGCTTTCCTCGGGATGTGGGAACCCCGAACGTAAAACCCACTTCAAGACTATTAAAGGGGTTCCCAAAAGAAACCCCACAAACCATGGAGGTCGAACCACCCGACCTTCACAAGACCCCGGAAGGTAAGTAAACCTTTCCTCTCCCATTCATCTTGCCAGCATGGCCATAAGAGTAAGAAGTTTAAATGTTGGTGGCCTGGGGTCGCCCTGGAAGCAAGGTCACTTGCTCAACGACCTCAGGTCACTAGGAATGGATGTAATTGCCATCAGCGAGACCAGAATTTCCGACACACGCGCACTGGCGCCGATTTTCGACGATTATCAGATCTCTGCATCTGTTAGTCGGCCGGGAATGGGAGGTGGAGTGGCTGTGCTGTTTAGGAAATGCCTGGATCTCGAGGTAAGGTCAATCTTCCGGGATCCTGACGGAAAGTTGGTGGTACTGGACGTGAGCAATAGCGAAGGTGGTGCCTTTAGACTGGTGGCCGTCTACGCCCCCACTGGGGCCGGTCGGCCGGACTTCTTTAGGCGCCTGGAAAACTTTCTGCTTACGTCTCGCCCTTTACTGTTAATAGGGGATTGGAATGGCATCTTAGAAGCACGCTGGGATTGTGTGGGAGTATCTGATAGGAGCGGGGGGTGCAAAAGCCTCAAGTACCTGATCAGCCAGTTTCAACTGTCTGACAGGTACCGACTAGATTTCCCTAATGCGCCAGTATAGACCTGGACCAATCGCATAGGGTCATCTAGATCGTACATAGATAGGATTTTCATTAGGAAAAGAGATAGAAATAGTGTAGGATGTCCACATTTTAAAACGGTTGCCTATTCAGATCACAAGCTTGTGATCTGTATGGTCGACCTAGATAAGACACGTAGGTTAGGACCTAGCTACTGGAAGCTAAACATGTCGTTTCCGGCACGTAAAGCTTACAGGGACCGGGTCAACAACTTAGTTAAGCAAAAGTTGACAGGGGGGGTTGTCAACAACAGGTGGTGGGGGGCTCTCAAAAGAGAGATTAGAGCAACCTCGATAGGATTTAGCAAAGAAGTAGCAATAGAGAAAAATAGAAAGGAGGAGGGTTAGACGAGGCTATTTGTAGTGGCATTGCAACAGACGTGCTAGCGGCGAGAATGGCACTAGACCATTTCTTCAATGCGAAACACGAAGGTTGCATTGTCAGAGCTAAGGCGCGTGCTCTGAGGAACGAGGGAACCAAAGCTGCCCGATGGGCTCGCTTTGCAGAGATGCAGCGTGGAAATAAAACCACAATTCGGTCTTTGACGGATCGAGATGGACACGAACTGAGCGATTCCAAGCAGATGTGTGAGGCCTTTCGCCACCACTTTGCTCGATTGTTCGGGAGGATGGGTGAGTCGGAGACGGCGGCGGACTTCAGTCCCTACCTCGACGGCTTGCCACGCCTCTCGACGGCCGACGCTGAGCGCTGCGAAGAGCCGATAACATCAGTCGAAATTCAGGACGCCCTTGTCGGCTGCTCGAGTCGCAAGTCACCCGGTTTGGATGGTCTGCCCTACGAGCTTTACGTAAATATGCCAGACTTGTTCTCCGATCTCCTCGAAGCGCTCTACTGCAACTGGCAGCAGAACGGGAGCATTCCCAGTTCTGTGAGCCGTGGCGTAGTGACGCTGATAAGGAAAGACGAGAACAAGAGGGACACACTAGATAATTTCAGGCCCATAACCCTGCTCAACACAGAGTTTAAGATTTTGGTCAAGGAGTTAGCGAAAAGGTTGGCGCTTGTCGTCAAAGATTTGGTTGGGGAGGCGCAAACTTGCGCAATCCCGACCAGGTCCATACACGACAACCTCCACCTCATGCGATACATCATAGAGAGGGTTGGGTGCAAACCTGGCTTCGGTGGGGCTCTGATCAATTTAGATCAATCGAAAGCATTCGATAGGGTCGACCATCGGTACTTGGAGGCTGTCCTCGAGGCGGCTGGCTTCGGCCCCGTCTTCAGAAGCTGGATCACTGCAATGTACAGCGGCATCTGCTCGGTGGTCAAAGTTAATGGCCACCTCTCGGAACCGTTTCAGATCTCTCGATCGGTCCGTCAAGGGTGCCCTCTCTCCTCACTTCTGTACGTATTGACTCTTGAGCCTCTACTGCGGAAGCTGGAGTTGTTGCAGGGCATCCCGCTCGAACCGGGACGTAGAAAGGCTGCGTCCGCTTATGCGGACGACATCACCGTGATGGTGTCGGACACCTCGGAAATCGAGGTGATCCGCACCCATTTGGAGGAATATGAAAGGTTGACGGGAGCAAAACTTAACCAGGAAAAGTCGGTGGGCTTGCAGCTCGGCACCTGGAGAGGCAAGTCCATGCCGTCCAACAGCGTCGTTGGGCGCTGGACAGACGGATCGGTAAAGTTGCTCGGGGTTTGGTTCGGACCAGACCTCCAGGTGGATAAGAATTGGGACGAGGTGACGAGCAGGATAGCCAACCTCACCCAGAAATGGGCTGAGAGAAAGCTATCACTGAAAGGGCGGGCGGAGGTGGCGAACGCGTACATCGCGTCCGTCATCTACTACCGCCTGACCGTCGTGCCTTGCCCCCGTCCACGCCTCGCCAATTTGGAACGGCTCCTTTTCAATTTTTTATGGAGGGGACGGGTCCCGTTGGTGAGGCGGTCCATCTGCTGCCAGCACCCTCTTCGTGGAGGGCTGGGCATGCCGTGGCTAATGATGCGCAGACATGCGCTGAGGCTGCGACATCTCCAGATATTTTGCCTAAACGGTGAACAGGTGTGGTCGCCGTTTGTTAGACGGGCCTTTCCGCAGCTCATCTCTTTGACTGAGCTGCAGTCCTGGGTCAAGAAGAGACCGAGACTGGGCGACTGGCATCTGGAATGTTGCCAGGCGCTCACTGCACTCTGCAAGGTGGGCAATGCGGTCAGTGGAACTTCCACTCAAGATTTCTATAGAGGATTAGTGGAGGGCAAGTACGATGACGTACTAGGAGAGGCTCTAGGCGTCAACGAAGTAGAACTGACCAGTATGTTCCGGAGGACTTTCGAGCCGGGGACGATGGATAACTTCCAGAAATCCCTTGCTTGGCAGTGCTACCGGGGGGCGCTGCCGGTTCGGGATAAACTCTACAGACACGGAAGTGCTGTCAGACGAACCTGCCCGAGATGCGCGCAGAGCGACGAAACCGTTCTGGACGCACTCGTCCAGTGTCCGTGCATTGCTGACTTGTGGGGTTATGTCGAACAGCTATTGTCGCGTGTAGAACGGATCCGGCTATCGTCCGAGTCCATAGTGAAGATTGACCCGCCGCCTTCTTTTGGTCAGGAAGGGCAGGCAATTTTCCTCTGCCTGGTGGCAGTAGCGAAAGAGGTTGCATGGTGGACCAGGTTGAAAGGACTGAAGACAGACACTTTTCTCTTCGGCCAATCCCTCATCAACATCTTCAAGTTTCACTTGGAAAGGAAGGTGAGGGTGGAGAGAGAAGTGCTGCCCCCCAGTACATTTACTGAAAGGTGGGTGAATGTGGCGAGAATGGCCCGCGTGAGTGGGCCTACTCTGATCATACGCCTGTAGGCTGGTGAATTCGAGAAGGAGAGTGGTGCCCTTCCCGGGTGCCCTAGGAGCGTCGGGTGGCTCAGGACTGGCGGGGTGCTTGAGTCAACCCTGGGTGGTGATCCCTCTTATTGGGGAACTTTCATTGTTGTATTTTTATTGTTATTTTGTTTTTTGTTATTTATACTTACTCGATCTCTATGTAAACCCCCACTGTCCCTGTCTATTGTGTTGTCCCCTATATGTCGGCCCTTGTGGCCAATAAATGAAATCATTATTATTATTGTTATTAATGTATGTGTGTGTATATGTGTGTGTGAGTGTGTGTGTGTGTGTGTATATGTGTATGTATATGTATATATATATATATATATATATATATATTTATTTTTTTAATTTTTTTATTTTTATTTTATTTTTATTTATTTATAATTTTTATTTTTTTCTTTCTCCTCGTGCAATGGCCATACTCGATAACGAGGGGGCAGCCATCATGTAGGTAGGTAGCTATATTCATATTGTCATAGAAGTGACTACTTTCTCAGTAGAGCTGTTTCATTCGTAAAAGATTATGAGAACGTTCCTGATTTCTTACGAATGATAACTGCTCTTGTCCTGCAGAAGCCATTTCTATGAGAAAATGAATATTCCTATATTCTACTAACGAATAACTTTTTCAACAGGGGTTAGCTCGAGATTTCCATTGGGATCAACAAAACACACACACACACACACACAGACACACACACACAGACATACACACACACACACACACACACACACACACACACACACACACACACACACACACACACACACCAACACACATATATTATAAAACCGAAATTCATCAATATTTGTCACATATATAGTGAGAAATGTGTGGGCGTTAGAAAACGTTCTATACAGATCACGTTATATAACGAAAATGATAAGACAAAAATGGGTTTGAAAGGCTCACCTTGTATATATACAAAGTATCGTTATAATATGTACAACAAAGATGTTAGAAATTTATGTTATGAAGTTTCTTTATAGTTTTTCTTATATATATATATATGGTATGGACCCGTCTCCTCTCTAGGCTTGAATACAGTAGATTTCTTCCAGAAAAGGATAGAGATAGTGATGAAAAGGAAGTGAGAAAGAGATATAGAGGATGACTGGTACTTTTTATCGACCATGAATGAATGAAAGGCAAAGTTGCCCTCGGCGGCATTTGAACTCAGAGAGTAGAGAACCGATATGAATAATGCAAATCATTCTACCCGACGTTCTAATGACTCTGCCAATGCGCCTTATGTATGTGTGTGTTGGGAGGGGGGTGCATACAGGCATACATACATATAGACCGACAGACAGACATTTTATTTTGTAGCCGAAACTTTGCAGGATACAAAGACTACAACAATTAGTTTCATGTGTCCGATTCACAGATACATCTCACAGAATTGGTGATCGCAAACGGGAAAATATTACTTGTAATCTGTAAAGCTTTATCTACAAATTATAAGACACAATTCTAAATTCTAAAAACCATTTTAACACAACTGATTTCTTTGCAACGCTATCTTCATCCTATAGCAGGCTCTGCATTTTACCTTACAAATCTAACTGTCTAGCTATGCGACCATAGTAGAAATACACATGTGTTATTGTCACGAATATGCTAGAAGCAAATGAAAACACCGTCTACTCCTACTACTACTACTACTACTACTACTACTATTCTGTTTATACTGTTGTTGTTGTTGTTGTTGTTGGTGGTGGTGGTGATATTATTATTACTATTTATACTAGTAAATGCTTTCCAATTGAGCCATACGGCCTCGAATTTGGAAGAGGGTATATTTGAATATCTCTAACACAGCGTTTGACTGATAATGTATAATTCCAATATTGAATCTTAACCACAAACTTTGGAAAAAGTGACCAGATTGTTAAATCTAATCACCTGATTTGAAAGCTAACTACCTAAAACTATATACACATAGTAAGCGTACGAGAGTATACAGTAATAATTTCAACACATACACTAAACACTTTTATAAAATCAAAACGCTCAAATTTTATCAACAAAGACTGAACGGGAGAAAAAAAGATCTGAGCCTAAAATGGATTTGTTTACAAAAGTTCCTTGACTAAGTTACGCCTAGATTCAGGAAATGTTTGTCATAAATAGAAAAGAACCAATGTATACATGGTAAAAGGAAATTACATATAAAATAAAAGAAGGGATTATAAAACAGAAATCCAACAATATGTGTCACATATGTGTCAGTTTCTGTTGTGTCTGGCGTTATTAATGTCAACTAAAATGTTAAATCAACCTTGATCCGGAAGCTATATTAAGATATGGGAAAAGAATCAACAATCTTTTGAATATGAACATCCTCAGGTTGTACGTGACATATGATAAATAACTGGAAACACGGTTACACAGAGTATATGGAGTTAGTAGATTAATTTTCTTTAATCTTTTATTTCAAAATGCATCCTATCAACCACAAACAGAGAAAAACTAGTAAAGGCTATCACACTGGTATCATACTTTACAAAAACACAGATAAAATAAGTAGAGCAATCAAAACTTAGAAATGTATGTAATAGACAGGGTAAAACACACACATGAAATATAAGGGATGGGACGGGGGGTTATTATAGGTACATTATGCTAATAATTAAAGCCAAAGCTAACTGTAAAATATATAACAGTCATTGATTATTTGACGTTCCTATAATAGTCTATAGGTATAAGATTCCCATCTAATTTTGATTATAGAAACACGACAGGAAAAGAAGAAACATAATGACTGTGCTTAGAAGCCACCTCACAAAACCCTTGCAGGAGCATATGTACGATCATTGGAGCGCGGTAAGCATCAACTGCAACCAGAAACTTATTGTTAAATATTTATTGCAGAAGTAAATTATTATCTAGTAAAGAATTCAATGGAAAGCAAGCCAAATAACTACAAAACATGGACAAGACGAACTATTACTTTTCTCATTGAAGAAGCCAATAAATATACAGCATGTATAGTGATAACAGAGAGTGATTACAATAGATAAATAACAACAGAAAGTTATAAAAATTCAAAAACTAGAAGGTAGAAATTAGACATTAAAATATCAACCATAGAGTTTGAAAGGGAAATCACTCAGCACAACTAATACCAAACAAGATGATGCAATGTGAAAGTCGTTACAAATAATATAACTAAGCACTGTGTTAAACGTTCAGGTTCCTTAGCTGACGTTGAAGGTACAAAACACTAAAACATTCATAGCAAGACTTAGCAAAAATATGCAGTGAATCAGAATACAATTATTAACGGCTTCATATGGAGTGGTTGCAAAGAAAGACACAATGACATTGATACTGGTCGCCCAGTCATACGGAATATGATAGCTATAAGCGAAATAATATATATATATATATATATGTTTGTGGGTGTGAAAGAATACACATACATACATGCAGACACAGACACACACACACACACACACACACACATATATATATATATATATATATATATATATATATATATATATATATATAATCATGAAGTACAATTCAACGGCTTATAATTCACTTCATTTATTCATAATCGCTGTTATAAATATATTTCGGTGATAGCTGTTATGCAACAGTTATGACCTCATAGGACATCTTTAAATTGAACAGGAAATAAACCCTGAAAAGCACGAAGAAAAAGCATATTACTTCTGTAGTGTTGATTCATTGATATGCCCTAGGTGGATATTTGGTGTTGCTTTCTGAAAATACAAGTGACATATATCTTCAGCATGTTTATCTGGGGTTTGTTTTTCTGTTTATATTCTAGCTCCCTGACGAGGTCATATCTATTGCGTACCGGTTATCACCGAAATATATATATAACATCAATTATGAATACAGGAAGGGAATTATAACCCGTTTATTTGTACTTCATGATTATAATTATACACTAGAGTAAACAGACCCATTTGTGTACTTCATTAAGTGCTTTACCCTGCAAATAAAAGTGTCGGAGATATACTAACACATACTTTAATCATGTATGTATATATATACATATATGTATGTATGTACTCAAAATATTTATAACGCTTTTTGGGGTTTCAGTACTCTAATTCACGAAAAGCCAAAATGGAAATTCCAGACATATGAATGAACAAAAACCAGAAAATAGAATGTGTAGTACACCTCCTCTCCCTGCTCTGATGTTAGTTCGATATGTGATTACATTTTTGGGGACTTTATTTTCGGTATAAAAATAATCTTAAACGCAGGCCTGTTGGAATTTATTCCATGGAAAAAGAAATTTCATTCGAATAATAACCGCTTCCATCACAGTCATTGTTTGACATTTAAGTCATTTCTAAATTTGAAATTATTACTATGCTTTTAATATCACCTCAAGTCAATTAATTAAGATTTCCTAACGACACCAGAGTCAAGTGAACAGGTATGCTACCACTGATAATTTCTATATTTTTGTAATTTCATCATCAACATATGAAATTCTAATTAATACTCAAAAGATGGGACAGTCAAACTGATCCAGAACTATATCGACAAGAACCGTTGTTGCTGATTTCTACTCGTACTGCTGCCAGCTATCAGGCCGTCCTTCGGCTGAGACACATCACCTTCGTTTCTTAATTATGAAAAAAAAATGCTGTTTTCTTGAAAACTATTGAAACTTATTCTATGGCAAATGATCTTTAAGGATGGAATATTTGAGTGAAGACTACATTATCATGAAACGAAATGATTGACTTTTAAGTCCTTTCAAAATATTACGTTTAAACATATTTACACACAGATTCGTTTGTTTACAGGAAAAGCACAAAGACAACCATACATGTTGGAAATTAGATTTTTACTTTTTTCTTTATAAAAATCGAAAAACACCTACCATCATAGAATTAATAAAGGTTAGTCTAAAAAATTCCCTGATGAAATAGTAGATCAATATGTTTCCATTTACAATTTTAACTTTTGACCTTGATGTAAATATTTGCATTGTAGAATTATGTTGATATGCCAATGATCAAGAATGCGTTTGTTGACCTATTTTGGTATGTTTCATTCTAGAAATCCACCTGATTATAATAAATGTTTAATTCCATGATGCTTCCTGTTATTGTACCATTCTTGCTCTTTATTTTCTTATATGTTGGCTATCTCTATACAAATTTATCTATTTATTCTCCACTTACGATTTTTTTCTTTTTAAATCAACGCCTAGACACTCTCAGAGTATCTTACTGTTTGTACACACTCGCCTACAGAAAGTAGCAATACACACAGAAACACACACACACACACACTCACACACACACACTATACATATGTATATACATACATATATGTATAATTTACGTAACAAGTCGATAATCAATAAAAACGAGTAAACGAAACTTTATCGTTGATTCTTATACACACACACACTCGCACACACACACACACACACATATATATATAAATATATATATATATATATATATATATGGGAGAAAAATCACAGACCCTCCATCTCAACTCTACTTTTGAAAAGCAGAAGAACTGCGAAACCGGTGAAACAAATAAATATATATATATTTTTTTAAATAAGACTCCAGTTGCATTTTCGATTTCATCTTATTTCCTTATACTTTCACTCGTGTAGGACACCTCGGTTATTTTTCATTTTGTAAAAAAACCTCACTTTCTAATATATATATATATGGGAGGAGGTTATAGTTCACTTGAAGCATTGTGTAATGAGGTATAAACGTTTGAATATGTGTAATAAAGCCAAAACAATGCAGGTATGGACATAGAAAAAAGAATGCAATTGTAAAAGATATTGTTGACAATTCGTCCTTTAACTTGAATTTATTTAAATGTCCTTAATTTTCGAGATAATATCTCTTCTTCGGAGGGAAATAAAGGTCTCAAACCAGCGCCTTAAATATCTAGCCAAGCCATGCTAACAAATACTCTATACTATTTCCTGTCAGCATGGCTTGGCTAGATATTTAAAGCGCTGGTTTGAGACCTTTATTTCCCTCCGAAGAAGAGATATTATCTCGAAAATTAAGGACATTTAAATAAATTCAAGGTAAAGGACGAATTGTCAACAATATCTTTTACAATTGCATTCTTTTTTCTATGTCCATACCTGCATTGTTTTGGCTTTATTACACATATTCAAACGTTTATATATATATATATATATATATATATATATATATATATATATATATATATATATATATATATATATATATATATATATTTAACAAAGCCGTATTATTTAAGATATTGTTAGATGGATTATAATAGTTGTTAGATGAAATGAAAAGAATAAATGATTTACTTTATATATAAAGGCTTACTTCACTTCAGTCAAAAAGAACAATAATCTAGTTACCACGAGTTGCGAAGGTTGTCAATGTTATTTTTGTTGTTGGTTCATGGGGCTGGATTAGTCTGCGACCAGGAGAGAAAGAGAGAGCGTAATGGTCTGTAATTGACTGTAGACCACTCTGGCCTGTAGATAGCGGTGAATCGTTACATAGCTGGCCTGTATCGTAGCGCTCCGATCTCTCTGTGTCTAAGGTGGGAAAATACAGGCTTTATATATAATTCGCCTTCTGTCTCCCTCCTTAAGGGGATAGCCCACGCATGAATCTTGTCACATCAACAGGGTGTTGACCTATAGTTTGACCTTTAGGTGTCACCCAAGGTTCACGGCGTGGACATATTTCGCTACATATACATATATATACACATGTGTTAAGTGAGTCTATGTGTATGTGTGTGTGTGTGTTTGTGTGCATATATACATACCATGAGCACTTAACACTCTATGAAGTCATAGTGATACCGAAGGGTGGTTCCTATTCTTCTCAAGGTCAGAAAACAGCCGATTTTTTCCAGCTAAATCGAGAGAGTATAGAGAAAGAATCGACTCCAGTATTGACCTGATATTTGATACACTTCAATTGAATGTAAGGCAATGTAGGCCTCGGCGGTATTTGAACTTAGTGAAGAGAGTAGCATTCATACAAACATTTTGATGATTTTTGACAAATCGCCGCCTTTATATATACATATATACACACGCAGGCATTCAGACACACACTGACAGGTACATACACTCACCCCCACCCCCACGCACGCACACACATATATATATATATACATATATATATTTATATATATATATATATATATATATATATATATATTTATATATATACATACATAATATAGATACACTCGAATAAAAACGTGGGATGTATATATGTAAGTATGTAAGCAAATATGTATATATATCTATATGTGTGTGTGTGAGCGATAGTGTGAGTGTGTGAGTGTGAGTGTGTGTGTGTGCGTGTGCGAGCATCTGTGTATGATGTATGTATAAACAAAAATACGTACGTACATACATAAAACACTACAGTAAATGAAATCCATATTGGTGAGGTAAGTCGCTTACAGGCTGATTGTTTAAGTTTAAACAGCAACTATTATATAATACTGTTAGAGAATCACAACAAGATATACATGTTCTATTGTGCTAGTTGTTTATCACTCGACACAATGGACGTAAATGTTTCTCTCAGCAGGTTTTCTTTGACAGCCATCATAGAAAAATATTGATTTTGTATGATAAAGGTAATTGTTCAGTCATTGAGTGTGGTGTGGTTTGGAAGGCGCGTTACGTTGTTCTGGCTGTGAGGTTGGGTGAGTATGTCTTCGGCGAGAAGGTCCATTGTTTTTTCTTTCTTTCATTGTTTTGTTTATTGGTCTCTGCATTCATTTTCTTTGCCGTAACGAATAGTAAAGAAACGAACCGACGAGGGAAATTCTACTTACTAGACAAGGTAGTTAAATTACCTTAAAATATTATCGTTATATATATATATGTATATGTATATATATATAACGGCGATGAATTAGTTTTGCGAGGTTCTTTATATGAAATCGTGTGTCGAAACAAATATTGTTATACTTGGGGAGGGTCATATTTGTGTAATATTGTGTAAAATTTGGTTGGTTTTCGCTTTTCGCGAAAAGCGAAAACCAACCAAACAGTGAGTGTGTTCTGTTATTAATTCTGGCAATATTACACAAATATGACCCTCCCCAAGTATAACAATATATATATATATATATATATATATATATATATATATATTTAAAAGAATGGAGGTGTAACACACGAGTTATGATACATTGGTAAAAGGAAAAGAAAATGCTGACAAATTGTTCCCAGTGAAAAATAGTTTAATTAGGAATAAGTAAAAATTAGTAATAGTATTGGTTATTATTCAGTTTTGGTTTGAAGTTTTAACTGGTTGCGCATTTCTAATGCTTTTCAAAAAAATGTTGAGATAGAGCGCCCGTGATGTTTGATATATATATATATATAATGGAAAAATTTGAACAGGAACAAAACAGAGAGGCAGTACAACGAATGTTTATTAATTTCACGCTCTGGAGAGTGGGGTGGTGGTGGGGAACGACGTTATATATATATATATATATATGTATATATAACGTAGGAGGTGTGGCAAGGAACGAGATGGACCATAACACACGAGAGTACTCAATACTTAGGGTAGTAGAGTGGGTAATCGGAAAACGTCTAACCCTGACGGCAGAGCTCAAGCCGTTTCGACGGCTATTTCTGGACTCGTCGAAACTGCTTGAATCTGCCGTCGGGGTTAAACATTTTCAGATATATATATATATATATGGGTATATGTATAAGTAAATGAGTTTTTAAAAAAAGAAAACGAGATGTTCTACACGGGTAAAAGTATAAGGAAAGGAAATTGAAAATAAGAATATTTATTTACGTACTTTACCGGTTCCACAGTTCCTATGATTTTCAAAAGTAAAATTGTTATGTAGCGTTTGTGTTTGTGTTGTGGTTTGTCTCGCATATATATATATATATATATATATATATATAACGAAGGAAATGTGGTAAGGAAACAGGTGGACCATAACGCACCAAAGTACTCAATACTTAGGGTAGTAGAGTGGGTAATAGGAACGAGTAGGACCCCGACGACTGAGCTCAAGCCGTTTCGACGGCTAATTAGCCATAATTAGCCGTCCAGAATTAGCCGTCGAAACGGCTTGAGCTCAGCCGTCGGGGTCCTACTCGTTCTTACTACCTCAAGTATTGAGTACTTTGGTGCGTTATGGTCCACCTGGTTCCTTACCACATTTCCTTCGTTATACATATATATATATATATATATATATATATATATATATTGTTATACTTTGGGAGGGTCATATTGCCAATAAGAAACACGCGCACCAGTTGCTTTCACTTCAATTTATTATAATAAATTTATAATAAATTTATAAATTTATAAATTTATGGTTGGTTGGTTGGTTCCACAACCAGATAACTGTTTATTTATTGTCATAGTTCTTTCGTCACACACTCTGTAACCTCTTCGGTGACTGGGGATTCCTTTCTTTGTTTTTGTGCCACTCCTTTGTTCTGTCCTACGCCATTTTGTTTCTGTGTGTGTGTTGTGTGCTCAGTCTGCGCATGCGCCACATCCGGGTGTCTGTGTGTGTTTATGTTCATATTGTCATTTTGAATTGAAGAATACTCCCCTGATGTTTCCCTGAATTCCCTCAAATATTGGTCTTTTCCAATAATTGCTTATTCCACGAATGAAACCATAGACAGCTAAAGACGTTGCAGTTCTGTGTCCTCCATTTGTCTTTTTCATTAAAAACAATATATTTAAGGTTTCCTCTAAAAAAACGAAAATAACTTTCGTTCTGCCTTTTGTTTTTGTTCGTTGCCTTCTCTTTGTTAATTTTCCTTTTATATATATATATATATATATATAAATATATGTATATATATAGTTAGGGCAGCAGAAAATTGCTTATTGTAATCCAGTTCGTGGTTAAGAATGCCAGTTTCATGGGCGGTTTCAACGTACGGTTAGGGGTAACACCACAAGTTAATAAGAATCACGTTCAATCTTGGAGTATAAATATATATATTTATCTCTCTATCTCTCCCCCACTCTCTTTCTCTCTCTATCTCTCCCCCCCACTCTATTTCTCTCTCTCTCTCTCTCTCACTCTCTCTCTCTCTTTCTCTCTCTCTCTCTCCATCCCTCCCACTATAAACAATTTAATTCCCTTTAACTCCCTACACTGTAAATACTCGACATGAAGTCTACGAATCAAAACTGATCGAGGAATCCTTCCACCTCTACCCTCCCTCCATCTCAGTTTGTCACTCTACTTCCTAATTCTTCTACCCCTTCCTCTCTCTCTATACTACTCCGTTTGTCAATCCACTTTCTAATTCCCCTTTCTCTCTCTCTATACTAGTAAATACAATTTTAAAAAAAATGTTTTTCTATATATTAAGAACTTTTTAAGAGTAAGTTATTCACTATTTTGAAAACTTGGACGTGAACAACAATTATTATTGAGTGGCTGCTATTTGCAGTATAGCAATATAAGGTTGCACTTACCAATGAAACGGTCGTAAATACCTGGATAAATTTATTTTGTTAATGCTTACCTGTGTTTTCTCTTTTATCCTATATATATATATATATATATATATATATATATATATATATATATACTAGCATTAAAGCTCGGCGTTGCTCGGGGTCAGTAAGTTACCAAAGTTAGGTTGCACCACCCATTTTATGGCAGCACGTTTTTTTTCTGCCAGGCAATGGGTGAATGAATTGCAGACCTGGACTGTCAAAGCAGGAGCTGCGCTAGCAGTGACAATTGTAGTTTCGCTTATCTCTGTGCAAAGAAGTGTTGAAATTTATTGTTTCACAGCAATTGCGCAACACGCGCGTAGACGATGCCAGCCGAACAACAGAGCTGCGATGGAGTTGTTCTGCATGGTTGTCTAATGTGTGTTTTCTAAATTTAAGACAGTAGGGAGGGGTGTGATATGGGGGAGAGTTAGCTGCTGTTTCTAGCAGGTTTAGTGACCTCATAGAGGATATGTTTTCTATATTTAATACAGTAGGGAGTGGTGTGATATGGGGGAGAGTTAGCTGCTGTTTCTAGCAGGTTTAGTGACCTCATAGAGGATATTATTGTGTATAGTAAATGAACTCATACTTCTTTCTTCCACGTTCGTTTTAAAAAAGATTTCTCGCTATTTTTGTTGTTGTTGAATAAATGTATCTATTGCTGTTGAATAATTGTTGTTTCGTATGAAAGGTAATAAGTTCTCTTTGTCATTGAAGTAAATAAATGTGTGACCGCTCCACACTCAAAAACAAACGTTCTCTCTCTCCCTCTCACTCTGTTCTCTCTCTCTCTTAAAGATTGTAAGTTTAATCGTATATAAGAGAAAGTTGCAGTATGTATGTAGTTTTATCGAATTTTAAGAGGAAATATGATTGTATTAGAGGAGTAACGCGTCATGTATTTTCTTTTATCGATTATTTCCTTAATTGGGGGTTAGTTTGAATGAAATAAATAGTCGTTTAGCTAAATTAGACCATTTACACATTCTTACAGACTATGAGTCGAATCGGTTTGAAATTGTGCAAATGTATAAACATGGAACATGCACACACACACACAACAACAACAATCTGCCTTTTATAGATTGTAACATATATACATTAAAATAACACATTAAAATTTAAGCAAAGAATCGCTGCTTTCACCCTTAACGGGATCTTCAGAAGATCCCGTTAAGAGAAAAAGCAGCGATTCTTTGCTTAAACTTTAATCAGTTATTTTCATAAATATGTTCCCTATATTTTCTCTATATTTGATATATATTTGATATATATTTATCCTTATCGAGCCCTCTTTGGATGTTAGTTTTCACATTTATTATTATTACTATATATATGTATGTATGTATATATGTATGTATGTATGTATGTAAAAGGTAAACAGGAATAACACAATCGCGATAGTATATGGAAGGAATATATCAGGTTAACGCTTGAAATATCAGGAAGAGTGCTGGACGTTTCGGACGCTTGTCTGTTATCAGAAGAAAGAATGAAAAATAAGAGAGATTGTAGTGACGGGCGGGGTGGAATTGGAAAATAATGTATTTAGAGAAAATTGACAAGTCTATTCGTGTTGACATCTCTTGGAAAACATCGTTTTGTCTAAAGAGCTATACGTGTGCGCAAGCGTATGTATGTGTGTGTGTGTTCGCGCGCGCGTGTGTGTGTTATACGTCCGTAAGAAGCTAAGAAGATATGTGTGTGTATATATAAGTAAACGTGTGTGTGTGTGTGTGTGTGTGTGTGTGTGTGTGTGTGTGTGTGTGTGTGTGTGTGTGTGTGTGTGTGCTTGTTAGTACGAAGCTATGAGCAAAATTATGTTAATATAAGGGTGTGTATGTGTGTATACAGAGCTGTGAATGGAAAAGTGGAATGTGCATATGTTGTTGTTCTGTATTACTTGTAAGAGTATATGTGTCTGACCACAAGAGAGCTATAGGAATCTAGGGGTGAATGTACGAGCACATGTGTGATAACGGAGGGGGTATTATAGACATTGAGGAGGTGAGTTGAGTCCATGAGGGAAACAGGACCCAAGGCGCTAAATCAGACTATTTCAGTCCTGGTCCGTGAGGCTTGTGATCCGTGGAGTAAATGACACCCAAGACTGAGATATGTAGGGAACAGTGACCAGGAGAACGGAAATGACGGGCGACAGGAGTAGCCAAACCAGGTCATATGTCCGTCAAATGATCAGCAAAACGGTCCGCCATCGGCGTCCTGTTTGTCCGATATATAAGGACCCGCAATGGGAACACCGGAGGGCATATACAATGTGGGTGGATGTGCAGTTAAAGGAGTGGCAGATACGGAATGACTCTTTAGGGCCTGTGAAAGTGGTGAGTGTAGAAATGAAAGGTCCAGTGTTGCAGCGGGAACGAGAGCAAGGTGGAGTCGTAGGAGAGGACGAGAAGGAACAGCGTACCAGGAAGTCACAGAGGTTACGGGCGCGCTTCAATGCGGTAATAGGTGGTTTAAGACAAAAACGAGATGTGATGGAGTCAGAAAAAGGGTGCGAGAAGAATGGAGGATATGTCGACGGAGTGGGAAAGGAAGGCGGGTGTTGGGAGGGTGCTGATGAGGTGGGAGGCCTGTCGTACGGTAAGTTTCACGGGTGAGAGCAGCTTGGATCAAGGTGGAGGATATCGACACTGGATGAAGCGGGAAGCCATGTGAAGGGAATGGGTTTCGAAACCGTCGTCTTGGCTACAGAGCCGACTAAAATGGAGGAATTGTGAATAAAGTATGGAGTGTTTGGTGCGGTTTGGCTTGGAGGAGGTGAAGTCGATGTAAGTAGAGAGGATGTGGTGAGAGTGATTGATAGATAGAGAGATATCTAGGAAAGCGACAGAAGAATCGGAGACGGAGGCGGTGAAGGTGAGAGCGGGATGGAAAGATTGGACAAAAGATAGAAAGCAGGGGAGCTGTTTTCATGATAGAGAGGTGGCGCCGATACAGTCGCCGATATAACGACCGTATAGCTCTGGAGTAGGTCCAGTGCACTATGAGGAGAGCTGGACTTCGACGTAGTTGGCATAGTTTGGTCCAATTTTGTTTCCTATCGCTACCCCAGAGACCTGCTGATAGAATTCACCGGAAAATTAAAATCCATTAAGGGTCAAAACAAGCTTAGCCAGACGGAGACGCGTGGTAGTACTGGGGTAATGGTAGGGCGTAAGTCTAAAAAATTGTCGGAGAGTGCGGAGGCCGTCATCATGAGGGATGACGGTATAGAGAGAGGTGGTGTCCAGAGTAAAGAGAAGGCAAGAGGAGCCAGGAGGGAAGGAGAAGCACTTAAATAGTCTAAGGTCATGATTAGTATCGTGGATGGGGGAGGGGAGGTTGACGACTAACGGGGCGAGGATGGTATGTAAGTATTCGGTAATGATCTGGGTTGGACAGTTGCACACAGAAACGATAGGACGGCCGGGATTATTTTGTTTGTGTATTTTGGGGAGGAGGTAGATGGTGGGTGTGTGAGGGGTTTGTAGTATAAGGTTGGTGGATGTGGGGTGTAGGAGAGAGGAGGAAATGAGCGGCTGGATTGTGGAGGACACGAGTTATTGGTAGCAAGGAGTGGGGTCGGAGAATAAAGGGCAGTAAAAAAAGGAATCGTGAAGTTGGCGGAGGGCCTCAGGCTTATAGATGTCAACGCTTCAAACCACCACAACACCGCCTTTGTCAGTGGGTTAGATTACAATGTCATCGCGCACGCAGAAGGTTGCAAAGAGTGAAGAGCTCATCCCGTGTAACATAAGAGCGACGATAATGCTGGTGGTAACGGTACCGGTTCACAGTATGCCGGCAAGTATTGACAAAGGAGACAAGGGTCCTGGACTGACCAGAGCTCGGCGTCCAATATGATAGTCGGCGAATGAGACGAGTGCAGTCATCCGTCTGTGTCGATGATGCCGTGTCGTGCAAAAAAGCTTTGAGCTTTAGTCGATAGAAGAACCCTTCAATCTCGGCACGTATGCGGAACTCATCGCATGTAGATGTGGTTGGTATAACACGCAAAACCCGGGAGTGGAGGGAGCGCTCAGCTTCGGAGAGTGCTATGTCCTGGGGTATGGTGACAACAGTGGAGGGATGTGAGGAAGTGAAAAGGGCGTAAGCGGAGGGGAAAAGTGTGTGCAGTTTCAGTAGTGAGGAGAGGAAAGAGGTTGGTAGGTGACGGGATAGCGGGGTTAGGGTTAGAGGTTAAATGAGCATGGTGGTGACTGCAGGCGGGGAGCGGAGTGAGTGAAGTTTGTTGTTTTTAATGGAAGTCAATAAATTGAAGAGGAGGCGATTGAGGTAAAGGATGAATTGGATAAGGAATTGTGCGAGGAGGGCATGGCAAGTGGAGGAGAGATGTCGGTAAGCCTTGTGGAGATCTCGGTCGAGAGAACGGATTTAGGTGAGAATAGATCTTGATAGTCGCCTGCATGAGCTAGGGAGAGGAGCGGATAAGGATGGACTCAGTGGTGGGAGCAGAGTAAGAGGTGGGATGGAACATGAGGCGGAAATCTGGGGGAACTTGTATATATATATATATATAATAATAAATAGTAAGGATAACCTCATATGTAGCTCTGGATACACTATCCCTGAAAACAATATAGGATTGTCACATTTGGAAAATCTTTGATCTTCAAGTCATGTGTAACTGCTCAGTTATACCATTTCTGAAGATACTAGATTCTACACAATCTGCGGCCTCTTGAGATGCTAGAAATGACAAACAAATATCTATCTAATCACCCACTACAACCTTAAAAAAAGGAAGGATACAGGCGTTGAATTGACAGATTCGTTAGAACGTAGGATAGATGCTTTCCGGTATTCGTTCAAGCTCTCTGCACTGTGAATTCATATCCCGTCCAGGTCAACTTTGCCTTTCATCCTATCGATGTCCATAAAAAAGTACCACTCCAGTACTAGAGTCTATTCTTCTTCTATGCCCCCCCCCCCGCTCTCTCTATCTCATTCTTTATCCTTCTCTGGAAGAAATCTGTGTTCAGACCTGGAGAGGGATGGGCTCTACCATGTTTTAAAATGCCCTAAAAATCCGTATGTCAATACGGAGCCCCTACAACTCCATCAGTAGTTACGGGACCATACCATACATGGAACAAGGCTATCCTTGAAAACATTTTTAATATTTCGTCTTGATCTGTGCTGACCTGAAAATAAACAACAATAACTATAATAACAGCAATAACCATTAATTACTTTCTACCTCCGTTATTGTGATTATATTTGGTTTTTCGTGTTCTTTATTTGTATTGATTATTTTCTGATTTTTTCACTCATAGTGAAATACGTATATAATATATCCGATTATTTCTTAAGACTATTGTGTGTGACTCGCGAGATATTTCACAGCTATTTCTAAGTACATCATTGACCATCTAGCATCTCCGTTTTTGTTATTGTTGTTATTTTGCAATAGACCAGATCCAATTAACAAGACATATGATGAAAGGCGCTTGATGCGTAAATATAGTCATCATTTCTGATGACTTACGTAGCCTATAGGCTCTTTCATTTTCATTATGACCCGAGAGAGATTTTTCATTCCTATTGCTAATAGGCTCGTGGTCACGTCGAAGCCTTTTCATTTTGTTATTGGATTATTTCGACAGTACTGATCCACAAGGTATTGACACTGTACCCAATGTTTTCAGATATCTTGTATTCTATTCTTAAGATAGAGATGTATGGCGTGAAATATTTTCACTGTTATCTCTAGCAAGTCCTTGACCAGGTAAAAGTCGTTTCGTTGTGTTGGAGTTGTTTGTGTTATAAATCAACTTTGACATCCTTTGTGGATAGTGTGAATAATCATTTCTCCATTTTTCATATTTCATTCAGTTATATTTTTATTATTTTCATCATTGTTTTCACAATGTATAACTGTACCACCCTATAAGTGATTCTTTTGTTATATATTTGCATCAAATATTAATTTATATTTTGGCAGTATTTTCTCTTTCCTGCTGCTTATTTTTTCTTTCTTTTAGTTTGTTATTTCCTTTTTATATTCATAAAGTTGGGTCATATTACTTACTATTTATAAAATATAATATTGCACCGGAATAGCCTTGAATGTATTTTTATCGAACTTGGCAAATTATACTAAAAATGTTTTGTCTAAAACTTCCTTTATAGGATCAACTTTGCACATTATGTGTTAGTAAGAGAAAAGGGGAAAAACAGATTTAATCTATTTTTAAATCTTGTGAATTTCTTCAGAGAAAATTGAAATAAAAAATGTTTATCTTCATTCCTCGTAAATATAATCAGAATTATTTTTATGAAAACTTGTGATTGATACGAGATCATACGTTGAGAGTAATACAATTACAGCACGGCATAGTACCTATTAAAACTATACACACTATTATTTCTAGTTTTATTATAGTTTCTCTTTTAGCCTCGAAGCAAGGAATTTTGAAGAGAAGGGAAGTCAAATCCATCAACTCAGTACTTGACTGGTACCTAATGTTATCGACAGGTGGAGGAATACTACCTCGGTGAAATCAACGTCTTTTCATGAAGATACAGTTTGAATTGATACATTCTAGAATTTGTATATTTTCTCATTAGATTAGAAGTTAAAATTAAATGTTTTAATTGCTGTCACATCAAACGAAAACCAGAAGCTTGGGATATGTTATCCTTGTGTGATGGCAGGAACTGTTTAGAATAGACTTGCCTTTCGTTTGGAGACTAATAAAATGAATGTGCCTTGTCTATCAAACCCTCTTTCTCTCTTTCTTTCACTGTAAATGATGTGTGCTTAGCCTTGATTAACGCTCATTTGTTGACTATATTAATTCGTCAAATTACCCATAAAACTGTAAGTTCGTCCTCTTTAATTAATGTAAATTGTTGTAGAACCGGTCACATGTCAGCAGATTATAAAACCAAGAGAAACATTTTAACACTTTTAAAAATCTTCAATATGCTTCCCAAGTTTAGATTCGTATTTCTGCTAGTCATTCCCACTTAAAATTATATTTGATATGACTTTTCGTCAAGATACTAAATATTATTATTATTTTTTTTTTTTTTGCAACAAGAGAATTAAACATCCACGTGGTATTTATCATTTATTATAGCATTCATTAATAATTACACAAAACCAAAGGCACACAACACATTACATTATTTTCATTGTAAATAATGTACGATGTATTTTGTGTATATTTTCTACGAAGTAATGATATGTTAACTTTAGGTATTGTAAATAGAAATGGATTATAATCTGTACGCAGTTTTCTCTGCTTCTTATTTAATAGACTGTGTTTTGCCTTCTGTTTCCTTTCTCTTACACACATTCTTTACAAATACAGCACTGATTCTTTAGCTGCCATTGTATTTCTTTTTGTTATTGTTAACATGGCATCTTTTGCCGTGTTAGACGGCGCAGATTCGCAGCATACTAGTAGCATTCCTATTACAAACAGGTCCCTCTACTCTAAAATAAAATTTCAATATGGAGAAGTCGAACAACATATGCTTTCAGCGATAAACACTAAACATAACATACAGAGTCGAACAAACGAATAGTGACAAAAACAATTATCATACGAAGATTAGCAGAACGGACATTGAAATGTTCTTCTGTACGGACACTAACAACACTGGCAATACTGGTAAATGCTACAACATTGGCAATAGTGGCAAATGCTACAACATTAGCAATAGTGGCAAATACTACAATACTAACAATAGGGGTAAATGCAACAACACTAGCAATAGGGGTAAATGCAACAACACTAGAAATACTTGGTAAATACAACAACACTAACAATAGGGGTAAATGCAACAACACTAGAAATACTTGGTAAATACAACAACACTAACAATAGGGGTAAATAGAACAACACTAGCAATAGGGGTAAATGCAACAACACTAACAATAGGGGTAAATGCAACAACACTAGCAATACTGGTAAATGCAACAACACTAGCAACAGGGGTAAATGCAACAACACTAGCAATAGGGGTAAATGCAACAACACTAGCAATAGAGGTAAATGCAACAACACTAACAATAGGGGTAAATGCAACAACACTAGAAATACTTGGTAAATAGAACAACACTAACAATAGGGGTAAATGCAACAACACTAGCTATAGGGGTAAATGCAACAACACTAGACATACTTGGTAAATACAACAAAACTAAAAATAGGGGTAAATGCAACAACACTAACAATAGGGGTAAATGCAACAACACTAACAATACTGGTAAATGTAACACCACTAACAATAGGGGTACATGCAACAACACTAACAATAGGGGTAAATGCAACAACACTAACAATACTGGTAAATGCAACAACACTAACAATAGGGGTAAATGTAACAACACTAACAATAGGGGTAAATGCAACAACACTAACAATACTGGTAAATGCAACAACACTAACAATAGGGGTACATGCAACAACACTAACAATAGGGGTAAATGCAACAACACTAGCAATACTGGTAAATGCAACAACACTAACAATAAGGGTAAATGCAACAACACTAACAATAGGGGTAAATGCAACAACACTAGCAATAGGGTAAATGCAACAACACTAACAATAGGGGTAAATGCAACAAGACTAACAATAGGGGTAAATACAACAACACTAACAATAGGGGTAAATGCAACAACACTAACAATAGGGGTAAATGCAACAACACTAGCAATACTTGGTAAATGCAACAACACTAACAATAGGGGTAAATGCAACAAGACTAACAATACTGGTAAATGCAACAACACTAACAATAGGGGTAAATACAACAACACTAACAATAGGGGTAAATGCAACAACACTAACAATAGGGGTAAATGCAACAACACTAGCAATACTGGTAAATGCAACAACACTAACAATAGGGGTAAATGCAACAACACTAGCAATAGGGGTAAATGCAACAACACTAACAATAGGGGTTAATGCAACAACACTAACAATAGTGGTAGAATGCAACAACACTAACAATAGGGGTAAATGCAACAACACTAACAATAGGGGTAAATGCAACAACACTAACAATAGGGGTAAATGCAACAACACTAACAATAGGGGTAAATGCAACAACACTAACAATAGGGGTAAATGCAACAACACTAACAATAGGGGTAAATGCAACAACACTAGCAATAGGGGTAAATGCAACAACACTAGCAATAGGGGTAAATGCAACAACACTAACAATAGGGGTAAATGCAACAACACTAGCAATACTGGTAAATGCCACAACACTAGCAATAGGGGTAAATGCAACAACACTAACAATAGGGGTAAATGCAACAACACTAGCAATACTGGTAAATGCAACAACACTAGCAATAGGGGTAAATGCAACAACACTAGCAATAGGGGTAAATGCAACAACACTAACAATAGGGGTAAATGCAACAACACTAGCAATACTGGTAAATGCCACAACACTAGCATTACTTGGTAACTGCAATAATTGTTTCTACTTTAGGCCCAAGTCCAGCAATTACCCAGTGCATTACTGGTACTTTATTTTATCGACCCCGCAATGATGAAAGGCAAAGTCAACCTCGGCGGGATTTGAACTCAGATGGTAAAGGGACGTGCAATAATACTGGCAAATGAAACAACATAAAGACAATGTTTTACTGTCATCGACAACGTTGAGACTTTGGCCCTTTCTTAGCTGTTGAAAAAGGTAAACTATTGATCTGCAAACCTTATTAAAGATTCTCACCCACTACGATTGTATGACGAAGAGGACAAGGAGAAAGATGATGCATCTATGTTTCTCGAAAAAAAAGATGTTTCTTTTTTATATGCCACTGAGGAAGGCCGTTTGTAGTGAAACGCATTATGTCTGATATGCTTAACAAGACCAGTCGTTTGGCATCATTATTTCGTTCAGTACTGAGTTAAGCTTAAGGTACACAGTAGAAGACGCAATGTTTACATATCTATTACCATGAAGTATGTGTGTGTGTGTGAGATTGCGTGCAAATATATTCATATACATATGTATGTATATATATACATATATATATTCCATTATATATGTGCTCAATTACAGCCATTCTTGGGCAACACAGCACCAACATCAAGCGACGAGAAAAATAAATACCTATTTTAGTAATCCCAAATGAATAATAATTTAAACCATACCTCAGCCACGGTCCGGGTATATTTTCATATCTAAAAACATATTTACTACTCTTATTTTAGTGTAACATAGAAACATTTTAAATTAAAATCTCGCTCATATTATATCCTCGAGGTTTCATTTTCTCTTTGAAAGCATCATTGAACTAAATATGTATGTATTTGTTTCGATACATTTGCTTATACAGCGACTATGTGAGTAAAATGTAATAATTGCAACACGTAAATTTTATAAAAGTTGTATATAAGTTTTTAAAATGTATATGAAAGTTATATATAAGTTTTCGAAGCTTCCTTTTATTAACTGATGATTATATTGAACGAAAAATGAAAGAACAGGTATTTAATAGTGCACCATGAGAAAAAGTAATTGTATTATTAATACATGTAGTAATGGGGGGATTTATAGGTGTAATCACACCAAAGTACTAGAATGTACTCATCTCAATATCTCGTTTGAAATGTTTAAATATATTCCTGGGAGAAATAAAGTTGATGGAAATTCTTCTGAAATAGGTTTTACTGCAAACTAAAATATAATATAAAAAATAGCCTCTTAATTTGATTTACTGAAATTGTAAAAAAGAATTGAACAGTCTTGAGGGGCATAGTGGCAATATTAATAATCATTTTCTAATTCGCATTGTTTCTTGCAAAGTTTATTACTTTTATAATATGTAGATGGAAGTTGGACACAACGTGTTTCAAACTATTCATTGTGAAGAGAACATCTGCAATCAATAGGTAAGTTATGAGACTAGCTTACAGCGATATCGTGAGCAAAACACTGCTCTTCTTCTCTAATACAACGGATATTTAAGCCACACCTATTACTTTGATATATGACAAAGTTGTTAACACCTGATATGTAAGATTTTCATTCATTTTGAGATTGAGACATCGGACGTGGTAATCTTGATTTTCCGTCGAGTTAACACAACCGCTTGGGCCATGAATGCATTTAGCGCAGTCCACTCCGCTGCATGCATTTTAGCCAAATCTCCTGCATAAGCATAACTTGTAGCATTCCTCTCACCATCTTCGGATGTTCTGAAAATAGTCATGGTTACAGTTCTTTCTCCGAATCATTGGGTTATCTTTCTCGGAAAAAATAAGATTTCACTCCAGTTTTAAAGTTGATCTAAAGATTTTATGATCAACAAGGATCCATAGAATCCATTAAAGGTCTCAATGTCTGAGTTCAAATCCCACCGTGGCCTACTTTTAGTGGTAGACTTAATTCATCACTTTGTTTAATACCACCACCGGACAATTAGATGCCTTTAGCGAAGTCACTCTTTAGAAATCATTCGGGCCATTTCTCCAATTTGAAGATCTATTCATCCCTATTCCACGAGCAAGGATAAGTGGTTAAGAAGTTTGCTTCATAGTCCTCGGTTTGATTCCACTGCGTAGTATCTTGGACAAGTGTTTTTACACCGAGTCAAGCCATAACTTGTGAGTGAAATTGAATATATTGGGAACTGTTTGGAAGCTCATCAGATGGATTCTGACTGAATTAAAAAGTCCAGCATCGTCACCTTTTTATTTTGCTGACTCTTCTTGAGAATTACGTTAAAGGTACATGTATCTGTGGTATAATTCATGAGGCCGGCGTTCACTTGGTCACCGCAACAATCGACCGAATATCCATCATCTTTCTCTCCTCATCCTACTAGTCTTAGAGGCGCTGAAAAGGGTCGGGGCTTTGCTCTTTTGCCTGACTTAGTAATAAAAACGGAAACAAAAGACATTGTAAACTGTGTAGTGTCAATCATCTCAAACAACTAAATTAGTGTCTGCAAGAAATATTGAAAATTATGCAAAATGCCAGCCACGTAGTTTTATTATCTAAGGCACAGCAAAATGCTAGAACCGGAATTTGTCTGAGAGCGATGTGAACAATCAATACAATCAATGCATTTATTTGTGTACGGGTTTATGTGCAAGACTGAACATATTTATAATACTATACTTTTTAGGAACAGCATGTCCATAAAAACCTATACTTCTCTCTGACAAACGAATGACTTTAATTGAAATGATATATTTGAACATATTTAATTACTCCTAAGATATCTGAGGTGACCACAAAGAAGAAATGTCAACACAATAAATATGTCTCTTGAACTTTTGCCATTCCAAGATGGAGAAAGAATCATATGATACTAATAAAAAATTAACTGCTAGAAATTTATTACAAAATGTTTGAGAAGACAGACTCAATTCATTATATTTTATCAATATATTTCCGACCTCTTTCATAGCATCATTTTAAGTGTCATTGCATTCAGAATAGTAATAAAAAAGAGAAGAAAAAATGATTTAGCTATCGGCTGTTAGTTTCTATAGGAAGTTAAATAATAGGATTAAATTATATAATCCAGTATGTTTTAATGAAAGGGATATATCTAGCTTATAACGATTGCAATTTAAAAAATATATTAGAAACAGTTTTAAATAGATAACTAATCTAGATTTCTATAACGATTTTCTTTTCATTTTCTTAATTTTTGCCTCTTTTTTACAGCTAATATTTTATCTTGGTGGGATTTTGATTTTCACAGCTGGATTTAAGCATCTCTCTGATAAGCAACTATGATGAGAATGATCAAATCTATAGATTAACAAAGATATCAGATGTGTGGGTAGTGGTTTGTAACCTACCAGTAGCAGTGCATTATTTCTATGGTACCGCATTTGATTTCTCCTTCGTTTAAGACATTATGATTGCTTAGATCTGGTCGGCCTAATTGAACAGATTTCTTAACATAGCGATTCCATCTGTGATTTCATCCCTTTGCCAGACTTAATGTATTTAAGAATAAGTTATTCAATGTATCCATTGGTCATTTAGGTAGTAGCGTGAAGATGTCTAACACTTTTTTTCTGTTTATTATAGGTACATTTAGGAATGCCCTAGTTAAAATGTATAATTACATGCTTTTATTATTGGACATTTATGGACCAGAGTTTTAACAGGTTCTTCAAAATCCTGGGTAGCTACATAGTTAATTTTTTTTCGCATTGCCTCAAATGGCTAAAAAGGAAACTTATACAAAGCTGGGGTTCTTATGTGGAACAACATAATATTATTTTTAATTGTGGTGGCTGAGTATAAACACTGTATGAGTTCTCGGGGGAAGGGAGACAGGTATCTGAGTAATGATGACGTGACATCAGCCAGATTCAAAAAGCACAAGTCATGATAATACCGATAGAAAAAGCAGCGAACACGACTGTTGTTGGAGTATTGTTGCTAGGGGGTATTTGAGGTGAGCATGTTACTGCTTTATATGAAATGTTATCACATTCGTAGTGAAAACATGTCTTATGCATTTCTGTTTTAATTTTTACGACGGCACTTCTTTCAAAACTTAAGTATATTTAGCTGAATCTCGCTCAAATGCGGCATGGGAAGATGCGGCAATACTTCGAATAAACTAGAAAATATCATTATTATTTGTTAACATAGGCTTCTTTGGTTTCATATATCAACATTTCAATAAGCTCTGCCATAGTTAAAGCAATACACATGCACACCTACAAGTATACGTTCATGTGAGCTTGTGCATGTATATAAACATATAACTCCCCCCTTCATCCTCCACGCACAATTACACACACACACAGTCAAACTAATGTACAAATATATATATATACCCTGGTTCGATAATATAACTACAAGTAATGGGGTCGGTATAATTGTCAAATATACAACCGACGTTGCGTCCCAGCAAGGCTGCTGTCCAATGAGTGAAGACTGCAACCAATGAGGGAGAATACCAAGCTAACTACGTATCTACATACACACATATCAACTCATACGAATAATTTTCCTGAAGATAGAAAATGAAGAAGATGAAAAAATAATTTGAAGAAAAAAGAAAGAAAAATACATACATATACACAAAGATGTTCACATAGACATACACAGTCAGAAACGGAAAACCAACAGAATTCTACGAAAGTAATATTTAAAGAAACTAGTCACTGCCCAGTAACTATGTTTACAGCTGGAATTCTCTCGATAGTTACATCTTATTCTTCTTGTCTATATAAAAGTGACATAGTATCAACTTATTAACATTGATTTATCGATTTATGCACTAGAAGCAGGCTCCTTGTAGACAAACTGACATAGCATATACCTTAATCATTTTCTTTCCACTTTCTTACGTAGTGCAGAGTCAGCGCTTAGCTGTTCAGTTTTTTTTTTTCTTTTTCTTAAAAGAAATATATACATATATTTTAACCAGACAATCTCTTATCATCAATATATGCAGAAAACGCACCTGTTTATTCTATACACATGCAAATTACACGCGTAGATGCATGCATCACCCGTGTATAAAATAGCATGTGTGTGTGTCCTTATATCAGAGTTAGTTTTTGTAACACCCTGTGTTAAACAGTGGAAGCACTCTATGCTGATCTCCATCTTTCTCGCACAATGAAGGAGGAGGCATTACAGACCACAGACCTCTTCAACGTAAACCATTTTAGAGATAAAAACATGAACCACCCAGGTAAGGGGGCTTCTGTATGCAAATGATTGCGCACTCTTCGGCCATGCGCCACACAAAGAAACGTCGATGTGGTCATCAACGTATCAAGGGATACACATAAAAATGTTTTAAAAAAAGATTTTTAAAAAGCGACTCATAAAGAAAGTGTCATTCTTGTATAATAGGAAGGAAGTTTTAAAATCAAACGGACGGATTCACACTGAAATACAGAAAAGGTGGAAACGGCAAATATGGGACCGGAGGACTGCGGCTATGGCTGTGAAATGCTCATTATACTCCAAGAACTGAATGCAAGATCTACAAAGCAGTCATTTTATCCACAGATTTGTATGATGTTGAATCTTGGTTATTGTACAGAAATCAGATGAGAACATTTTATAATTTCCTCATGAGAAACATGCACAATTCACAAAGAGACATTATTCCTGGACTACCAGAGAAAAAAAACCTGTTAGACGAGACATGTAACTCAATGTCATTTGAAAGATCATTTGCTCACGCCAAGGTGAAAGGCAAAAAAGATGTAACAAGCGTGCCTACAGAGTAAAGAAACAAAATCCCCAAAACAAAATATTAGCTCAAAGCTTAATGATACCCACTTGAAAGAATTAGTGAAGGCTGGCGTGTAAATTATTAAGGAGTCTGTGATTTAGTTACTGGGTTTGATGTTCCCACACGGAAAGCTTACATATATCAGATTATCGATTCAGTTAGACAGGAGAGTTAACAGGCTAATGGACAACATTTGGTGATAAATCTCTCTAAATAGAGTAGAATTGATTGTATTAAATAACAAAATAGTGATAAGAAACAGTAACCGCAAGACGGCGGGGTTAGTTAGTATATTATTATCTAGTGTTAGGAAAGCCATCTTACTCGACACTTCCGTGGAGTAAACTGTTCCCAATCATTATTTAACCTAAATCACGACGGCTGTATTGTTTAAGTTAAAATACGTACTTCTAGACACAAGGAAATGAAAGCTGTTCAAGGGACACTACATGGAAAAGGCGTGGCTTAGTAACAAAAATGACAACTAAGTTATAGACAACCTACAATGAGCACAGTTGCCCTAAGTGTAACATGTTTCGCTTCAATATGAAGTAGCATTTTGGTGGTTGGTCAAATTATGTGGCCACATTTCAATATCATTTTGAATCAGTCGCATTTTGAATAAGAAATTCCAATTGTCATTACTCCTGCTAGATTTGACTGCTGCATGTCAGTTGCTGAAGGTAGATAGGTGGAGAGATATCCCGCTTGAACTCGGACAGGGGAGATTCCTGTAGTTATGTGCGAACAAAGTCACACTGATGTTATCGGGAATTTGGGTGAAGTGGATTTATTAAATCGTTAAGAAATCCATGACAAATTGTTCTGACGAGGTAGGAAGAGTTAGTGTGAGGAACATCATTGTGAGAAAGCATTTTGTCTTCGTTAAATGCCACATCACCATCAAGAACTAAATAAAACGTTAGACAAAATAATGAGACAAATGCCCTCTGGATTTGATCAAATTAACATCCTATGAACATATGCTTGTACGTCATGGGTAGAAATTACAGAGGATATTTTCGTTTGGATATACAAGTAAATTTTTGATTTTTGTGGTGTTCCCTCTATTAGCCCTAGATGGCGGCCCACATATTTGCGCATGTATACAAAGATTATGTTTCACATCTTTTATTTCTTTATTTCTTGTTTCTATGTTTAATATTCCAAGTCACACCCTATGTAATATCTCCATTCTTTATTGAAATTTATTTTGGATATGTCCCCTATCCATTACCTATATACTTATATTAGGAATCAGTATTGATATTATGAAGCAAGGGATTGGCAAATCCATTAAAGCGTCAAAATACGCCTTGTGGTATTTATAAAGGTTCTTTATATTCCGAAATCAAATCTCACTAAGGTCCGCTTTGGCATGCATCTAACTGTGGTCAATTGAATACAGTACCAGTAAGATACCGGTGTCGATTTAATAGACATTCTCTTCTCTCTAATATGCTGGGCATGTGCCAACATTAGAAACTATTTTAGTTTTAATTTGTTGAAGTCGGTGGAGCGTTGCTTGTTGATATTTGAGAGGCAATTGTTCATGTTTCGAAATATTAAGTTGAAGATAGCATTCTATATAAAGGCAAAAATAAAGAAATATGAACAACAGCAATAATAATAATAACAGTAGTTTCATTTATTGGCCTGAAGGCCGACATATACGGGGCAATAAAAAAACACAGGGATAGTGGGGGTTTAAATATACAACCTGTAAACAATATAAATAACAATGACAAAATAACAATAAAAATACAAGGAAAATTCCACAATAGGGGGGATGACCACCCAGGGTTCACTCAGGTAACCAACCAATCCTGAACGACTCGACGTTTCGAGATCACCCGGGAAAGGCACCCCTCTCTTCCTCAAATTGACCCACCTACAGGGGCATGATCAGATAGGCCCACTCACACAGACCATTCTCGCCACATTAACCCACCTTTCAGCAAATGTACTGGGGAGCAGCATTTATCTCTCCTCTCCACCCACACCTTCCTTTCCAATTGAAACTTGAAAAAGTTGATGAGGGTTTGGCCGAAGAGAAAAGTGTCTGTCTTCAGTCTTTCGACCTGGTTTACTATACAACCTCTTTTGCTACTGCCAGCAGACAGAGGAAAATGTCCTGCCCTTCCTGGCCAAAAGAAAGCGGCGGGTCGATCTTCACTATGGCCTCGGCCGATAGCTGGATCCGTTCTACACGCGACAACAGCTGTTCGACATAATTTCACAAGTCAGTAATACACGGACACTGGACGAGTGCGAGAAGAACCGTTTCGTGGCACTATGTGCATCTCGGACAGGTTCGTCTGACAGCACTTCCGTGCCTGTAGAGCTTACCTCGAACCGGCAGTGCCCCCCGGTAACACTGCCAAGCGAGTGAATTTTGGAAATTATCCGTCGTCCCGGATCGGAATTCCTCCGGAACAGACTGGTTAGTTCGACTTCGTCGACGCCTAGAACCTCTCCGAGTGCGTCGTCGCACTTGCCCACCACTAATCCTCTATAGAATTCGAGAGTGGAAGTTCCACTGACCGCATTGTCCGCCTGATAGAGGGCAGTGAGTGCCTGGCAACATTCCAGATGCCAGTTACCCAGGCTCGGTCTCTTCTTGACCCAGGACTGCAGCTCAGTCAAAGAGATGTCTGACAAATGACGACCACACCTGTTCACGGTTTAGGCAGAATATCTGGAGATCCCGCAGCCTCAGCGCATGTCTGCAAATCTTTAGGCACGGCATGCCCAGCCCTCCACGTAGAGGTTGCTGGCAGAACCCCCACCATCTATTGTTGACGACTCCCCGTGTCAACTTTTTCTTAACTAAATTGTTGACCCGGTCCCTGTAGGCCTTATGAACCGGAATGACATGTTCAGCTTCCAGTTACCAGGTCCTAACCTACGCGTCTTATCTAGGCCGACCACACAGATCAAAAATTGCGATCTGAACAGGCGACCGTATGTAATACTGGCGCATTAGGGAAATATAGTCGATACCTGTCAGACAGTTGGAACTGGCTGATCAGGTGCTGGAGGCTTTTGCACCCCCCGCTCATATTGGATACTCCCACACAGTCCCAGCGTTCGTCTAAGATGCCGTTCCAGTCTCCCGCTAACAGTAAAGAGCGAGACGCACCCAGAAAGGCTTCCAGGCGTCTGAAGAAATCCGGCCGTCCTTCCCCAGTAGACGGCCACCTGTCTAAAGGCACAACCTTCGCTATTGTTCACATCCAGGACCACCAACTTACCGTCCGAGTCCCGGAAGATCAACCTTACCTCTAGATCTAAGCCTTTTCTAAACAGTAGTGCCACCCCACCTCCCATTCCCGGCCGACTAACAGATGCGAAGATCTGATAGTCGTCGAAAATTGGGGCTAGTGCGCGCGTGTCGGAAATTCTTGTCTCGCTGACATCCATTTCTTGAGAACTGAGGTCGTTGAGCAGGTGACCCTGCTTCCAGGGCGATCCCAGGCCTCAAACATTTAAACATCCAACTCTTAATATGGTCATGTTGGCAGGCTAAAAGAGATAGGAAAGGTTTACTTACCTCCCGGGCTCTTGTGAAGGTCGAGTGGTTCAACCTCTATAGTTGGTGGGGTTTCTTTTGGGAACCCCTTTAGAAGCGTACTTGATGATTTTAGACTGAATGTTCCCACATCATTGGGGAAGCTCGCCCTAATTGTTTTATAATTGCTTAGTGCCATTCGCAGCAGCAAAAGTATTTGTGGCACCTTGAATGTGCAGGTGTTAAACGCCACCCCGTCTTTCCCTATTTCCTTACTTCGAGTTTCATTAGATTTGTGTTCGATTTCTTCACTAACACCAAGTTAGGTGTTTTTGCGGTTGTAAGTTGTTGCTGTGTGTGTGCTTTTTTAGTTGTTTGTTAGTGTTTGTGTCGACGGTTGTGTTGTTGCGGGAGTGGGTGTTGAAGTATCTGTGTCTGTGTTTGGTGCGAATGTGTCTTTTTCGTTTGCTGTTTGTTTTGGTGTGTGAGATTTCTTCTTGTGTTTTCTTTTTTTCTGTTTTTTGGCTTTTGGTGTTCCTCCTCATCTTCGCTCAGTGATAAAGAGGTTTCTGTGGTTGTGTCAGATTTAAGAGGCAGTACATGTATGGGTGTATGTGTGTGTTTCAATGTGTGTGTGTGTGTTCGAGAGGGAGAACTTATTTGGAGTGGCCCCTGACTGTTCTTGGTGGATTTTGCAGTTGTTGTTGGTTCTGCTGGTGTTGCTGCTGCAGATTTTGTCGTTGGTGCTGTTGTTTCGCGATGAGACCCAGGCGTCGGCAGCAGCGGACACGTTTGACGCCTTGCATTTTTCAACAGCTGAGAGCAGAAGGCTCGCAAGCGTGTGATTTTCGCCGCAACCGATACATTGCAGCCTTTTGCCCTAGCCATCACTTGTAGAGCCATCCCGTTTTGAAGGCGGATCTGCACCGGGATTTTCTTTATTTCTTCAGCTTTGATCTAGTACCGATTGGATTTCCCGAATGTGCCAATGTGGACTTGGACAAACCGTATCGGGTCATCCACATCATATCAAGATAGATTATTCTTTAGGGAAATAGATAGGTCTAGCATAGGCTATCCACAATTCAAGATAGTCAGCTACACGGACAACAGATTCGTGATCTGTGTGCTTGACTTAGATAGGCTACTGGAAGCTGAACGCGTCATTAACAGCGCGTAAAGCCTACAGCGACCGGATTAGCGAACTAGTTAAGTAGGTGTTGAGGGTGGCCATTGTCAACAACAAATGGTGGTTTGCTCTGAAAAGAGCGATTAGAATAGAGTCCATTAGGTTTAGTAATACATTAGCAATAGAGAAAAAATAGAGCAGAGGGGGAAATAGTTAGAAAATTAGAAAGATTTGTTCGGAGACCTCTTCGCGGACGTCTACTGCAACTGGCAACAGAACGGGATAAATCCCAGCTCTGTGAGCCGAGGGGCGGTGGCGCTGCTGAGAAAGGATCCGAACAAGGAGGATAACATAGATAATTTCAGGCCCATAACTCTGCTGAACACAGAGTTCAAGATTTTGGCCAAGTTGCTAGCAAAGAGGTTGGCGCTTGTTTTTGGTGGTCTGGTGGGAGAGGCGGAAACATGGGTCATTCCAGATAGATCTATCCACGACAACCTCCACCTCATGCGATACATCGTGGAGAGGGTAGCTAGGAAACCTGGCATGGGTGGGTCCTTGATCAATTTAGATCAGTCGGAAGCTTTCGATAGGGTCGACCATCGTTATCTGGCGGCAGTCCTGAGGGCGGCAGGCTTTGGGCCTATCTTCAGAGGCTGTATCGCTGCCATGCACAGCGACATCTGCTCTGTGGTGAGAGGGAAACATTCAACATCATGCGCTCGGTCCGCCAAGGATGTCCCCTCTCTTCCCTCTTGTACGTATTGATTCTCGAGCCACTACTGCACAAACTGGAGACGTTGTGGGGGATCCCGCACGAACTAGGATGCGCAAGATCTGTGTCAGCATATGCGGACGATGTCACCGTAGTAGCTAAATTGCTAGGTGTCTGGTTTGGTCCGGACCTCCAGACGGCCAAAAGTCGGATGAGGTGACGAGCAGGGTGGCTTCTCTCACCCAGAAATGGGCAGAGAGGAAGCTATCCCTTAAAGTTCGTTTGGAGGTGGCGAATGCGTACATCGCGTCCGTCATCTACGATTGCCTGACCGTTGTGTCTTGTACTAGGCCTCACCTGACTGCGCTGGAGCGTTTGCTCTTTCGCTTTTTGTGGACGGGACGCGCTCCGCTGGTGAGTCGGACCAGCTGCTGTCAACACCCGCTACGTGGAGGGCTGGGCATGCCGTGGCTGATGATGCGCAGACACGCGCTCGGGCTACGACATACCCACCTCTTCCTCGCTCGACGGTGATCAGGTGTGGTCGCCGTTTGCTAGACGCGTCTTTCCCCAGCTCGTCTCTTGACTGATCTGCAGTCCTGAGTCAAACGAAAACCGAGAGGGAGCACTTGGAGACTAGAATGTCGTCAGGCGATCACAGCCCTCGACCAATCGGGCAATGTGATCGGTGGAAACCCCACCTTGGCGTTCTATAGAGGTTTAGTGGAGGGGAAGAGCGACGACGTATTTGGGTAAACACTAGGCGTCGACGAAAATCAACTAGCCAATCTCTTCGGAAGAACTTTCGTGCCGGTGCCTACGGACAACTTCCAGAAATCCCTGGCCAGGCAGTGCTACCGAGGAGCTTTGCCAGTTCGGGGTAAACTCTACAGGCATGGAGGTGCCGTCAGCCGGGCATGTCCGAGATTCGAACAGGGCGACGAAACCGTCCTGCACGCACTCGTCCAGTGTCCGAGCATTGCTGACTTGTAGGTTTATGTCGAACACCTGCTGTTACGTGTAGGACGGATCCGGCTATCAGCTGAATCCATCGTGAAGATTGCCCCGCCCTCTTCCTTTAGCCGGGAAGGACAGGCAATTTGTATCTGTCTGGTGGCCATGGCGAAAGAGATAGTATTGAGGACGCGTTTGAAAGGGCTGAAGACGAGCACTTACCTCTTCGTTGATGCCCTGGTTATCTTTTTCAAATTTTATTTAAATATGAAAATCAGGGTAGAGAGGGAAGTGTTCTCTACCCAGCATTTTGTTGAAAGATGGGTGAGAGAGGCAAGAAAGGCCCGTGTATGGCATGAGTATGTGCCTGTAAATTGAAGATGGAAAACTGGGATAGGGCACTTGCCCTGGTCGTCAGGTTCACCGTGGCTTTTTTAATGGGCTTTCTCCACGATGGCCCTCGGATGTCTCCCATCTATTGGGGAATATTTCATTGTTTCGTTTATTGTTACATCCTCTGTTTTTTTTTTTACACGCAGAAATGCCCATTTGTACCGTCCTGTATTGTCCTGTATTTTCCTGTAATTTCCTTAATATCTAACTTTGTGTAAAACCTTGTGGTTATTAAAGAAAGCATTATTATTATTATTCTCATTATCATCATCATTATTAGTTTTGTTATTAGTAATGTTGTTGTTTTCATATTTATAAATGAAATTAATACATGCAACTATACATTTTGCTAACAGCAACCTGATTTCATGACATTAATTGTTTTAGAAATTCTTGTGGAACAATGGTAAAGTGAAACACAAAGATTATAGAATACAGAACAATAGCATGCTGATTCATGATAGAACGGTTTAAGACAAAATGTAATCAACCATTTACATGACTTCATACAATAAGTTCTTTAGAATGATATAGCTTCAGTGAATAAGCTAAAGAAAGGTTTTCAACTAATTTATGGACACGAAAGTCGAAATATTCAATGGCTTCCCTCAGAGTTACAATTTAATAACGTTTTAGTAAAATAAATAAATGTATTCAATGAATTTGAATTTTGAGTCCATTTAAGTATGTTTATGTCTGTTAGAACGTTCACGCAGAAATACACATGTTCATGCACGTACAGGCACACATGCATACACACACACACAGACACATACACACAGGAAGTAAGCAGTAAAGGCATAGAACTTTTTGACAATCTTTTTTTTACCTAGGTGGGTGTGAACTGCAATGTTATCACAGCAGTGACACATGAGCCTTGTCTACTAATGACCTGTGAGGCTAGAAAAAAGTGAAGTAATTATGTTCCGGTGGTTTTGTAATGTTAGTGTACATGAAAGGTTTAGCATAAGTGAGCTGAGAGAAAAATTGTATAAAAGGAATTCGATGTAGTTTGAAAAAGAAAAGATTGTATTTGTATGGACATTTGTATGAAGAATGACAGAGACATCTTATTTGGATGGGGCTTGGGTGGTCAGCGACTATCTGAATGATACGAAGGTGATTTTTCGTAGCGGCTGCTGACCCCTTCTTTACCGCATGGAGGTTTAATTTTCCCGGTTTTTCAGCTATCAACTATAACAACCGACTGTGGTTACAGTTATTTTCTACATCTGAGGTTCCTATATTTAGATACTAAAATCTATCTGGGTGAGAAAGCAGAACTTACACTGTTCGGTGATTGAGCGGTGATAATTTAGAGTTTTACAGTACAGTCGAGCATGTAACAGCCTCTGTATTCTTGGTCCTGGTAAGACCAAGAAGGACCTCAAAACGGTCTGTAAATAATTGTCGTTAGGAGAGGAATCAATCCAGCCGTAGAAGTCGCACCACATATGAAACGTATAAGCAAGAAGAGGTTGCTGCGACGTGTCTGTTTTCAATATACGTCGTCTAATTCATACAAGCTTTGAAATTTAACATACAAATGGTGATATATATGCATATACGCACACTCATCGCAAACACACACGTATATATATATATATATATATATATATATATATATATATATATATATATATATATATATATATAGAGAGAGAGAGAGAGAGAGAGAGAGAGAGAGAGAGGGAGAGAGGGAATAAACATTTTGAAAGCATTAAGCTGTCAGTTTAGAAACTGATGACGTTGCACCATCTACCGAACTGCAGCAACAGCAAAGGGTGAGTAATTGACGACGACGTCGTTTTTTACTCTGGTCGATATCAAGTCAGTTCCCCTTTACCCTGTTCTCCGCTGGAACTGAATGTAGCCGAAAACATATACTTTTGGCACCTTTGCACATGCGCTGATTAGCCTCATTTGCATATAGAGCTATCGGCTGGTTCAGCCAGAATGTTAGCTCTAACATAGCTGTATACACAGTGTTAGATATACAAAATACAAATACCAATATGTATACAGCGATGCTTGAGCTAAGACCTTAATTTCATTTTCCGGAATCGAACTCACAATCTCACGATTGAGAGTACAATTCCTCTACTAAGACACGTGCTTAATGATTCAGTCACGCCATTAATCATTCGATCACGTTTCATGTAGCGAGATTATCTGAATAACGACAATCATCAATCATATCGAGAATAATGAATCAGCAGGTTATTTTCCAAATAAATAAACTCTACTACTATATGGAATTGTTGTTATTTTTTACTATGCATTATAATCTCTTCTTCTTTTTTTTTTCTTCTTCTTCTTTTGGATGGGTGCATAGCCCTCAAGTACTTTTTTTTCCAGGGGACCCTGTAAGAAAGTGCATGAATAATAGCTGCTTAAATATATTGGCAGTTAGCCCATGTTGTAGTGGGTGCATTATATTTTGAAATATATTTTAGAGCGAAGGTAATTCGTTAAATATCCGAATTAAATATCTTAAGATTAAGAAACAACACATTGCGTTATATATAAGATATTAGGATATAAAGGCTTCTACTTAGCCATGTTAAAACTTGTCTATGCATTTTTGTCACAGCGCTATACGAACTACATCGATTATTATATTATGATTACTTTCATGGGCGGCAGATTAGCAGACATCATACAGCGTAGGAAAAAACGCCTTGCAATTGAGAAAGTTAATGTTCTAAGTTCAAATCCCACTAACATTAAATTTGATTTTTCATCTCCGGGGTGATAATTCAATATGTGTGGTGGACTGTTTCAATTGAATGGGATTCATAATTTTTTAAACTATCTGATCTAGAAGGTATCTGTGTTAGAAATGTTAGTTTCCGAGTTAAGCACAAGATTAACAATTTGGGGAAAGGAGGAAATCGGTTAAATGAACTTCAGTGCGTTACTGGCACTTTATTTTATGAACCCCTTAAGGATGAAAGGCAACGCTAATCTAAGCAGGTTTGAACTCAGAAAGCAAAGGTACATAACTACTTGCCGCTAAGCATGTTTTCAGATGCTATATTGATTATACCATCCACCGCCCTCATCAGTGTCAGAAATATTATATTAGTTGATGATCTTTAACACCAGGTCAGCCTTAGTAGGTTAGATTTATCGACAATGCTGCCTTTATTTTTAGAGAACAGTAGCGTACATGTCGGTGAAAGTTGTTTTGGACATTTATTAGATTGATTGAGCACCTTCACTGGCTTCATTACCAATCCACAAGGAAACGTCTACGTGGTGGCGCGACCAGCTAAAATAACACTCATTTCTCCGAAGAAATTACACTCTACCGTTTTTTGAAAAGGAAAACATTGGAACATTTCATCCGATGTGTTGATAAAGCCCGAAATAGCCATAACTGAAAAACCATTGATAATAGGTCGATTCTCTGGGTAAACAACCAGCTGTAAAGATGCCGTACAAAACATGTCCGTTTCTTTAACAATTGGCTTTAACCACAAGTTCCTCTCTAGTCGAATTCCAGTCCTACCAAGTTCAATTCTGATCTGCCTGACGTTTAGTTTCCCCGCCAAAATATAGAAATTTCCCGTGATTACTGAAGTTAAATCGCCTCCATTTTTTAGATGCAAAGCTATGGTCTAAATTTCGTCTACGAATTGCACAGAGAATCGCATTTAATTGAAATCTTTCAACTCACTATTTGCTTGTGTGAATCTACCTTGTGTATTTAGTATGCAAAACCTGAGATTCTTTACCTCATACCTAGTATTGATATTCATAACAAGTGTCACTAAATGCCGTCAATTTATCTCTGTATACATATTGATTACTATTAGTCTTATGAACTGAATTTTATATAGTTTGCTGAGAAAGTGTAATGACAATAATGTGTCCGTTACCTTACATATTGTGTTTTAAAATACACATCTAATTCTACGCGCATGAATTTTATCTTCCAAAACTTTCGCTAAGCTGAACATATTAGAGTTATCTTCCTTGCATCTTGGTTTTAGATTTTAAACGTCCTTAAAGAAAATGTTTGACCCTTAACGGCATGGATGGAAAATCCCAATTAATTGATGTATATCAATTTACATTATTGGCCATGGGTGACACTACCGAATGTGTAATATATACGTGAATGGGCGGTGAATTGGCAGTATCGGTAGAGGGTCGGACGCCATGCTTTCCAGCATAGTTACGTCCCTTTACCGTCTGAGTTCAAATCCCGTCGAGGTTAACTTTGCCTTTCATCCTTATGGGGTCGATAAAATAAAGTACCAGTAATGCACTGGGTAATTTCTGAACTCGTGCCAAAAGTAGAAACAATTATATATGTGAAACCCTACTGCATCTTGTATTAAAATATAGGAAGACAGTAGATAAACCGCAACTCAAATCGGAAGAAAATACATAAATACGGTTATGCATAATTTAATGCAATATAAATGACCCAGCTAATGCCTCTTTGTTAGAGCTGTTTCGTTTTCAGGATACAAAACCCTATTCTAATAGTCTTAGCTAAATTATTCAACAGATTTAGGAATACAATGAATATTAATAATTCAAAAACCACTCAGAAATAAGCTGCTGTTTGCAAACAATTACAATTTTTAAATATTAATTTTAAAAATTTAACAAAAATAAGTTTCCCTCTTACATTCGTGAAAACCCAACTGAAACATTTGTCATCTTAATATGTATATTGTTTATTTTTGTTTTTGCTACTCTCATCAATCATTTTAACATTACCATTCGCTTACACATACTTAAACTCGTGAGATAATCAGAAGCCTATGTAAACAGTCCTTGCATTTCTTTTTCTCCTCATTCTTATACACTTACGTTCACTTTCATCTCTCTCTCTCACTTTTCCTTTTTCACTCTCTCCTACTTTCTCTTCACGAAGCATTTGTTAAACAGTCCGTTTTAATTCCTTTTCTCTAACAATTCCAGTCATAACAATGTGTTTATAATCATATCTTTATGTTCCGTTGTAAATGTAAATGGAACCCCGTGGGTTTCAACGATGAATATTCCGAAATGTTTGATCAACAGAACAACCCACTAATTGTATTAAGGTGTAGATCACAAAGTATTCCAGCTGGTCATATGATTCCTCCAGCCTTGCAGCAACAAGGCACTATGCTCTTCCATGTTTCACTGCCTCTGGCAAATGTTGGGTCTTGAAACTAGTTTAGGGTGAATCTCCAGGTCTTCTTTGACCTACCCTTTAGTCTTGTCCCACCAGCTCGCAAAGTGATATGCAGTTCTTGTTGGTATATTATCCCCTTTTCGTAGTGCATACCCTGCAGCTGCATTCTTCTGCTCTTGATGACAATGCTCCTTAGGCATATGGCATTGACTCTTAAATATAAATAGTGTCAAGCAGTATGTCTTCCACACTGTTTTTATCAACCAAACTTCTCTCTGAATGCCATGGTAAAATACATGCAGTGAGATTGAATCTGGAAACACATGATCGTGAACTAACATATTAACCATTGACCCATGCCTGCGTACATACTTTTCATTTATATTTAGAAATTGGCATATATATGCAAGAGGGGCTCAAATGTAATCAGATATATACTTTTGTTGTTAAGGTTCAAATTAGCCCTAATCGGACACACGTCTGATCAACATGCATTCAATACTGTTGATCCTTTTTTAAAGACATAACCTTTCTAGTATTGCATTACACTATAGAATGTATTCTTTCTATTTTCTAAAGGCAGTAGTGTGTAATTATTGGGAGCTAGTCGAAAAAGTACATGAAGGCTCCTTCGCAGATATATAGTGGATTCTGATTTGGCCACAAGGCCAACAATCTGGAGGGAGGAAAAGTCGATTAACTCGACTCAATACGTTACTGGTATTTTATTTTATCGACACTATATGGACGAAAGGCAAAGCTAATCTCGGCGGGATTTGAAGTTAAGTCGCAAAATGATGTAACACTATGTCACAAAAACCATGTCCGACGCTCTAACGATACTGCCAATCCACCTTCCTCTTTGCAGATATGTAATAGGAACGGATAATACAAGTTGTTCTTCGCCTGGTCACATTGGTATTACGAGGATGAGATATAGTATTTTTAAATGCCTAAATAGGTATAGAAACATCGTTGTTATTAGTTAGCACTAGATCCCCGCTGATCCAGTAATAACCCTTTGGATGTTGGGGATTTTCCCCCCACAAATAATATATCTAGAACTACATCATTGAATATGTTTAGTTTAGGACGGTCCGATGGGATTTGAATGAGATTTGGCTGATATTACCAGCAATTTAAGTTACCACATAGTCATCATCGTTAGTTTGAAGTTGTTGACAAAAGGCAATTAAAACAATGAATTAGTAAAATTGATTTGGAGAAAGGATGGACGAGAAAAGAAAATGGAAAGGGAGGTTAAATGATAAAGATATCCAAAGAACCTTTGTAGATGTTGGTGGGGTGAGGAAGCGAAAGTGAAAAAGAGATAAATAATTGTTTCTACTTTTGGCACAAGACAAGCAATTACCCAGTGTATTACTGGTACTTTATTTTATCGACCCCGTAAGGATGAAAGGCAAAGTTAACCTCGGCGGGATTTGAACTCAGACCATAAAGGGACGTAACTCTATGTTTCAAAGCATGGTGTCCGACTCTCTACCGATACTGCCAATCCACCACTTAAAAAGAGATAAATAATGAGAGAGAGTGAACGAAAGAGAGACAAAAGTGAATGGCAGAAAAAGAATGTGATGATAAAAAAGAAAGTAAGGGAATGTGAAAGAGAAAAGGGATGGAAGAGACAACGAGAGGGAGGAACAGAGGGATTGCGAAAGAGTGTGGATTAAAACATGTAACCAAAAGGATTCTGAGACATTACACATTTGTCTTATCTGTTTCAATATAGAAATAGGTAAATGGGGGTATTTGAAAAACTTGGAATAATCAATTTTCTGTTCATGTTTTATAACATACATCTTGATATTCTATGATGGTTATAATGATTAATTACATTGTTCTAAAAACTCAAATCCTTAGGGTAAGTGGGTATATTACATACAGATTATTATACATAACTAATGCACTGCGGGGAATCCCTTTATAAGCTGTTGACATCCGAAATAATCGTTTACTCGAGCGGTGATGGGTAGCATTGGTATTACGTCAAAATATTAGTGTTCTTTTTGCACTCATTGTAGCTCATTGAAAGATAATGTCGAAAACCCGAACAGATACATTTTCTTCCTTTTTATTAAGTAAAGCTAATAAATATCTACTGATGTTTACTATCTTAACGTTGCATTGTTTCATTTCTGATAGTTTTCCACTGATTTAGTAATCTATGTTTACCATGTTATTAATGTGACTGCGGAAGACAGAGACGGTATTTGTGACATTGAGTTTAATTTAGAAATTGTTGATTTTAATAAAATGAATATTATCCCCTTTTTGCTTGTTCTATGATCACACGCACACACACATATTGACAAACGCATTAACACGAGCTTGTGACGCAGACAAGCTGGAAACTTTTCAGAATCATTACAGTGTTGGGCAACTTTGCCTTTCATCCATTCGAGGTCGACAAAAAAGTACCATTCTTGCACTGGGATCGATTCTTCCACGATTTCTCTTTCTCACTTCCATTCTAACATTATATATACCATCCTCTGGGAGAAATCTGCTGTATTCAGACCTGGAGAGGAGATGATCTCCACCAGTTTTTTTTTATTACCTAGAAATCCCGTATCTCAACACGGCTACCCCCATCGATTCATTCAGGAGTCACTGAACTAAGCATGCATCTTCTTGTCAAGAAAAAGCAGTTTTTTTAAAAGCTACTTGAAAACCACGCGAAACAACATCTGTATAAAAGTTCCAAATACTTGTCATGCAAGTCACCTGTTCATAACATAATGGCTCTAAGAATTGCGGAGGCCTCAAAGTGGACGGTCAACGTCCGAGATATAGTAGCCAAAGTAACTTCACGCCGTAATATAATCGTAAGACAGAAAGACATATTCAACGAATAATATTTTTATACTAGTTTCAGTCAAGAAATGATGGAGAATTACATTAAAAAATGTTAGTCAATCATATTGACGCCAAAGCTTAATAGTGTTCTCATTCAGTCGATCGCTATCAAATGGTCGAGTTTATTATTTTTTTCTGATTTAAACACAGGCCAACAAATTTTGGGGTGAGGCACGTTGATTAAATTCACCCTTAGTGCGTTACTGGTACTGTCTTCTATCTACCTCGTAAGGATGAAAAGCAAAGCTAACCTCGACGGGATTTGAACACAGAATATAAAGTGATGTAACTATATGCCACAAAACATGTTTCCCAGCGCTGTTCTAATACTGCCAATCCACTGCCCTTATGTCTATAAATAATATCGAATTGTAACATCTGGAACGTCTTTAATCATACATATCCTTGATAGGTACTCAACAAAAGGAGTATAGAAACGATTCCAGGGTGTATCCATACACCTTATGCTTTGAATTCAACTTCGCCTCTCATCCTTCAGGTGTCGATAAATAATGGTGGTATCAATTGTGGTATTTAATTCGGTTCTTTATCCTGTGAGTTCAAATCCTACTGTAGCTTACTTGAGTTAGCTGAATCCATTTTCCAGTTGAACATTACCTTTGACTTTTAATGGAGAACAGGCTAATGCAAGCATCTGGGCAAGATTTACAGTTTGCGAATTCTTTTCACCACTCCTCTAGCCATTCGCGGGGGTCTGTAAAAAACCATAGGCACCTCTCTCTCTCTGCTGACTAAACAATACAATTCAAAATCACAGGCAAACAAACAGGTGCACGCACACACGCACACGCACATACACACGCACGCACACACGGACACACACACACACATACACACACACGCGCTCTCTTTCTTTCTCGATTTTTAACTCTATCTCTTTTATTTATTCCTGCTCCTATCAATTTATTTATCTAAACAATCCCGTCCTAATACATATTAGATTTCCTTAAAAATAAATACAGCTACAATTGTCAGAACTTGGCAGTTTTATAAACAATTTCGTTCTATAGCTTAAAGTTTATATTACGCCCCATGCTTTACACGTTGCCAGCTGAAGCAAGCACAGTAGGAGTTCTACGTAATATTTATTCACTTGGCTCACAAAGACATGGGTAAAGTGTGAGTATTTCTTTATACCTATCGAATTACGAAGAAGAAATGAGAAAAACCTATTCATTATATATCGTTGTAGTATTGCATGGTTATAACAATCAATGTTTATACTCCGGCGTGCCAATGGCACTGGCGTTAATCCAATTTGTTTTAGAAATAAGATATGAAGTGTTTTGTCAGTCTGTCACCCAAAGATGAATATAAGTAAATGGTTGCATATACAACAAGCTCTATCCTTTCTTGAATGTAGAAACCAATATATACAGTGTGCGTCTTATTTTATTTAGTTTCCTTGTTTGTAGCACTCCCTTGGCCTTCTAGACCAATGAAACATTCATTACATGACATTTCTTTAACCTTTCTATAGTAAGGTTCCTTAACTCCGGATAAAGTTGTAGGGCCGCCGTATTGACATGCGGCGTTGCTTGGGCATTTTAAGCCCATTCCTCTCAGCTGATTTCTTCCAGAGAAAGATAGAAAGTGAGAGAGGGGAAATGAGAAAGGGATATAGAGGAAGAATCGACAGCAGTGCTAGACTGGTACTTTTTTTATCGACCTGGAAAGGTGAAAGACAAGGTTGACCTTTCATCCTTACTAGAAAGTGAATGAATGGAAGTTAGAAAGAGACATACAAGTATAATCGACCCTAGTATTTGACTGGTGCTTTTTACTGGACTGCGAATGGATGAAAGGCAAAGAAATCAGAGAGCATAGAGCCGAAACGAATAGCGCATTCTAGATCTTGGAGAAGATCTGAATCTTTGTATTGTTTTCGATTCGCGAAGGCTTTACCCTCAATCTGGTATGTGTGAAGAGGCTGGTAATGCATGCATGGATCCTTAAATATTGGTAAATTCGAAAGGGAGAATGTTGTTTCATATGGCGTGACTTTGGCATTTAAACGTGGTGGAAATTATCCCTCTTCATGCCTGAGCATAACCGATTTTCTCCAAAGGAATAGAGAAAGGGGGAGGATGAGTGAAAAAGATATATAGATGAAGAATCGATCATATTTCAATTGAAGTGATGGAAGGTAAAGTTGACCTCGGCGGGTTTGAACTCAGAGTGCAGAGAGCTAGAAAACATAAAACAAATCATTATCACCGACGTTCTAACGACCCGCCTTAGACTGATAATGAAAAATAAAAATAAAGCTGCATTGCTGAAAACAGAGTTTGATTTCCATTGGTTTGCATCAGAAAGAATTTTAAGACGATATCGTGACTTGTACAATGCATCAGTTATTTTTATTAATAAATGGAATGATATATTGTATAATGTAGTCCTAGAATGACTTTCATTGAGGCTAAGCTCAATTCAGAGCTTCTCTTGGGTTAGACAAAGGCAATAGTGATTCAATTGTTTGAAACATTACTTTTTACAATAACAAAAGAGTAAAAAACGAACATGAATTAAGAGAAGATATCAGGTTAAGAATACCGAAGAAAAGTACGTTTCTGTTAGTACTGGTAATAACTCATCTAAAAAAAGGAAACATTGTGTTGATGTATTTGTTCCGTATTTCTATAATTGCTGATGAATAATTTTGAGAATTAATAATATATTTCGGCGACTCGTGACATCACATCATTATTCCATTCCAACGAAATATGTGGTCTCATGCCAAAGCTAGAAAGCATTATTCCATAGAGATTTCTCTGAAAGGTTGTGCAGCCATCTTGGTTTCCATTGGGAAATGATAGAAAACTTTGGACATGATTAAAACGAAAGGAGGGAAATTATGTTACAAAATGTCTTATAGAAATCGCTTACATATTCATCTTTAACAATTGATGACAAAACTTGGAAATAACTGGAATTTGATTTATCATATACAGAGAAGGGAGCATAAAAGTAACATTTATATTTTAAACGTGTGACAAAATATGCATATACATATATTTATATATATATATATATATATATATATATATATGAATATATATGGGGGGTGAGAGAGAGGAAGAGTGTGTATATATATATATATGCATCGATGTATGTACACAGATTATATATATATATAAAGACAGATATGTATGTATATATATATATCATATTCATATACATTGATGGAATTAGATTTACTGTGTTTGACATGTTTTCTCACAATGTTCGAGAATCGTTAGGCAATTTCTTGATTCTCTGACGAAATGAATTTACTCAATGCGCAACTGATCTTTCCGGGATGTTTTTATGTTGTCAACCGTCATTTATGTGCTTCTATGTGTTATTTGTGTCACTGCTTTTTTCATCATATCCATATTTAGTTTATATATTCCTTCACTGCTATCAATATGGAAACGTATGTGGCATGGATATGGTCTATAGGTGTGTAGCTGTGATGGTTAAGTTTTATCGACTGTTTTGATCTTAGTCTATCCTTCTTTTTATATTACTGTATTGGTTTTGGTGTGTGCTTACTTCGTTCATCCTTTGTGCTTTTGGGATATGTAACGTGGAGAATCTGCTATATAGTCACTCCACTTCTATAAATTACAGAATGTTGGATCATTCAGATGTGTAAAAAGTATTTATATTTTAACATTGTTTATTGATACGCAGTGTATCAGTATGGTGTGCACATATATATATATATAACAAAGAGGGTGTGGTAAGATACCATAACACACCAAAGTACTAAATACTTAGGGTAGTAGAGTGGGTAATATGAAAAGTTTTAGGACCCCGACAGCTGAGCTCCAGCCGTTTCAATTAGATCCGGAGCACAGTCGTCGGAGTCCTGACTCTTTTCCTATATATATATACATATATATATATATATATATATGTGTGTGTGTGTGCGTGTGTGTGTGTGTGTGTGTGTGAATTTGTGTGTGTATGTGTGTTTCTCTTTATCATATGTACGGCAGATTTATCCAGTCATTCACTTACACTGGGAAACGTTTCTTTTATATATTCTTTGAACGCTCATACAAATATACACGCACATAATGTAATGGAACACGGATAAATAGGCATTAAAACATTGCATACTATGTCTGCTTTAGAAGAAGATGAAGGTGATTGCAGCGACGATTATAAAGGACATACAGAATGATTAAAAAAAGAATTAATATGGGTAGCAAAAATGATTATTAATTTCAAATCATTACTATTAACTCATACGAAATTTCCATTTTTCCTATTAATTAAAGAGGAATACATTTTTAATATCGACTCATGTGACTTTAATTAAAGTTATCCAGACAAATTTGAAAAAGTACCCAGGAATAAAGTTGACATGATGAGATATATCATCTAGCTCGGTGTGTACCAATTAGAACAAGAAAGAATTGCGCAACGAAAACATTAAAGTAGCGACGATCAACATATAATGATATTATAAAAAACAAATACAAAATTCAAATCAAAATGAAAGACAAAAAAAACAAAAAAATACAAAACAAAAGATCAATTAGGATAACCATCGGAAAGAAAAATAATTTTGACAGGAAATCTAATAATCAGGAATGTTTTCCTTCTCTTTTTCTTTTCCTTTTGTCTTTTTCCTCTTTGTAAAGAAAACAAAATTGGTCATATTATGAATGTCTCTAGGACAACACTGGATGATCAAAAGCTTTGTGTTAAAGGAGCAAAAAATATATGAATAAATACAGAATAAATGGAGACGGGACAACAGAATTACTGAGAAAGAAAAACAAAAGGAATACTTTCAATAATTATTCGATCTAGTTATGTGTGAATTCTTCCATGAATGCAAGTACATTTGTCAATTTACATCTAGTTTGTGTATATATATATATATATATATACACACATACATATATATATATATATATATATATATATATATATATATATATATATATATATATGTATATATATATATATATATATATATATATATATATATATATATATAGTGTGTGTGACCCATAAATGTATACACTCTTTTATTACCTGTACAGGCAATATTTATTCTAAGAAATATTGCCTGTACAGGTAATCAAAGTGTGTATACATTTTTGGGACACACTATATATATATATATAAATATATATATATATATATATATATATATATATATATATATATATATATATATATATACATAAATATATATATATATATATATATATATATATATATATATATATATATATATATATATATATATATAGAAGTGGTTACACAACAGTTAGTTCACCATACCGAGAACAATTGTTTCACCTTAGCGGATCCTCAGCTCGGTTACCGAGCTGAGGATCCGCAATTGTTCTCGGTATGGTGAACTAACTGTTGTGTAACCACTTCTACCTAACTCGTCCCTTGAACTGAGTGCTCTACCACTACGGATATTACCTTCCAATGTTCCACCACTATATATATATATATAATATATATATGTGTGTTGGTGTTATATATATATATATATATATATATATATTTGGGTATATAAAATCTTATTTTATATAAAATAGAAATCCTGTTTATATTATGTTCACTTCCAGATACCCATCGGGAATCCATCTTTAGTGAGGTAGATACACACACATGTATAGTCTATTATTGTATTATTCTGCTACGTGTTCCATCAGACAGCCTGTGGCTACGCTGTGGCACCGCCATTGGTGCTATACTCTCTACAGCCATCTTTCCTTGGTTGGCCATTGTGCAAAGGTAGATTGATGATGTCTTCCTTATTTGTGCTTCGCCTCGTGCTATGGGTTCGTCCGAGATCTTGATTAGCAGAATGTCGAGATGTTTCTTGCACAAAATGTACATCTCTCAGATTATTTGGCCGCTTATTAAAGAGCTGGGGTGCTTTGAACCCCAGGCTATTACAGTTTGTGATCACTATTCTCTTTGCGATAGACGTGAATTTTGGGACTACGCAGTTTCATACTGATCGTGGGCTGTTCCTTCCTTCAATGCCGAAGTTTAATGTTAGCCATTACAGGATTTCCATCCGTAAATTAATACCTACCCCTCCCGCCTTCCCTCTAACGAGTAAAACGAAATTAGAACAAACTCAGCCTCTCCTACTAACAAATTTCTTTCCCTTAGGCAATCCACTTAGGGTAGCTTTGTTGGTTTGCTTCCAGTTCTGTGGGTAGTTTAACACTGTGGCTTGACCCCAGCTGAGAGCAATTGTCCAGTCAGCTGCGGACGAATGTACTCCAATGGCCCAACATGGTGTCCAGGACTCTTGTCCTGAAAGTCCTCTCTACATTGCTGTCATTTCGGTGATGTTTTCGTGTTCATGAAACGATGCATACTTGTTCATGTCAATGTCCAGATACCGATTTGATTTTGACTCGTGGACTTTGTTTCTTACTGGTCCTGTTTACCTTAGTTGTAATGATCCTATATCTGTGGGTTGATAGCGGAATGCTCGAAACTTACCTGCATTAAATTGCATATTTTTGTCTTCAGCCCATTCGTTTATGGGATCTACATCTTATAAAAGAGTAACATTAGTCGGTTTCGTGTTTGCTTGACCTTACTGAAATGTGACATCAGGAAGACTGGCCGGTAGTTTTTGGCCTCCGCTCTGCTTCCTCCTTTATGGATAGGGCATATTGTGCCTTCTTTTAGGTATCTGGGTAGTTTACCGGTAGCCAAAGAACTTCTGAAGAGGATCTTCAGTGGTCTTGCTATAGCACGCTTATATGTGTTTAGGAGGTCTGCTGGGAATCCATCAGGACCGGCAGCTGAGTTTGTTCTAATCTCGTTTATGGCAGATAACCACATTCCTCCTTTATGTCTATGCGGTTGATGGTCGCCTTTTTTCGTGGAGTGATGCTGCATCAAAGAAATCCTCCGGCTTTGTTATTTGCATGTGCTTCAATGGGGGTATGAACACACTTTTGTAAAGTTCATTCAGTATTTCATTTATCCCATGAGATCCTCGGTTAATGAACCATTTTTATGGAAGAGTGGCCCAAACTTGCAGTGTGACGAGCCTGTTTCTTTTGCAAATTTAAAGAAGACCTTAGGATTTGTTTTGATATGTACTATTGCCCTGGCTTCTCTCTCATTCGGCCTCTGTTCGAGTGATGTCATTCCAGGGAGGAGGTGGCACTCAGGCCATTTGACTTTTGGTAGGTTAAAGTCTACCAGGAGCAGAATGTTGTTACCCTGGTCCAGTTTGTCAAGGACTTCTTCCATCCTTCTGAGGTTATCATAAATCTTACCTTCATGACTAGGGCGTCGCGTGGCCGCTATTTTATACATATTACCATTTTCAGTTGCTTCATATGTACTATCGGTATGTCACAGACTGAGTTTGAATGTGTCAACAGTACAAACGGTGTGTCATCTTGAGTTATTTCCTTCCTGTCTGAACGAAATACAGTATACTTTAGTATATATATTTCCGCATGTTATACTGCTTGTCAGGTGCGTTTCAGTTAGTGCCATGCATAATGCTTGATAGCTTATGGCTAAGTCTCTCAGGTTGGGAATTTTCCTCATTTTAGTGAGTTTCACCAGGCCTCTTATATTCAGCAGCAAAACTGTTGTGGCATTTATGGAGTCAGCAATGGCTGTCGGTGTGGCAACTGACCTGGTGTAAGCGGCTGCCATCCTAGGTCCCTTGATTGATGTGGTCGCGAGTACTGGTGTGAGTCACCCCGGCTATGAAAACAATATAGCCAGGTCAGTTGTCCCACAATCCTCTCCACCATTAAAAAATAAATATTTTGCTCCGCTGCTGCCGTCTGTAATTCATCTGTATATGCATGCCTTCTCCTCGTTGTTGGGGCGGCACATGCGACATCAGCATATTTCTGGGACAGCTTGCATCTGTTCTGGCTTTGGCTGGGGCCTTTTGTGGGAGTAGGTTGGGCGTAGTTCACCTCGGGTGAGTTTATATATATATATATATAAATATGTATACGTACATACATATATGTATACAAACGTACAGTAGTATGCATATATATACATACATGCACACATATATATATATGTACGTATGGGTTTACTGAACATTTATGATAATGCTAGGTTTCTTTGTAAACAAACATCCCGAATTAAGCCGTACAGTGTTTAGCAACCATCGTTGCCCTTTTGTTCAACACTGACAGAGGAACAATCTACTAGTTTCAAACTTATTAGCTATCGACAGCACCGTATACCTTCCTGCCAGATGATTGAACGTCTGAAAGTATATACTTTCCTTATGCATATTAACGGCTGAGCAGCCTAATTTGCATATCGAGTTAGTTAACATTCAATCATCTGGCTTGAAGGTATACGGTGCTGACGATAGCTAATAAGCTTGAAACTAGTACATCGTTCCTTTGTCAGTGTTGCACAAAATGTCAACGATGGTTGCTAAACACTGTAGGCTTAATTCGGGATGTTTGTTTACAAACAAACCGAGCATTATAATAAATGTTCGGTAAATCCATACGTACATATATATATGTGTGCATGTATGTATATATATATACATACTACTTTATGTCTGTATACATATATGTATGTACGTATACATACTTATAATTAAGTAACAGCCGTACTAAGAGTGAGAAATGAAATTTCGTTTCAGTTTTTCCATTTATCGATTTCGGTGCGCCCGGCCGATTAACTCACTCGATATGCAAATTAGGCTGCTCAGCCGTTAATATGAACAAGGAAAGTATATACTTTCAGACGTTCAATCATCTGGCAGGAAGGTATACGGTGCTGACGATAGCTAATAAGCTTGAAACTAGTACATCGTTCCTTTGTCAGTGTTGAACAAAAGGGCAGCGATGGTTGCTAAACACTGTACGGCTTAACTCGAAATGTTTGTTTACAAACGATCCGAGCATTATAATAAATGTTCGGTAAATCTATACGTAGATATATATATGTGTGCATGTATGTACATATATACATACTACTGTACGTATGTATACATATATGTATGTACGTATACATACTTATATTTAAGTAACAGCCGTACTAAGAGTGAGATATGAAATTTCGTTTCATTTTTTCCATATATATATATATATATATATATATATATATATATATATATATATATATATATATATATATATAGAGAGAGAGAGAGAGAGAGAGAGAGAGAGAGAGAGAGAGAGAGTAAAGCATGTCCAGAGAATTATTTAGATAATATATATACATCATCTCTACTCCCAATCAGCATAATTAACCACACAATAAATCAATTAGACCAGGCTATAAGAATAAAATGCACCTATGAAGAAACAGTAAATAAATACGCCACAGCGGCGTCTTCGCGTCCAACCGCTATTGAATATTTACCCAATATTTCAACAGCACGTGGAAATTAATTAAATATACGGTCAACCATACATCATTAGGTAAAAATTAATGTTATATACATACTAGGATTAAATCACGAAATCCCGACCCTTTGGTTTCGCTCACTTTTGAGATATCTTATTTAAGGTTCATACTCGAGTTTTAGAGCTCTTCAGGGGATAAACTCACTAGGACATATTATTTTCCGAAGTGGCCCCCGCCAAACAGAAATTCAAAATAGTTGAGAACTGAGACGTGGCAGTGGTCAAGTCAGGAAGAGTGTGACTGGTTGCTTACGGCGAGTGGGTTGGTTGCTAGAAAGCGCAGCCCAATATCGCCCAAATTGTATCTCAACCTTATGGGAAATTATTAAATATAAATATTTACACACACACCAATTAAACAAAGTCACAGGTATATATGTGTTTTGGCAACTATTCACGATGTGACTCAATGAAGAATTAATAAATTAGATAATCAGAGCATATTACAATGAAGCACTTGTTCGGAGTGGATTTGTCGATAAGGTAGCATATACAGAGTACGAGAATAGACCTAAAAGAAATAGGTCCCGACTCATTTTATGGTATAACCTACCATATCATATGGAGGTGGCCTCACCATTAGCTAAGATCTTTCTCTCCCTTATTATGAGGCATTTTCCACCTATATATAAATATAGTAACATTTTTAATAGAAATACTATTAACATTTCTTACTCTTCGACTCCTAACCTTGCACATAACATCACAGCTTCAAATTTAGCTAAACTACCTACCCGTAGGAACACGTGCAACCCTGTAGTTAGTACTTACTGTAATTGTATGATTCGGGTTGACTGCCCGCTATCTGGGAAATACCTCTCTAGTAACAGTGTCTACAAATGTAAGGTTGAAACACCGACGTCCCGTAGGGCCTAAATAGGGTTAACTGCCAATAGATTCAAGCAGCGTTTTTACATGCATACCCATTCTTTTCGTTACCCTTTAAGAAAGAATACGACGTCACTTTCAGCTTATATTTGGAGTCTAAAAGACAACCACACCCAATATAAGTTACACTGGGAGATCCTAGCTAGGGCTAGATCGTATAACGGAAATAAAAGACCATGTGACCTCTGCGCCGCTGAGGCCCTGGAAATACTCTACGCCAAAGACCACATCTTAAACAAAAAATCTGAGGCAATTTCGGCTTGTAAACATAAATTGCACAAAACCTTTCTTTATTACAGCCCCACATTATACCCTAACGGATAGTACGTACTATACGCTGATATTTTACGTCCTGATGTGGTAGCTAAGTATATGTTATGTTTATACCATTACTTATTTGTATAGGTAAGTATATAATACCTGCATGTTTTGTGAAGATACGTATACTTTCTCGTACGTATTATTGATTGTATATGTTACGGTGTATATATTTTATTTTCTGGTACATATGCTTTTGGTTATGTCTATACGTGAGTTTTACGTCTGTGTGAGTATGCGGATTCGTACGTATGTAGGGTGTGTGTATATGTGTACTTCGTGTTTTGGTTGACGTGGTCTCCGAAGATTTGTGTATTTACATGTAGGCATGTGTGTGCGTTTGTTATATATTTATTTATTTATATACGTTTATTTAATTATATGTATACACGCACACACACATACACACACATATATATATATATATATATTATATATTTTTATGTGTATTTTGTGTATACATTCGTATGAGTGTTAGTACAGGGGTTGCGTGGGTTCTGTATGTGCGTGTGCGTTTTTTGTTTGTTTTTTTCTTTGTGTACGTGCGTGTATTTGTATACCTATGGGGAGTGTTTTCGCGTACGCTTGTGTGTGTACGTATATGGATGCATGTATGTATTTATTTAATTTCAATTACCTCCGTATTTTCTTTACTTTATTCTTAACTCTGAAGCCGAGAATCATTCGGTTTCCTAGTTAGAATTTTAGTCTACGACTTCCGTTATACCATTTACGGGGTTTTGTCTTTGCGTGCAACTGTTCTTCCCGCTCCACATATGACGTATTATCTTCGTTTTTTCCGTTCTTTGCCAGAGAACGTCTCTATGAACCACCTAATAGAATATTAGTCTACGACTTCTTTTATACCATAAACGTGGTTTTGTCTTTGCGTGTAATTGTTTTTCACCGCTCCAAATAATGACGTATTGTATTCCTTTTTTCCCGTTCTTTGCCAGGGAACGTTTCCACGAACCAACGTATCGTCTTCCTGTCTTCCTCCGGTTGCAACGATTTTTGAAATATTCACTTCTGCATTCATAGATTGTCTTTGTTAGTTTCAGAAGATCTCGTTAAGGGTGAAATCAGCGATTCTTTGCTTAAACTTTAATCTGTTATTTTAATAAATATATATATATATTTGGCCGGAGTATCGCTAAAAAGCTTTCTCCGATATTGTATTTATTTATTTACTCTTGGCGCAGCAGATTTGAAATTTTCCCGGTATAAGGTTAGGATTTCTTTGTTTATTCTTTATATATGAATATTGATTGTTCCTTATATATCCTTCTGTTATTTTGCCCGAGAAATATCTGTGTGTGTCATCAAATGTTGTACACACATAGATATTTTTTCAATTTCCAATTGAGTTCTTAGCACGTGGCCTGAATTCCTTTTAGTGTTCATTGTCATGCGCATGTATTATTTTTTTTGGCGGTAATTTACTTCCTCAATTTTGAATCAGTTTGAGCATTTCTTTAGAACTGCTGGACTGGCAACCTGACAGATGCCTCAGGCACAGAGGATGATTATCGCTAAATACTGATGTTGGTTAGATTATCAATATTAGTATTATTGGGGCACCCACTGATGAATTATAGGAGCCCACTTTAATATATATATATTGTTAGTATACAAGCTCCTACATAAATTGGTATAATTTAACCCAAATTGTAGGAATCCTATAATGAAACGAGACGTCCGTCTGGGAAGAGATATATTCGATATGTCTCATATGAAATAATACAGCCAATTTTCCACGCAATACTTTTAGTTAGCACCCCGAACGCATAATTGGGAATATAATCACTTATTTCCTAATGATTGTTGAGTGAGTTGGAATTTGGCCGGAGTATCGCTAAAAAGCTTTCTCCGATATTGTATTTATTTATTTGCTCTTGGCGCAGCAGATTTGAAATTTTCTCTGTATAAGGTTAGGATTTCTTTGTTTATTTTTTATATATGAATATTGATTGTTCCCTATATCTCATTCTGTTATTTTGCCCGAGAAAATATCTGTGAGTGTCATCAAATGTTGTACACACGTAGATATTTTTTCAATTTCCAATTGAGTTCTTAGCACGTGGCCTGAATTCCTTTTAGAGTTAATTGTCATGCGCATGTATTATCTTTTTTGGCGGTAATTTACTTCCTCAATTTTGAATCAGTTTGAGCATTTCTTTAGAACTGCTGGACTGGCAACCTGACAGATACCTCAGGCACAGAGGATGATTATCGCTAAATACTGATGTTGGTTAGATTATCAATATTAGTATTATTGGGGCACCCACTGATGAATTATAGGAGCCCACTTGAATATATATCTATTGTTGGTATATAAGCTCCTACATAAATTGGTATAATTTAACCCAAATTGTAGGAATCCTATAATGAAACGAGACGTCCGTCTGGGAAAAGATTTATTCGATATGTCTCATATGAAATAATAGAGTGAGTTGGAATTTGGCCGGAGTATCGCTAAAAAGCTTTCTCCGATATTGTATTTATTATATATATATATATATATTTTTATTATTATTATTATTATTATTGTTATTACTCTTTGAGTCTCAGTCATTGATGTTAGATAACTGGAAAGTTTGTTTAAATGAACATCAAGCCACTACGTGCAGCCTCAGATATTCAGGACGTATCGAGGGTTCTTGCTGTTACCAGCAAGCATGCCTTTTGAAGCGTTCCAAAAAGCGTGAAGGGGCCAATTTTCTTTAACCATCTCTGGAAACGTTTTGAGATAGTCCCTAGTGCGCCTATGACAATCGGGATCACTTTGACTTCATGGCAGTTCCAAATCCTTTTTACCTCCCACTTTAAGTCCTGGTATCGGTTAATTTTCTCCCTCTCCTTCTCTTGCACACTCGTGTCAAATGGGCGGGCCACACCCACAATCAGGCACGATTGTTTTCTTTGTCCACAACCACCAGGTCAGGTTTATTGTGTTCCAGTTTCTTGTCCGTCTGTATCCTAAAATCCCACAGCACCTTCACCTGATCGTTTTCTATCACCACCTCTGGCTTATGCTCATACCACTTCTCAGAATGTGGTAAATTGTTTACTTTGCATAGGTGCCAGTGGATCACCCTGCCCATCACATCATGTCTCGAGCCCTTATAGTGAGTCTGGGCTAGGTGTTTACACTCGGATACAATGTGAGCCACAATCTCCTCTCTCTCTCCACAGATCCTGCACAGTGGGCTAGCCTCCTCCTTGTAAATATGGTGTTTCAACCACTTCGTTGTGAGGACCTTCTCCTGCGCAGCCATTAACATTCCTTCTGTAGCCTTTTTAAGGTCTCCTCTTTTCAACCAGTTCCATGTCTGTGGATCTCTAAATTCAGTTTTCTCAAAGAAGATACTATGAAGGGATTTTTCGTGAAGGTTGCTCTTTCTCCTTGATGTTATTTCCTCCTTGGACAGCCCCTGGCCTATTGTCCCCTCTTTCAGTACAGTTCTGAGCATTGGCTCCTTACTATCAGTCACGTATTTGTGTAGGTTGTTTTTCTCCATCTGAACACAGACCTCTATGCTGATAAACCTCTTCCACCTTCAGATCTCCTTAAGTAGAGTCTATCGACATCACTCCTCTTGTGGAACATGTAGATAGTCAATAGCTTTCTAGTCTTCCTATCTATTTCTTTTTGTTCAGCAACATTCCATCACAGAATTCCAGCACTGTACCTAATAATAGACACAGCTCGGGAATGTACTGCACTTATTGCATTCCTTCTGTTCAGATGTGATTTTAATACGCTCCTTACTCTCCGAATGTATTCAGTTCTTATCAATTCCTTCATTTTTTTGTTCTTGGTGTCATCAGCTCCAGAACGCCCAAATACTTGTATCCTTCTTCAGAGTCAATTTCCTTTATCACCTCACCTGATGGTACCTGGATTCCGTTACTTCTGCTCAACTTACCCCTCTTCATCACTATGACGCCAGACTTACTAATACCAAATTGCATACATATATCATTGCTGAAAATACGGACAGTGTCAACAAGCACATCCAACTCCTTCTCACTTTTCCCGAAGAGCTTAAGATCGTCCATGAAGAGGAGGTGATTGATGGTAAGCCCTCCCTTTCCCAAACTGTATCCTGCTATCACTTTTCGCCGTACACTCGTCAGGGGCTTCAGGGCAAGGACAAACAACAGAGGGGACAAACTATCACCCTGGAAGATACCTCTCTTGATCTTCACGCTTCCCAAGGATTCTCCAGTTGATGTTAACTCTGTTTCCCAGGACTTCATACTTTTGCCCAACAACTGTCTGATGTTATCTGCCACCTTGAATATCTCCAGGCTTTTGGTGATCCAAGAATGAGGCACCATGTCAAATGCCATTTTGTAGTCTATCCATCCCATGGCAAGACCAGTGTGTCTCCTCTTGCAATTCCTTATTACCATCTTATCAATAAGTAACTGGTCCTTTGTACCACGTGACTTCTTTTGGCATCCTTTCTGTTCGTCCGGTAACAAGTTGTTTGTGTGGAGGTGATGGTAGATTTCCTCAGACATAATGCTTGTCAACAGTTTCCACATTACGGACAGACATGTGATAGGTCTATAGTTGGTAACATCATACCCTTGATTCGGTCTTTCATTATCAGAACTCTGGTACCTTTTGTCAACCACTCTGGTACCTCATCCGACATCAAGCAGTTATTGAACATCGTTGTCAGTTTAGGGTGGAGGGATGTCATATTTTTAATCCAATACCCCTGCACACCATCTGGGTTTGGTGATTTCCAGTAGGTTAGTTTTTTGGCCTGCCCCTTAAGAGTTTCAACTGTGATACTCAAATCAGTTTGTTGGTGTGCATGATCACTAATCTCCTTCTGTACTGTCTCAATCCACACTGCCTGGTCATTATGTTTAACATCCTGCTCCCATATTCCTCTCCAGAATGTTTCAGTTTGTTCTGCCTCACGGATCAAGTCGTTGCCTCTTTCATTCCCCTCAAGCTGTCCAAACAGCATCTTCTGGTTGTTGTCGAACATGCGGTTCTGTTTATACTGACTGACTCTGTTCTCGTATCGCCTGATGTTTGCACTCTTTGCTACAATGCGTTGCTTCAGTTCCTCTATGATAATATTTAGCTTTTTCCTCCTAGTTTTGTACTTTATTTCCAGTCTATTTTTAGTGTCTATGTTTTTTAATGTCCGATTCAGTAGGGACTCAAGCATTCCAATGTCATTTCTCATTTCCCTGATTTGACCACTCAGTCGTTTCTTCCACCAAGGCTCTGCTCTTTCTTGTCTGTTGTTTCCTCTCGCTTTTATACCAAGTAGTTTCTCACCGTATTTGCTGTTGCTTTGAGGATATTGTTGCACTGGTGAAGGCTCCTCGCCTCAGGGTATGGGATGACTTTGTTTACCTTAGCTGTTGTTTGTTTTAACTTTTTCCTGTCTACAAATCTTAGGTTCAAAGGTCTCCCACTATCATTGTTCAATTCATCTCCCACTAAATTTAGGATATCTACTAAATCTTGTCCTAGCCCGTAAGCATTCATCTCCTCAGTGGCCGTATCTCTTCTCCAGGTATTATTTATCTCAGCATTCAGATCATTGTCTGCTTCAGGTGGTTCCTCCGTTCTCTCGACCTCTTCACCTTCATTTACCACTGGCTCGTTTGTTTGGCATACTCCACTCTCCATCTCGAAGCTAATCTCTCTCCTCAGTTCCTCCAGTTCCAGCTCGCTTATCCACCCATTAGTAGTTATTACCCGAGCCTGCCCGGCCAATTTTTGTTCATCTAATTTAAATAGACCAATCTCGTTCCAGTTGTTATGCATCCGTTTCCTATAGCCTTTCTCCTTGGGGTTACTCTTCAGGTAACATTGCATAACAGTTCTATTCAATTCTTTCGTCCAGTTGGTTCTGATCCCTCTCCTTCTTCTTCTTCTTAATTATTATTATTATTATTATTATTATTATTATTATTATTATTACTATATATATATATATATATATATATATATATATATATATATATATATATATATATATATATATGGTGAAGGCGCATGGCTTAGGGGATAGAGCAGTAGGGTTGCAAGTTCAATTGTCAGACCGGGTGATGTATCGTTTCCTTGATCAAGACACTTTATATCACGTTGCTCCAGTTGTTTACTCAGCTGAAAATGAGTACCAGCAATAGGTGGAGGATTAACCCTGCAATGTAATGGCGTCCTGTCCAGTGGGGGGGGGCTTGTACTCTCAGTCGCTTCACGCCATGAAACGGGGATAAGCACCGGCCAAATGAGGCTTCTGGCTTAAGACAGACTTTAGACGTACGGCCTGCCCGCCCACCCAGTGAGATGGCGTCATCATATGGCTAAAACACCACGTGCTGTGATCAGACAGGTCGGTCAAGGGATCAAGGTGATATATATATATATATATATATATGTATACTGTAGTAAAACTTTGGTAGAAATATCCAAGGGTATGTGCATTCATACCGTAGGATGAGTAAGTATATTATTAGTTACAACAGAGACATATAGACATATGCATGTACTTAAGTTTCATTGGGTTATGCAACCTAACTCATTCAGCCGATTTTAACAGTGTGAATGAGTTGGATTGCATAACGCAACGAAACTAATGTACCAACATCACTGTTGTAGCTAATTATATTTATATATATAATATACTTCAATTGACTTCAAGCATTCGACGCCATACTACTTCTTTAAAATAAGGATGACGGAGTATATATATAAAGGGGAATATGCGAAGTTGTAGATGTTCGCGTCTTTTATTAATTCAGCCGTTATACATATGTCCATGACATATTTCAAAAATTTAGTAAAAGGTACCGTTTCCGAGGCAATTATGAGTGGAAAGAACCAAACTGAAATAGTGTATGCTTTTGCTTTGGTTGTCCGCTCTCTTCATATAAACACACACACACACATACACACACACATATATATATATATATAGAGAGAGATATATATATAATGGAAAATGAAGAAATTCCTTTGGTACAGTAGGTCGTATTTGAAAAAAAGAGACGAATGATTTCAATGGCGGTTGATGTTCTTTAAAAGTACAGATCTTTACAGTAAGTCATTAAAAAATGTGAACTGTTAAAGAACACTGACCAAGAGTGAAGTCAGTCTTCTCTTGTTTCATATATATATATGTATATATATATATATATACATATAACAAAGATGCTGTGGTAAGATACCAGCACATTTTTACAGGCAGGTTGAATATGTAAACAGTTTAAAATTCTATTACAAGAAGAAGAAAAAAAAGAAGAAGTAGAAGAAGAATATATTGTTGGGTCCGAGTATATCTGCCACAATCGATGATTGCAATAGCCATTGC
>OZ024740.1:184227645-184247645 GCA_964016885.1 Eledone cirrhosa
ATTGTTTAACCATCGTCTCAGTGTGTTTAGCCTTTAACATTTGTTATAGCTCTGGTTCATCTGAAACATCGAGCACTTGCCTCACATCTCGGAGGTTGTTTTTCGTTATTTCGTGGGCCGAAATGCGAATCTCGATAATTTATGTTTGTATTTATCTCCAGACTCTAGCTATTGACCAGTTAATTTTCTTGATTTTTTAGTTGATTCTATTGACTGATGAATAGCTTATGTTAATTTTAACCCTTCTGTTGAGAACTCTATTCGATTTGTGATGTTTTTGCATTCTTGCAAAAATATACACAACTGAATTTATTCGCCTGATATAGGGGCTGCCTCCCTTGCCGATCCCCACGTGGAGTCAGCAATAGTCAGTCCTTGTATTAACATTGAACTAAAACCTGTTGAGAAAGTGGCTTCCTTGTTCAATCATCTTGCCAGAAGCCTGACATTATTTATGTAAGCGGACGGTACTTGATTTAGGAGTCGCAGAAACCCAAATACAGGATTTTACCAACCTTCCAGGGGTCCGGGTAAATCTTCAATACCCGAATTACTTGATAGTTTTTTTGGTTGTGCGAATGATTGTTTAACGATTGTCTCTGTGTCTTTGGCCTTTAACGTTTGTTATAGCTCTGGTTCATCTGAATCATCGAGCACTTGCCGCACATCTCGGAGGATGTTTTTCGTTATTTCGGGGGCCGAAGTGCGAATCTCAATAATTTATGTTTGTATATATATATATATATATATAGGATTAACATTAAGAAAGATGGTGTATTTACATTAAAATTTTATATATTATAATTATTTCAATGTTAACCCGTATGCATTCAAGATGTTGTAGTTGCATTTGTTGGTGGTATGGGTGCGATTCCATCAGATGAATTTACGTGTAGGTGATACGCTGCAGTTAAAGCATGTTCGTCGTCTTGTGTGCCCCAATATATATATATATATATATATATATATATATATATATATATATATATATATATATATGAGTGTGTGTGTGTACAAAAAAGAAAATATTCGCTCTACATGGCTGAATACAATAAATGTAATCTGGGTTTCTCGAATATTAATAATAACATTCGATTCGTTTGCAATTATGCAAACAAGCCTCAATTTTATAGCCATGTCAGTAGAATGAACCATTCATTCTTGCTCTTGTGTTGGCATGTGAACAGAACTGCAGACACTAATGTTTCTGAGTATCACCCCGCATCAGTACGGCTCACTGCCAAACTGTCAGAGCTAGTGAAAATATATGCTATTTTCAAAAATACACAGTGACTGATCAGCCGGATTTGCTTATTAGCAGACTGGTAAGTGCTCGTCTTCAGCCCTTTCAAACACGTCCACCATACTATCTCTTTCGCCATGGCCACCACACAGATAACAATTGCCTGCTCTTCCCGGCTAAAGGAAGAGGGCGGGGCAATGCTCACGATGGACACAGCTGATATCCGGATCCGTCCTACACGCGACAGCAGGTGTTCGACATAAACCCACAAGTCAGCAATGCTCGGACACTGGACGAGTGCGTGCAGGATGGTTTCGTCGCCTGCGCGCATCTCGGACATGACCGGCTGACGGCACCTCCATGCCTGTAGAGTTTATACTGAACTGGCAATACTCCTCGGTAGCACTGCCAGGCCAGGGATCTCTGGAAGTTGTCTCCATAGGCCCCGGCCCGAAAGTTCTTCCCAAGAGATTGGCTAGTTGATTTTCGTCGACGCCTAGATTTTCCCCAAGTACGTCGTCGCTCTTCCTCTCCACTAATACTCTATAGAACGCCAAGGTGGAGTTTCCATCGATCACATTACCTGATTGGTCGAGGGCTGTGTGTGCCTGAAGACATTCCAGTCTCCAAGCGCTCCCTCTCGGTCTTCGCTTGACCCAGGACTGCAGCCCCGTCAAGGAGACGAGCTGGGAAAAGACACCTCTAGCAATCGGCGACCACACCTGATCACCGTCGAGCGAGGAAGAGGTGGAGATGTCGTAGCCTGTGCGCGTGCCTGCGCATCATCAGCCACGGAATGTCCAGCCCTCCACGTAGTGGGTGTTGACAGCAAATGTGTCGCCTGACTATCGGAGTGCGTCCCTTCCAGAAAAAGGGAAAAGCAAACGGTCCAGCGCAGTCAGGAGAGGCTTAGGACAAGGCACGACAGTCAGGCGGTAGAAGCGGACGGATGCGATGTACGCGTTAGCCACCTTCGCTAGACCTTTCAGCGATAGCTTCCTCTCGGCCCGTTTCTGGGTGAGAGAAGCGACCCTGCTCGTCACCTCGTCCCAGTTTATGTCCGTCTGGAGATCCAGACAGAAATAGAACCCTAGCAATGTAATCGGTCCGTCCGACTAGCGCCCGACAGCGCTGTTGGACGGCATGGACCTCCCTCTCCAGGTGCCGAGCTGCAGGCCCACCGACATTTCCTGGTTGATCATTGCTCCTGTCACCGCTTCGTATTATCTTAGTATAGTGCCGATCGCCTCGATGTGTTTGGCGTTCGACACTACTACGGTGACATAGTCCGCATATGCTAACACGGATTTTCCGCATCCTAGTTTGCGCGGGACCCTCCTCAACGTCTCCAGTTTGTGCAGTAATGGCTCGAATGCCAATACGTACAAGAGGGACGAGAGGGGACATCCTTGGCAGACCGAACGCATGATGCTGAACGGTTTCGAAAGGTGATGGTTCACTCTCACCACAGGGCAGATGTCGCTGTGCATGGCAGCGATCCAGCCTCTGAAGACGGGCCCAAAGCTAGCCGCCCTCAGGACTGCCGCCAGATAACCATGGTCAACCCTATCGAAAGCTTTCGCCTGATACAAATTAATCAAGGACCCACCCGTGCAAGGTTCTCTATCTACCCTCTCTACAATGTATCGCAGGTGGAGGTTGTCGTGGATGGATCTGTCGAGAATAGTGCATGTCTGCGCCTCTCCCACCAGACTACCAATGACAAGCGACAACCTCTTTGCTAGCACCTTGGCCAAAATCTTGAACTCTGTGTTTAGCAGAGTTATGAGCCTAAAATTATCTGTTATCCACGTTGTTCTGATCCTTTCCAGCAGTGCCACCGCTCCTCGGCTCACAGAGCTGGAAATCTCCGGTTCTGTTGCCAGTTTCAGTAGACGTCCGCGAAGAGGCCTCCGAACAATCTGGCATTTGTACGTAAAGTTCATAGGGCAGACAAACCAAACCAGGCGATTTACCCCTTGTGCAGCCAGTCATGCCTCTCGTACTTCAGCGGCAATTATCGGCTTTTCGCAACATACCGCTTCAGTGAGTGAGAGCCGCGGCACTCCGTCGAAGTATTCACTAAAGTCGATCCCCTGATCCGGCGCACCGCTGCCCCCGAACAGCTGAGCGAAGTGTCGCTGAAAAGCTTCACACATTTTCCCGGGTAGCATGCGGATTGTGGCCTTGTTTCCACGACGCGCCTCCACCACTCGAGGCCATTGTGTCTAAGAGCACGCACCATAGCTCTGACAACGCAACCTTCGTGCTTTGCATTGAAGAATTGGTCAATGGCCAATATCGCCGCAAGTACGTCGGTTGCGATGACTTTGCTGAGCGCCTCGTCTAATTTTCTAACTATTTCTCCCTCTGCTCTATTCTTCTCCGTTGCTAAAGCCTTACTAAACCTAATGGACTCTATTCTAATCGCTCTTTTCAGAGCAAACCACCACTTGTTGACGATGGCCCCCGTCAACGCCCGCTTAACTAGTTCGCTAATCCGGTCTCTGTAGGCCTTGTGCACTGCTAACGACGTGTTTAGCTTCCAGTAGTCTATGAAGCCTATCTAAATTAACCACACAGATCACGAAGTTTTGGTCCGTGTGGCTGACTATCTTGAATTGCTTCCATGACGACCCCAGGCCACGCGTATTTATGCTGCCTATTCTGACTGAGGTCATGTTGAAAAGAGTGGAAAAATATGGGAAAGACCACTTACCTCACTTCTCATAGTGGGGGGGGGCTGGTTTTTCCATCCTTCGCACTGCTTGTGGCCTCCTCCTGAAGGATGTACTTATAAATCCTCCTGGAGCGTGTTTGTCGGAAATCTCCAATTACCTAGGGGAATTTTTGTTTTAGTGTCGTGTACGTTTTCTGTGTGATGCGAGTGATTTGTATGTGCGGAGGTGGTGTGAAATGTTGGGGTGTTGTGTAGTATTTTTCTGTGATGCTGGTGTTGTGTTCGATGTAGTGTAATAATTGGTTGTTCAAATTTAATGCCGTGTAGTGTGTATCGTTTTGATTGTTTTGTTTTGTTTGCGTTTGTTGTGGGTTTGTTTCTGTTTCGCATTTTGGTGACTTTTGTGGTGTAGGTGATGGTGGTGTTGGGGTTAATGATGGTGATGGTGTTGGTGTTTGGGTTGATGGGGTTGGTGATGCTGGTGTGGATGGTGGTATATCTGTCCTAACTTTTTTGTTTCTTAATTTATTTGTTTCCCTCTGTATTTTGTTTTTGGAGGGGGAAGGAAGAGAATTTTTTTCTTTTTTGGTTTCTTTTTTTTTCCGGATATCCTTTCCCACTCCTCGTCGTCACAATCTGTCTCCAGTTGTGATAGGCCGGGGAGTGGAAAATCCTCCGCAGGCGTTAGTTTTGGTTGTGGCGTGGTGGATGGTGTAGGCGCTGGTGCTAGTTCTGAAGCGTTGGGTGGTGTTGGTGTTGGTTTTGCTGGTGGTGGTGGTGGTGTTGGTTTTGCTACTGTTGCTGGGGTTGTTGCTGTTATAGTTGCTTCTGTTGTTGCTGCTACAGTTGTTGCTGCCATCCCTGCTACTGGTGGTGTTGATGGTTGTGTCACTGGGGTGGGTAGGAGAGGTGGCCTCAACCTTTTAGCCTGAGGGCAGAAAGCCCTTAGGTGGGTTCCTTCACCACAAACGACACACCTAGGTCTTCTGCCCTCGACAATTACCGTGAGGTGGCTGCCGTCAGTGAGGTCTATTACCTCTGGGATCTCCTCAATGCTTTTTTGGTCCGCTTGGATCAGGAGCTCCATCCCAGATCCGGACCAGTTCTCCTGCTTTTCTTTTGCTATTGCTATTATTTTTGTGTTGGCTTCGATGTCGGCGAGGACGGCTGCTATTAGCCAGGGAATTTCGATGGCCGGTGGAACGTGGGTCACCCTGATCTTTACGAGTCTCTGGCCAGAATAGCTTGGGACGAGTGTGAAATCGTCACTTCTTAATGGGGCCATGGAGTGTTCTCTAGCTTCCTCTGGTGTTTCAAAGAACACGTCCACGGTTCCATACTTTTGCCCACGTCTGATGTGGGTTTTTCTTGCCCACACATGTCCCAAAGCTTTTTGGATTTGGGATCCGGATGCCCGTTCCACTCGGCGCGATTTTACATTTATTGTTCTATACGACACGGTGCATAGGCGCCGATGCTCCATTTTATTAGGTGGGGGGGGGCTGACCCTGTAGCCATCTTTCTTTACCATTTGTTTGGCATTTTCTAAATCCTCCTTAGTTACCGTAAATGCTTCGAACTGTTTTGCTACTCTGGCGAAACTGAGGGTCGGTTTTATAATGTCATTGTTGTTGTTGTTGCTATCGTTATTTGTGTTAATATTAATTTTAGTTTCAGTTGTGGTGGTGGTGACGTCAGTCGTCTTTGGTGGGGAAGAGTCCATTTTGCTTGATTTCATTTCGACATAACGAGTTAATTTATTTTTTTCTTCTTTTGTTTCTGTTGTCGCGGTGGTGGTGGGGATGGTGGTTGTCGCGGTGGTGGTGGTGGTGGAGGCTTTAACTCCTGCAGTCATTGGTAATGGCGGGAAATGAATGTCTGCCTGAGACAAATTTAAAATATTGCTACTGCTTATATTTTTTTTGTGTTGGCAAACGTAGTAACATTTACAATGGTGGTGTCGGTGTGAGGTGTTAATTTGTGAGGAAGGCGTTCAGCTACTTGGTGCAGAGTTGAATTAGCCATTTTTTTCAAAGAAATTTTTTGATAATAATAAAAGTTTAAATTTTGGGCACAAGGCCCCAATCTTTTTGGGTGTCCGTTTCGGAAAACAATGTATGTGCGCTTATAAACAGTTAACAATAAAATTTTCCATAAATGACAATTTTTAACAAACGGAAATAACAAACATTTGCGGAGCTCACGATGATACGATTTACTACGTAGGTCGCCAATAATAATAATAATAATAATAATAATAATAAAGGAAGAAGAAAAAACTTACAAATAGCTAGGTGTTTGTGAAGGAGACGGAATCAAGCACTCGACAATGAGGGAAAGGATAAGGAAGGAATGTTACCGCAGAGTAAGAGCAATCTTAAGAACGGAATTGAATGCAAGGAATAGGATCGATGCCATAAACACGCTGCCATACCAGTAGTAACCTACAGTTACAATGTCATCAACTGGTCAAGCACAGAGATCCGTAGGCTCGATACAAAAATTCGAAAATTCTTAACCATGCACAGAATGCATCACCCTAAGGCAGATATAGATAGAATATATCTCCCTAGGAAAGAAGGAGGACGTGGGTTAATCCAGTTAGACATTGTGTTGAAAACTGCAACAATTGGATTATCTACATATCTAAGGGAATCACATGATTGGATGATCAAACTCGTTTTGAAACACGAACGCATCAAAAGATCATATTCCATTACAAAAGATGCACAAAGATACAGTAACGGACTACAAATTTCAGAAGTCCCATTTACTGCTGAAATGGAAAACACAGAAAAAGCAAAGCAGGTAAAAGTAACTGCAAAGAAAGAACTGCTACAGAAACTGGCTAAGAAATGGCAAGAAAAGCCTCTGTATGGAAAATACCCAGAGCGAGCTAACAATCCTGATGTTGACAAAACTTTAACCCATCAGTGGTTGGCATCCTCTGGACTGAAATCGGAGACTGAAGGACTGATTATATCAGCACAAGATCAGTGTCTGCCAACAAAAAATTACCAAGCCAACATAATAAAAAATGAATGCAGCCCTTTATACCGTGTATGCAAAAAACAAATAGAGACCATTGACCATATAATTTCAATGTGCAGTCCTATAGCTCCAACCGAATACCTAAACAGGCACGACAGAGCTGCACAATACATACATTGGATAATGTGTAAGCATTTTGACCTGCCCCATCAAAAGAATTGGTGGGAGCATCAACCTCCTCCCATACTTGAAAAAGATCACATCTCAATCTTGTGGAACTTTAGCATCCAAACAGACCGAAAAATAGATGCAAATAGACCTGATATAATATTGAAGGACTTTAAAAAGAGGGTATGCCTGCTAATTGATATGTCTGTTCCAATAGACAAGAATGTATCTATAAAAATATTTAAAAAATTGAGCAAGTATAAGGACCTGGAGATAGAAATTGGAAAAATGTGGAAATTGAGAACTAAAACAATACCAGTGGTTGTAGGCGCTCTGGGAATGATACCTAAGGGGTCTAATGATTACTTATCGCAAATCCCAGGAAACCCGCGTATAGGAGAAATACAAAAGATAGTACTAATGGGAACTGCCCATATACTAAGGAAGATTCTGTCAATATAAGTACATCACAAGTCTAAACACTAAAGTTGCATGTGTGAGTATGTATGTTCTTTCTGGAACATGGCGGACCTTGTTGTCTCTTGAGGTCACTGGTTGTGACTTGGTGATAACTCGTATGAACATAAAGCAAGATAAATGCAACTGTAATAATAATAATAATAATAATAATAATAATAATAATAATAATAATAATAATAATAATAATAGTACTAATGGGAACTGCCCATATACTATAGTACTAATGGGAACTGCCCATATACTAAGGAAGATTCTGTCAATATAAGTACATCACAAGTCTAAACACTAAAGATGCATGTGTGAGTATGTATGTTCTTTCTTGAACATGGCGGACTTTGTTGTCTCTTGAGGTCACTGGTTGTGACTTGGTGATAACTCGTATGAACAAAAAGCAAGATAAATGCAACTGTAATAATAATAATAATAATAACCTTCCCTTGACCATCTTTCTCTCTTTTTCTTTGGATTTCTTGGTGGTGAGCATGGAGGGCCAACAGTAGGATTATTCCGGTTATGGGAGGTCTCCAGCTCCGAAGTTATGGGAAAGTCAAGCTATTAGCACAAAGTCAGCGAAGGGAAAATGAAACATGTGTCAGTGAAAACAAGGTAAATTGTAACACTTCGAATCCCAGGATTGTGGCGAAATCACTGACAACAGAACAAATTAAAGAAAGGATCGAACAAGTGGAGGGAGTGCATGCTCAAGATGAAACTCAAAAGGAAAACAATGAGATGGTAAATGATAAAGAAATGAATGAGAATGAACTTCCCAACTTGAAGGATGAAATTATGATCGAATGGATGAAAATGAAAGAATCTGACATGGGAGAACGAGACACCCTCCCTAAGATCCAGAACCCCAAACAGAACCAAAAGATAATACACAAGACTAACATAATTCTCAAAAACATTATCATCACAAACAAACTAAACACTACTGGAGTGAAAATGAAAAATCAAAGGAATTCCCACAAGAAATCTACTTGGCAAGAGAACATCAATTGCCAAATAAACCTTCTCCGATCTGACATAGAAATGTTAACAAACTATAAAGTAGGTGAACATGTTAAACAAACTAAACTAGGAAAATTGAAAAGAAAATACAGTATAAAATCGACAAGTGACATAGATATGCTGATAGAAATAATCAAGCAAAAATTGTCGGCCAAAGCTGCTCACATAAGGCGCTTTGAAAAATGATCAATATTCTATAAGGTCAATAATATGTTCAAAAACAACCAAAGAAAATTCTACACAAAAATTGATAAGTCAACAATAACTGCTAAATCAATACCACCCAAGGAGGAAGAGCAAGAATTCTGGGAAAAGATCTGGGCCGAAGAAAAAGTTCATAATATACATGCCACATGGATAGACAGACAAATGAAAGATACAGCTCACCTTGACGAACAAATATGGGAAAATATAACAGTTGAACAGTTGCATTTGGCTCTTAGAAAAACCAGCAAATTGTTGGATAAAAGCCTCCACAGAGTCGTATGAGCTGTTAGCCCAGCTTTACAATGAAATAGTTAAGCTGCCTATTCTGAGTGAGGTCATGTTGAAAAGGAGTGGAAAAGATGGGAAAGACCACTTACCTTACTTCTCGTAGAGGAAGGATGGTTTGTCCATCCTTTTCACATCTTGTGGCCTCCTCCGGAAGGATGTCCTTATAAATCCTCCTGGAGAGTGCTTGTCCGAAGTCTCCGATGTCTTTGGGGAATTTTTGTTTTAGCGTCGTCTACGTTTTCTGTGTGATGCGAGTGATTTGTATGTGTGGAGGTGGTGTGAACTTTTGGGTTGTTGTGTAGTCTTTTTCTGTGATGCTGGTGTTGTGTTGCATGTAGTGTAATAATTGGTTGTTGTTCAAATTTAATGCTGTCTAGTGTGTATCGTTTTGGTTGTTTTGTTTTGTTTGCGTTTGTTGTGGGTTTGTTTCTGTTAAGCTTTTTGGTGACTTTTGTGGTGTTGGTGCTGGTTGTGTTGGGGTTAATGATGGTGATGGTGTTGGTGTTTGTGGTGATGGGTTGGTGATGCTGTTGTGGATGGTGGCATATCTGTCCTAACTTTTTTTGTTTGATAATTTATTTGTTTTCCTCTGTATTTTGTTTTTGGAGAGGGAAGAAAGATAATTTTTTTTCTTTTTTGGTTTCTTTTTTTCTTTTTTCCTGATACCGTTTCCCACTCCTCGTCGTCACAATCTGTCTCCAGTTGCGATAAGCCGGGGAGTGGAAAATCCTCCACAGGCGTTGGTTTTGGTTGTGGCGTGGTGGATGTTGGAGGCCCTGGTGCCAGTTCTGGCGCATTAGGTGGTGGTGGTGTTGGTTTTGCTACTGTTGCTGGGGTTGTTGCTGTTACATTTGCTTCTGTTGTTGCTGCTACAGTTGTTGCTGCCATTTCTGCTGCTGGTGGTGTTGATGGTTGAGTCACTGGGGTGGGTAAGAGAGGTAGCCTCAACCTTTTAGCCTGAGAGCAGAAAACCCTCAGGTTGGTTTCTTCACCACAAACGACACACCTAGGCCTTCTACCCTCGACGATTACGGTGAGGTGGCTGTCATCAGTGAGGTCTATTACCTCTGGGATCTTCTCAATGCTTTTATGGTCCGCTTGGATCAGGAGCTCCATCCCAGATCCGGACCAATTCTCCTGCTTTTCTTTCGCTATTTCGATTATCTTGGTGTTGGCGTCGATGCCGGCGAGGACGGCAGCCATTAGCCAGGGAATTTCGATGGCAGGTGGAACGTGGGTCACCCTGGTCTTCACAAGTCTTTGGCCACAATAGCTTGGGACGAGTGTGAAGTCGTTACTTCTTAATGGGACCATGGAGTGGTCTCTGGCCTCCTGTGGTGTTTCGAAGAACACGTCCACGGTTCCATATTTCTGCACACGTCTGATGTGTTTTTTTTTGCTCACACATGTCCCGAAGCTTTTTGGATTTGAGACTCGGATGCCCGTTCCACACGGCGCGAATTTATGTTAATTGTCCGATAAGACACGGTGCATAGACGACGATGCTCCATTTGATTAGGTGTGTGTGTATGGGGGGGAGGCTGACTCTGTACCTATCTTTCTTTACCATTCTTTTTGCTTCTTCTAATTCCTCCTGAGTTACCTGGATCGCTTCGCACGTTTTTGTTACTCTGGCAAAACTCAGGGTAGTTTTCTTAATTTCATTGTTGCTGTTGTTGTTATCGTTATTTTTGTTATTGTTAATTTTAGTTTCAGTTGTGGTAGTGGTGGCGTCAGTGGTGTTCGGTGTGGAAGAGTTCATTTTGGTTGAATTCATTTCAATATCACGAGTTAATTTATTTTTTCTGTTGTTTCTGTTGTCGCTGTGGTGCTGGTGGTGGGGGCGGCTTTAACACCTGCAGTCATTGGTAATGGCGGGAAATGAATGTCTGGCTGAGACATATTTAAAATATTGCTACTGTTTATATTTTTAGTATTGGCAAACGTAGTAATATTTACAATGGTGGTGTCGGTGTGAGGTGTTAGTTTGTGGGGAAGGAGTGACTCTGAGTATTCCATGATTTTTCAAAGAAATTTGTTTTGTTTGATAATTATAAAAAGTTTCAATTTTGGGCTGAAGACCCCAATATTTTTTAGTGTCCTTTTCAGAAATCAATGTATGTGCACGTATATACATTTAACAATAAAAATTGTCCATAAATAGCAATTTTAAATAACTGAAAATAACAAACCTTTGCGGAGCTCACGACGATACGATAAACTACGTAGGTCGCCAATAATAATAATAATAATAATAATAATAATAATAATAATAATAATAATAATAATAATAATAATAATAATAATAATAATAATAATAATAATAAGGAAATTATTGTGTACAGTGCTCAGGTGTATTACAACTCATCAAAGGTGCATGTATAGTACATAGAATGATGTTCAAATGTCAGGAAAATTAACAGTGTATGAATCATGAAATACATGTGTGCGTGTGTATGGAGGAAGGACATCAGATGCAGTGTTGGCGAATCTCTTGAAGCATGGAGGTTTTAAAGGATGCAGTGTCTCAACAGCTGACAACTGATGCAGGTAGTTTGTTCCATGCTTCAGCGTTTCTAGGCATCAAAAATTGCTTCCGAAAGTGTTGGGAACTGCGCTGTTTTCTGACTTTGTAGGCATGCGCACGTTTGTTATATCGATGCTATCTCTCTAGATCCGACCTGTTCAGCTAAAATATCCCATGATAGCCGTATCAAATGCTCCTCGAGTAGGATGTGACTTTTCCCCACGTAGGTTGGTCTTCCAGTTAGTCGTGATTTAATTTTGAATCTAGAATGATTGAAATCCAAACATTCTTTGGATTTGGCAATTTTCTTTATGAAATAATGTCTGAAAAGTTACTAAAATTTTCTTAAAAAGTATATTTATTTGACATATTGAACCGTGGAATGGGCATACTCACCAGATAAAACGTATTATTCACTTTCAATGTATTAATTTGTTGCATTGTCAAAAGATTATATCTTTGTAGGCAATGTGTATCCGGCAATCCCAGCAAGTATTCATCCTCCCCAGGGAGATTAAATTCAAAGTCAGCTTTAGTGAGATTTAAAATTAGAATATTGAATACTCAATTTTGTGATTGAACTGCCCTGTTTGAGTTGAAAGTGTCTTCCACACCTACAGACGTATCAGGCTTCAGATTTGTTTGATGGTAAACATCTGAGAGTACAGCCTGTCAAAACTAATCGGCAGCTTCTGCTTCTATTAATTTTTATTTTTGCTCAAGGCCACAACATACCATCCGGTCCAGAAAGTGAATCGATGATTTTATAATTTTGCGACTAACACACTAACCACTATGCCGTGTGGTATTTTAGTATTAGCCAACACTTTTAGAGAGGGAAAATCGACTAAATCACCCCTAGTGCGTTACTGGTACTTTGTTTTATCGAAACGGCCCAATAAGGATGAAAGGCACAGCTAACGTCGGTAGTATTTGAACTCAGAAATCATAATGGGCGTACATACCACAAAGCATGTTATCCGATGCTCTACCGACACTGCTATTCTAGTGCCCTATAGTACTACTAAATATGAATATCATTCATTGTTCCGTTGCGATTTTGGTTGTCACTGATATTCCATGAAATGTATTGGCAGAAACAGAAAGGAAATCTAAATAATTGTCAGTGTTTGACTTTTTCCAATCTGTGTATGTAGAAATAATATCAAGAATCTCTATACTTCCATTAAGATCAATAACCTACCTTCATTTTAAAACATGATTGCAAATTTAAAACTTTGACCAAGCAGATACAAGAGAGGAATTTACTTTATGAAATTATTTCAATTTTTTTTTATCTTTGTTATATCCTTTCAACTAAATAAACTAAATAAATAACTCTTGAAGTCTGAATAATCTATATGGAAAATTCTAAATTCGAATTGCATATATCTCCGGCTTTCGTTTTCTGATGCAATCATGGATATTTTCAGTAAGAAATTAACACATTTTCATATAAGTTTAGGAGTGGCATTACTCAGGTTAAAAGATAACATCATCAATGTCTAGCATACTTTTACTGCAAAGGTAGCCATAAAATTAGGACGATATAATGCAGTAGTGTAATTTCAGCTGAACACGTTTAATCTTTTTTTATCAATATTGTTCGGGCAACATCAATTTAATGCTGGTAATTAAATACAGCTCTCTAAAATTTAGCAGAATTTCTCTTTTTGTTTTCTTTTAACGAAACCAATGACATCCTGCTTTTACTCTATCCATTACGAAAAAACATAAAAATTGCTTTTGCTCTGCCATTATCCATTAGAAAAACATTTTTATGTGAACTTTAAATTATAACCTCAAGTTTCATAGATGGCTGAATAAATAGAATATCAGTCTGCTGACTAAAGGGTTGAAAGTGCTGTGTGATATCTCAGACACTGCATAATGCCATTGGTAAATATACTTAAATCGCGTATACTACAATTCAGCAAGCTTTCAATATGTTGTCCCGATCTCAATCATAATTGTTTCTACTATTGGCACAAGGCCAGCAATTACCCAGCACATTACTGGTACTTTATTTTATCGACCCCGTAAGGATGAAAGGCTAAGTTAACCTTGGCGGGATTTGAAATCAGAATGGCAAGGGCCGTAACTCTATGCATCAAAACTCAATCATAATACGCTTGAATAATAGCTATAATCATGAGTATTCTAACTATAACCATCACTTCTTTTTTATCAAAAATGATGTACCTAAATCTATATTGTCCAATATAGTGATAGATGATTTTTTTTTTTTAGTTTAAATTAATGGAAATATGATTGCTAATACGAGCGGCTGGTTAGAGCGTCAAATAAGTACTATGTATACGTAAAGCATTCCAGCGTAACCAAAAATAGACTAGTGCATAATAGATGAGCGTTTTATCAGTTTGTTGTGATATGCTCAAATTTTATCAGGTGGTAAAGACATTAATCCCAGACACATAGAGGGTAAATTTTTCATCAATATAAAACAAAATAAGATAAAATATAAAATCCAAACAGAGAAGTCAATGGGGGAGGGGGTGCAAAATAAGCATAAAAAAAGAGAAAGAAAACAGGTGAAGCAAGGGAAGCTGTAAAGCTGCCTAGATGTTTTGTTGTTGCATCTGTTCATAGCCTCCGTGTAGTCAAAGATTCTGTTTATACTGTAGTTGGTAGATCTTTTACAACATATTCCCGTCACACTTATAATTGTTAGGTCTATTGAAGATATACATACTGATTATATACAAACCCATTTTGAGGAACCGTTTAACCATTATTTAAGGACGGAGCGAAAACTGTGCCTGTGTTCATTACGTGTTATATAAAAATCCTTCATAGTAAAGCTTCTCCTGCTATCTGCTATATTAATAGTATGATTATTTCATTGCTGTAGTATTAGTTGTATTATATGTTGAAGGATTGGCAATATCAGTAGAGCGACAGACAACATGCTTTGCGGTATAGAGTTACGGCTCTTTAAGTTCTGGGTTCAAATCCCACCGAGGTTAGCTTTCTCTTTCATCCTTAAAGGGTCGATAAGATAAGTGAAACAATTGTTCTCGGTATGGTGAACTAACTGTTGTGTTTCTACTTCTAGCAAAATCGTCCCATGTACCGAGTGCTCTACCACTACGGATATTACCTTCCAGTGTTCTACCTCTCTCTTGCTCTCTCTCTCTCTCTCTCTCTCTCTCTCTATATATATATATATATATATATATATATATATATATATATATATAAAGACTAAATAGTGAGTCTCATTATTTAACTTTAATGAAGTGAAATATTTAAACTCCACTTCGCTTCTTTCTCCCATTCAAACACATACGTATATATATATATATATATATATATATATATATATATATATATATATATATAGAGAGAGAGAGAGAGAGAGAGAAAGCGAGAGAGAGGGAGCGGTAGAATACTGGAAAGTAATATCCGTAGTGGTAGAGCACTCAGTCCACGGGACGAGTTAGGTAGAAGTGGTAACACAACAGTTCGTTCACAATACTGAGAACAATTGCTTCACCTGAACAGATCCTCAGTTAGTTCTGTATATATATATATATATATATATATACAATGAGTTATATTTTCAACAATAGTAATCCTATGCTGTTATCTAATCTCAAAGAATTTTCCTTTGTACTGAAAGTACCTATAAGACAAATATGGAAGAGAAAATACATTTTAATATAATATGTGCGTACATGTAAAATATATATTGAAATATAAGTAATTTCTCAAAAACAAACTATGCACAAGATGATGTATCGAATGATACACATACGAAACTCACACACATACATAAATTAATATTTTGTTCTCAGCTGAACATATGTATAATCATGCACGCACAAGTGTGAATGAGGTTACTCCATCAAATTAAAGTTTATCGATATTGTAGGTGAGCCTGTAGCAGTGGAGACCTCTGCCGTTTTTGGCACCCGGACCACATCCCTACTCACTGCTATCGGAGTGCAGTTGGCTGCCCAGAGGTACAAGCTACTCACGGGGCAGTGGCTGTTCCAAGGCGACTCAAGGTAGCCACTAAACACCTATCCTCAATCCGGCCCGTTATGGCTCATGAACATAAGAGCGAAGTGTTGCTGAAAAAACAAATATATGCTTTGCACACGCAGTGGTCCGCCAAAAATCGGATTGTAGATTTGTTGTCACACTGTGCCTTCGCCACTGAGGCCAACCGAACGGATTTCGCCCCCCCCCCTCAAATCTCTAAGTCTACTTACCCTAGCTCTAACAATGCTTCACGCTGAAGAATCTGTCGAACGCCAATCTCACCACGAACACGTCGGCTGCGAGGACTTTCCTAATGGCCTCTTCTAGTTCTCTAATCGATTCTCTCTTTAGTCTAGATTTCTCTATGGCTTCTCCATTACTGAACCTTATAAATGTTGCACAAATTGCACTTCTCAGGATGAAGCATCATCTGTTGTTGATGATTATACCCGTCATCATTGCCATCATCATCATCGTTTCACGTCTATCTTCCACGCTAGCATGGGTTTAGACGGAATTGTCCCAATTGAGGCAAGATGGTCGTCTCGCTCGTATAGGACTGTCTGGCAGGTTTTCTACGGCTGGATGCCTTTCCTAACCCCAACCACTTTTAGAGTGTGGACTGAGAGGTTTTTACCGTGTTATCTACACCGCCACATTACAGCGTGGACTGTGTGACTTATTTTTTGTCGTGACACCTACACGAACTCATTTATTTAGGACTGGATGTTGTGGTACCAACATAACTTTACAGAGGAAGGGTGGTGTTGATGGGGGTGGGGAGTTGGGGTAGTGGGAGGGGGGTGTATATTTGTTTAAGATGTGCCTACTGACTGTAGGTTTCGCTTTATACTTAGGCAAGGCGGGTTTTCTATATTACTGCGTGGCGCCAAAGATCTCGGTCCAGTGACATAGTCTTAGATAGGTGTAAGTGTGTACGGTCAGAATTTATCAAATCGTCCCAGGTTTTTCTGGGTCTGCCTACTCCGTAACTTCCGTCAAATTTGATCGCCCTGTACTTTTTTATACAGTTGTCGTCTTTCATGCGCATCACGTGACCATACCAACGTAGTCTTCTCTCCAGTAAACAGCATCTGATCCCTCTTATACCTAATTTCTCACTTAGTTCATTTATGCTTTGCTGTTCACGTGTATTACCATTACACATCCAGCGGAGCATGCATGCTTCGTTTCTCTCCAGCCTGCGCAGATCCTCTGCACACAATGACCATGTCTCACTGCCATGTAACATAGCTCTTCGTATGCAGGCATCATACATTCTGCCTTTCATTTTTAGAGAGAAACATTTAGCGGCCAATAGTGGTATAAGCTCTCTGAACTCTTTCCATCCCGTTCGACTCTGGCTACTGTACTTTCTGAGCACCCTCCACCACTGGTGATTTTTGTCACCCAGGTTACGGAAGGTGTCCACTATTTCTATAGAGCCATCAGGGCAATAGATGGGGCTAGTATCCTGTGGGCGCTTGCTACTTATTGCACCTGAGCACCGGCCACATATAAAATCTACGTTCTCAGATAGCTTAACTGTGATCCCACTACATCTTTTATGCACCCGTACTTGCATTTGGGACATAAAATGGAATTTCTGCCTACTCCTTTCCTGCGCACTGAGCATGGCCATTTCCCAGAGGAGACCTGTGCCCTATTTTCCTTCCTGCATACTAGAACTTTAGTCTTAGATAAATTAACTTTAAGGCCTTTGGATTCTAGGCCATGCTTCTTGTTTGGAATTTCTTCTCTAGTTCAGCCATCGATTCAACCATAAGCGTTAGATCGTCTGCATAGAGAAGTTCCCATGGGCAGCCGTTCTTGAACTCCTCTGTTATGGCCTGAAGGGCAATAATAATAAGGACAGAGCCCTGATGGACACCAACTTTTACGCTAAATTCTTCACTATATTCGTTGTTAATTCTAACCTTGGTGATTGTTTCTTTATACATGGCTTGTATAGCCCTCACAAGCCATTCATCAACCACTGGTTTTGTAAGGGCCCGCCAGATAATGGCGCGGGAGACTCTGTCAAAGGCTTTCTCCAAGTCAACAAAAGCTAAGTAAAGGGGTTTACTTTTAGCTAGCTACTTCTCCTGTAGTTGTCGTACAAGGAAAAGGGCGTCTGTTGTACTTTTACCTGACACAAACCCAAACTGCATTTCGTCTAGATCAATTTACTCTCTCATTAGTTGTGCTATAAGTTTTTCTGTGATCTTCATGAGTTGGACAATTAATTTAATGCCTCTATAGTTTCCTCTATCTAGTGCATCTCCTTTACCCTTGTAGCAGTTAATGTTGATGCTGCTACGCCAGTCATTTGGTATGACCCCGTTCTGTATAACTTGGTTTACTATCCGTGTGACCATAGTGTGTCCTACCGTTACAGATGCTTTCAGCATTTCAGCAACTATCTCCATAGACCCAGCTGCCTTGCCTGTCTTCATATCTTTGGTTACCTTACTTATAATACTACCTTCAATTTGCACTGCTGGCCCCTCTATTGGATCGATGTGGGGCAGACTATCTTTGTCCCATTTATTCTCCTTATTTAGTAGCCTCTCGTAGTGACACTTACAATCTACCTTTTATCAGCGTCAGTGATGGCAAGTACACCATCATCATTACGGACACACTTCTCCCCGACAATATCACGGTTTTCCTTGACACATTGCCTGAACACCTCACGTTTTTGGTCCTCGCGTTGTAGAACATGCTTGAACTTTCTTTCTTCTGCTTCTCTTCTTGCGAAGTACACTTGTCTCCTAGCTTCCCTCCTGGCCACTTGATAGTCTTCTCTACTTCCTCCATCCCGTCATACTTTCCAAGCCTGATCTTTGGCCTTGATTGACTCCGCCACCTACTGTTCCACCACCAAGTTACTCTCCTCCTGCCTATAGGTCTGCTCCAGCCACAGATTTCATCAGTCTCCTTCAGTATGTTAACTTTCAGGAATTCCTAATGTTCCTCTATATTGTACGACTCTCATTGCTCTTCCTTACTGTCAAAAGCATCAAGTAGTATGCTTTTAAATTTGTTACTGGCTGCGGGGTCCTTTAACTTTCATATTTTTTCCTTGGGGTAGTCCTCCTCTGTTGTCGAGTAGGTCATATCCTGACTATGACGTCGCCAACAATCAGGCTATGTTGGGAGGTGCATTCTTCATGGGAGAGGGATTTAGTGTTTACACCAGGCACTCTGTCACGTCTTCTGGTAAGGATATAATCTATCTGACTGGCGTGTTCCCCTGATCTATAGGTGATCAAGTGATTGTCTCGCTTTTTGAAGTTTGTGTTACAGATAGTTAGGTTATTTGCGTCACAGAATTTCAGGATTCTAGAGCCTTCCTCATTTCTAGTACCAAACCCATAGCCTCTGTGGATTCCGTCATAGCCGTCACAATGTTGTCCAACATGACCATTTAGGTCGCTAGCAATAATAATGTAGTCACTGTCGGTTATTTGGGAGGTAGTGAGCATTAGCGACTCATAGAATCTGTCTTTTATAAACCCAGGCAGTCCAGATTGGGGTGCAGACGCGGATATTATTGTCACAGTAGTTATATTTAGGACAAGTCTTATTTTAATTATTCTGTGGTTCATTTTATTTAGGTCTATTATCTTATCTACCCATTTTTCTGCTAACATGATTCCTACTCCACCCAGCCCATCGTCATTTCCCACCCAGAAAAGTTTATAACATCGTTTTTTACCCACAATGAATCTCGCAGACCCACCCTCCACCTGGTCTCTTGAAAACAGCAGACATCAACTTCCTTATGTTCAAGCAACTCTACAACCTCGTTAGAGCGACCTTTTAAGGTGCCTACATTCATGGTACAAACTCTGAAGATTTGGATTGCGTTTGGTGGGTGGGATGGATAAGGCACATAGTGGGGTGAGGGAGATGGGTTATGTTAGTCATCCGCGACCGAAATAAAGAGGAGTCCTTGCATTCTCGTCCGGCAACATGAGGTGAATTTATCTTTATCTTTGGCATTGTCATTGAGTGTCTAGATTTTTCAGACTCTCCAGAATTCCCGAGTCCATCTAGCATATTGAAAAGCAACCAGGTCTAAAATTAAGAAGTGATAGCCGAGGCGCTGGGTTTTTGAAAAAGATTGGTAGGAGAAACATATTATAAGCTGCTGAATTATGATTCGATCAAATAATAATGGTGGCGAGTGGGGGCGAGAGGGAGGGATTTGGGGGAGTTAGTGAGAAGGTTATTTTATAATATAATCCTAGAAATTTTACCATAATTAAACGAGCATATAACAGTAATAAGAGTTTAAATACAAGTAGAAGATTGTTTTCGAGGGTCTGAAAAAATGATGGGATTTTTAAAATGCAAGAAGATTGTTTTGAACGATCAGACAGAATTAT
>OZ024740.1:184252645-184297645 GCA_964016885.1 Eledone cirrhosa
TGCCTGTACAGGTAATCAAAGTGTGTATACATATTTCGGGGACACCATATATATATATATACCGGGGTCCCTAAAAAAGTATACACCATTCTGATATATATATTGCCTGTACAGGTAATCAAAGTGTGTATACATTTTTCGGGGACACCATATATATATACCGGGGTCCCTAAAAATGTATACACCATTCTAATATATATATTGCCTGTACAGGTAATCAAAGTGTGTATGCATATTTCGGGGACACCATATATATATATACCGGTGTCCCTAAAAATGTATACACCATTCTAATATATATATTGCCTGTACAGGTAATCAAAGTGTGTATACATATTTCGGGGACACCATATATATATATATATATACCGGGGTCCCTAAAAATGTATACACCATTCTAATATATATATTGCCTGTACAGGTAATCAAAGTGTGTATACATTTTTCGGGGACACCATATATATATATACCGGTGTCCCTAAAAATGTATACACCATTCTATTATATATATTGCCTGTACAGGTAATCAAAGTGTGTATACATTTTTGGGGACACCATATATATATATATATATATATATATATACCGGGATCCCTAAAAATGTATACACCATTCTAATATATATATATTGCCGGTACAGGTAATCAAAGTGTGTGTACATTTTTAGGGGACACCATATATATATATATATATATATATACCGGTGTCCCTAAAAAAGTATACACCATTCTAATATATATATTGCCTGTACAGGTAATCAAAGTGTGTATACATATTTCGGGGAGACCATATATATATATATACCGGGGTCCCTAAAAATGTATACACCATTCTAATATATATATTGCCTGTACAGGTAATCAAAGTGTGTATACATTTTTCGGGGACACCATATATATATATATACCGGTGTCCCTAAAAATGTATACACCATTCTAATATATATATTGCCTGTACAGGTAATCAAAGTGTGTATACATATTTCGGGGATACCATATATATATATATACCGGGGTCCCTAAAAAAGTATACACCATTCTAATATATATATTGCCTGTACAGGTAATCAAAGTGTGTATACATTTTTCGGGGACACCACATATATATACCGGGGTCCCTAAAAATGTATACACCATTCTAATATATATATTGCCTGTACAGGTAATCAAAGTGTGTATGCATATTTCGGGGACACCATATATATATATACCGGTGTCCCTAAAAATGTATACACCATTCTAATATATATATTTCCTGTACAGGTAATCAAAGTGTTTACATTTTTCCGGGACACTATATATATATATATATATATACCGGGGTCCCTAAAAATGTATACACCATTCTGATATATATATTGCCTGTACAGGTAATCAAAGTGTGTATACATTTTTGGGGACACCATATATATATATATATATATATATATACCGGGATCCCTAAAAATGTATACACCATTCTAATATATATATTGCCTGTACAGGTAATCAAAGTGTGTATACATTTTTCGGGGACACCATATATATATATATATATATATATATATATATATATATATATATATATATATATATATACCGGGGTCCCTAAAAATGTATACACACTTCTAATATATATATTGCCTGTACAGGTAATCAAAGTGTGTATACATTTTTCGGGGACACCATATATATATATATATATATATATATATATATATACCGGGGTCCCTAAAAATGTATACACACTTCTAATATATATATTGCTTGTACAGGTAATCAAAGTGTGTATACATTTTTGGGGACACCATATATATATATATATATACCGGGATCCCTAAAAATGTATACACCATTCTAATATATATATTGCCTGTACAGGTAATCAAAGTGTGTATACATTTTTCGGGACACCATATATATATATATACCGAGGTCCCTAAAAATGTATACACCATTCTAATATATATATATTGCCTGTACAGATAATCAAAGTGTGTATACATTTTTCGGGGACACCATATATATATATATATATATATATATATATATATATATATATATATATATATATATATATAAATATATATATATATATATACCGGGGTCCATAAAAATGTATACATCAATCTAATATATATATTGCCTGTACAGGTAATCAAAGTGTGTAAACATTTTTCGGGGACACCATATACATATACCGGGGTCCCTAAAAATGTATACACCATCCTAATAAATAATGCATGTATAGGCAATCAAAGTGGGTATACTTGTTTGGGGGGGACAACCTGTATATACACAAATATGAACATATATATAGAGAGAAAGTGTGTGGAAGCAAGCAAGGAAGCAAGATCAGAGTTTTAGTAGTATATATATATATATATATATATATATATATATATATATATATATATGTAAATATATATATATATATATATAAATATTTATATATATATATATGTATAAGAAAACATACCCTTTCCCCTCACACATGCGTATATACATATATATATATATATATATATATATATATATATATATATATATATATATATATCAGCATGTGGGAAGGGAGTGGGTATGTTTTATTACATATATGAATCACCACCTGAAAGTTATAATACACTTAAAGAAAAATGTGTTAGATAAAGGCTTTCAGCTCACCAGCTGAGAAAACAGTGCATACTACTGCTAAGATTGTGCAATTAGTTGTTAATGATGCACTTGAATCTCAACAGGCAAATTCTATAATTGTAAATCATGCTAAACCGGTGAAATAAAAACGTTAATAAACATTTTTTTTAAAGAATATATGAATTTAACAAGACTAACAAGTTATGACTGAATATAAAACACATTACTAGAGGACACGAAAAATAACCAATAAGTAATGAAGTGAATAAGATCATGATTCAGCTGTTGATTCATAGAAATATATATATATATACATATAGATATACAAATTAGAAAGCTTAAATAACATACACTTATTGAAACTTAAAAATAACTTGTGAAGTGTATTTTGCAGTTGGAGCACTAGTAAATGTGTGAAATAAATATATACTGTAATATATATCTTTCTTTCTATATACGATTTCTATATGCTTGTATGTATTAATGTAAACACACACACACACACACAACACACATAGACACAGACACATGCACATATATATATATATATATGTGTGTGTATATATATAAATATATATATATATATATATATAAATATATATGCATATATATATATATGTGTGTGTGTGTGTGTGATGCGTATGAAGGATGGCAGCTGCATAAAAAGCTGCAAAGCACTAAAAGTCGATGAAGCCTTGGCATGGTGAGACACAAGAAGACCTGTGATGAGGTGATAAAAGCTGACCTTGCGCAATTGCACCTTCAAAGTTGATGGCATAAGATCGAGACCTGTGGCGTTACGCAGTAATACAGGAGATCTGACTACCCACGAGTACAAGCCGAAGCTGAAGCATATAGATAGTATGCCTTCACCGCCCTCCCACTGTTAAATTGTCGTGGAGGCGTCACGATAAAAAGCACACAGTCAACACTGTAAAGTGGACATGTAGGCGCCACGGTAAAAAAGCACCCAGAATTCATTGTAAATGAGGTTGGTGTTAGGAAGGGCCTCCCGCTGTTGAAATCAAGCCAAAATCAGTTCCATATCAGCAAGGCATGGTCACCTGACAACAGGACAATCCGTCTAAGCTATGCTAATGTGGAAGAATGGACGTAAAATGGTGATGATGATGAAGATAATTATGATGATGATGATATATATATATATATATATATGAATAATATGGAACACATTTTCTCATAACCGTTCGATTAAGAAATTGTTGCGGAAAAAACAGTCAGAGCATACACATGAGTTAATTTTACTTGGACGAATGTCTCCAAGTCCATGCGTATGTATTTTCTAGGGCGTGTAAAATTCCCGAGATCCATGGACGGGTTCTCTCCAGCGGTCTCTGCCCCTCATTGTCGCTGCCATGTCCTGCGTCTCCAACAGACCAGTGTCTGTCCTTAGGGCATCAACATACGTTAACCTTGGTCTTCCTCTTCCAGTGTGTCCACATAGTGGAGTCTGTGCTGCTCTACGGGTCTGAGACTTGGACACTGACCAAGAAACTCACTCAGATGGTGGATGGGTGCTACACGAGAATGCTGAGGATGGCTCTAAACATTAATCATTATACACTGAGGATGAAAAACTCAGAGCTATATGAGAGCCTCCCAAACGTCAGCTCAAAAGTGACTCAGAGGAGATTGAGGTTAGCTGGACATGCTCACCGACATCCAGAGTTGTCAATGCGTATGTATATAGGTATAAAAAGCATTACAACGCAGGAACATACACGAAGATGGCAAATACTGATTCTCAAGAACTATGCAGACTTGTTTCGAGCCGTGAAAAATGCAGATTACCATTATTAAATAAAAGGCAAATTCAAACCTGGTGTTTTTATTTTTTTATTTGAGTAGCTGAAGGTCGTTTCATGAATAAAAGAAACGCCACAAATTTGGCAAATAAAATATCGCAACTCAAAGGCAAGAACAGTCATATTTATCAAATGGAAGATGAAAAAATTACGATCATACGTAAATGGATTCAAAGCCTGCAGATTATGCAATGACGAGAAATGATGGATATTGAATAATCTCTGCAATAGCAAACCGTTTAATACACGGACAGAACTTTTCCCGTGAAACCATTCTTAACCAAGTATGTAGTTGGAAACGGAAGAAAGAACTTTACAGCTGTCGTGCACAACACAGGATACTGGGTGCTCAAAATGATCATCAAGCCACATTACTTTGTGCTTGAAAAGAATTTTGAGCTAAATCATCATTTTTTAATTCAGCCAGTTCATCCTGTAGGCATGGATCAACATCAGAAAGATGTGTGAGAAACAGTTGTGAAAGCCATTCGGGGAAAGACATTTGACGGAGGTCATGAAATCTAGAGTTAACTCCTTCTCCAAAGCAAATGAGTGCATAAGATGCTCGATACCACTGATGGACCTGGTCCGCAGATATTTAGATGTGGGAAGCTTTTGTAGCGACCCACAGAAAGGTTCAAATTCAAGAAATTTACCTTCTCGATAACGACCAATATTTTGGTTTTTGCCATGATCATAGTCACCTTGTCCCCCTGCTATTCCCTGTTCAATAATTTGAGTTTTTGGAAAATGTCAGCCAAAGAAGCGACCAATAATTTTCCGTCAATTCTTTGAAGAATGTTCTTGTGGGAACTCTCAGGTAAAAACTTTATAACTTCATCGAATAATTCCAAAAAAGTGGGCAAAACAATTCCCCTTTAACAACCATCTGATGTCAGTATGTAGGGTGAGATTGACATGTTGTTTGTCGATGTCCTTGCACTGCAAAAGACGATCAGTCTTGGGATTCGCCTTGATTAAATTTACGCACGACACAACACCATGCACTACTTCCTGTAATTCTGGTGAAAGACATCTGGAAACCAAGTTTTCCCGATGAATGACGCAGTGTTAAAATCGATGAGTTATCATCTTTAAGTCGCTTAAGGAATCCATTGTGTCTCTCCATCATTGCGGGTGCGACGTCTGCTGCACAAGATGTAACGGATGTAATAGGAATTTTGTTTTCTGCTAAGTACGTCATCACTAGGCGGTATATATCCGAAGATATTGTTGTAGTTCCAAAAGCATGACAAAAAAGCATTTCCTCTCGAAAAGCATCATCGTCTTGGAATCTGGCATATGCCAGAAGTACAGACCGGCTTCCATCACTGGTTGATTCATCGAGCTAAAGTGAAAAAGGTCTTTCTCGAATATGTCTGTGAAGCTGATGATTCATAACAGTTTGTAAAAAGACAGAAATGGCTGGATTAATTAACTCCTCACCTATCGTATGGGGGTTTCCACGGTTGGCAATCAATTTTGAAAGTTCGTAGCTCGCTATTAATGATATATCCTGCTTTTCAGCTACTTTAGAAAAGCATTGATAAAGTGTAGACTGGCAGCAAACATTCTTTCGAAGATCTTGTATGTATGAAAGCGGCTTCGAGGACTTGTCTCCATGCCTCGCATTGAAGTGTTTTAAGAGTCGCCCAGGCCTCATGGAGTCGTTGATGACAGAAAAGACGCATAGGCAATCGAGAATCATGAGGTGCCTCAATGAAACCGAATTTCAAATAATCGTCGCTATATTGGCGTACTTTTTTCGTATTTGATGCTTTAGGTAATATATTTGTCAGCAATCAAATGTTAAATGTCTCCACTGTTATGGACGATCGTTATATGTGTGAAATGCGATGCGTTAATAATGACACAATAGCAGTCGTCTAAGCAGGTCAGTCGATATTCATGCGCTGCATCCACAGGTTGACGTTACATATTGACATACTCTCATACGTCAGCAAGTTTCTTAGCACTCACATGCGTGCAGGCAAAAATCACGTCTCGAAATCACATTTTTCACGCAGATCAGCACATTTTCTCCCTAAATTAAGAATACACCTTATTGTTTCAAATACTCCTTTAATATCATATGGCCACCGACAATTTCATACCCCCTCCACCCCCGCCAAATGTCCATATGACCACCAGCGGGGGGGGGGGCGTTGAGAAACACCGCTCTAGACGTTTATTAAACACATCTTTGCATGTCCTTTTATAGTTTTTTTTTTATATTCAAAAATATACTATTTACTATTCTGTGAAGGTGGGTGATAATGATGATGATGGCGATGATTATGAGAATGGTTATCTTGTTGATTGATGTGGTGATGATGATGACAAGGATGTTAAGGAGGTTGAGGAGTCAAAGGATGTGCCATTTTGCCTCAGTTTAGCTTTACCCCAGGAAAATATGGTACTTTGAAAAATATAATGTTTTCTGATTTAGGAACAAGGCCAAGAATGTTTGTTGACTAAATCGACCCTACTGTGTTACTGCACTTTATTTTATTGACCCTGTAAAGATGTAAGGATGACAAATGTGATTATTTTGCAAGCTTTCTCATTAAAGTGTAAATGGCTCATTATGTAAAACATTTCCCATGTTATTTTTTCTACAATTTAAAAAAATTAATTTGTTTTAAATTCTTAATATCCTGCACCACATAAACCCACATTAGTAAGATGTTCTTGAAAAGTATTTTAAAACAATGGAACTACTTCGTTTAAAAAATGTTTTTCTTTAATCTGCTAATGTACTAGACAATCTCTCATATACTAGTAAATATACTGTAAACATTTGAATTAACAAACCAATATTTAGATATTTTATGCTTAATCATTAGAGAATGTGAAGAGGTAAAGCTTTACATTTCTAATATGTAATTGTAAGTATGTGGCAATAATTTATATGATGATATTCTAGCTATCAATCCTATATTTGTGAAGTATTATCTACAATGTTATACATCAAATAACCTTGGTCGTCTTTTATGATTAGATAATTCTCTAGCAATATAATAAATTATATAGATAGTATATATTAAGAACAAAAAAAAAAGATCTGTGATTACTTATATGAGAACTTCACCAGTCAAGATACTTAATAGTCAAATTATTGGCTTAAATTTCTGACTTGGAATCTTTTCAATATTTACTCATATAGTTATCTCTTCAGGGAGTGCTTGGATATTTAAGTATTCAGCTGATTCATGCTAAATGCTATCACCTATATACTGTATATATTTTGCGCTAAAACTGCCAGAAATAACAGTCAAATCTCTCTCAAGCCAAATACCACTGATTTAAAGGGAAACATTATATAATGTAGTCTGGAGTACATTTTGCCTGCAAAAGAATGACACGATATCAGAGCTGGCATGCACTTCAACATAGGCCTGTTCCATTAAAGCAGACAAAAGGCTAAACAACATCAAGAATGACCATTAGCTGGGATTTATTTTATCGATGCCTGTAAGGATAAAAGTCAAAGATAACCATGGCAAGATTTCAACTCAGAACGTAAATGGATGTAACTATATTCTGCAATGCATGTTGTCCGCTCTACTAATACTGCAAACCAACCGCCCTTACTAACAATAATAATAATAAAGATCTCTACTATAGGCACAAGGCCAATTTTGGGGAAGGTGGAAGTCGATTAAAATGGACCCAAGTGCATTACTGGTGCTTTATTTTATTGACCCTGTAAGTATGAAAGTCAAAGCTAACCTTTGGATTTGAACTCAGAACATAAAGTAACATAACTCTATGTTATGAAGCATGGTTCTGACAGTCAACTGATACTAACAATTGACATAAAAATAATAATAATAATAATAATAATAATAATAATAATAATAATAAGACGCACGAGGTGACGGAGGTCATGAAATCGCTCCCGTAAGTTTTGAATTTTTAACATATTTAAACCATTTGTGAAATAACAACTCTTAGTACAAATGCTACGTAAAGCACCCGGCTTGAGCCCCAAAAAATTCGGACCCAAAATATATTGTTATAAGGCTCAAATATTCAAATATTCAACTTTGTATTGTACACTGTATATCCAAAAAAGAAAATGGCTATAAATGGAAGAAGAACCCCCCCCCCCCTCCTCCTCTGTATACACTATATAGAACAGCCAAACTCACCAACACCAGAAACTAGATACACCACCCACCCTATCACCTGTGTACACTAAACCACCACCGATCACTACGGCCATCATTACAACCATTATCCCATCACCGCCGCCACCACCCCTTCACTCCTTCACTGCTGCCACCGCTACAGCACCATCGCTACAGTAATACGGTCACATCACCGCCACCACTGTCTCGGTATCGACATCACCACCACCACTGTCTCAGTATCGCTACCGCCGCCAGTCTCCCACTTCTTCTTTTAGCTGGCTGCTGCCACCACATTATAGAATCCCTACTGCTAAAAAAGAGGAAGGCATCAAAATATATAGATAGACTCAAAAGAAAAAAGAAAAAATAAACAACAAAAGCAGCACAGCAACAACAGTAAAAAACGAGAAAAACAGAGAAAAACAAAAACAAAAAAAGAAACCCCCAAAACGTAAAGAAAATAAGAATGAAGAGAGAGGCAGGCGGACGGACAGAGAAGAGGGGGGAAAAAGTAAAACTTAAAAAACAAAAACTAAGTCAGACATTCGAATACTACATTACAATGAAACTTATGCTTATTCATTTTTGGGGCCCTTTCTGCCCGTGTGTTTGTTTGTTTATGTGTGTCCGTATACAGCGTGGTGATAATGCCACACAAGGGCCAAGTGGGATGGCGGATCCACAGATGGCTATGTAAACATACATTCGCCAATCCTCGATAAGAGTGTTTAAATATCGAACATAAACAGTTCGAATAACGGTGAAATGGAGACTAGAACGTCATGTGACAGACTCTCACCCAACAGGTGCCCCCTGGCTCAGCAGCAGGAACCTGACTGTCAACGAAATACTGCTGATGTTGGAGGAAGAAGAAGAAGGAAAGGGGCCAGAACCAACTGGACGAAAGAATTGAATAGAACTGTTATGCAATGCTACCTGAAAAGTAACCCCAAGGAGAGGGGCTACAGGAGACGGATGCATAACATCTGGAACGAGATTGGTTTATTTAAATTAGATGAACAAAAATTGGCCGGGCAGGCTCGGGTAATAAGAACTAATGGGTGGATAAGCGAGCTGGAACTGGAGGAACTGAGCAGAGAGAATGGCTTGGAGATGGCGGGTGTAGTATGCCAGACAAGCGAGCCGGCGGGAAATGAAGGTGAGGAGGTCCTGAGAGCGGAGGAACCACCCGAAGCAGACAATGATCTGAATACTGAGATAAATAATACCTGGAACAGAGATACGGCCACTGAGGAGATGAATGCTGACGGGCTAGGACAAGATTCGGTTGACATCCTAAATTTAGTGGTAGATGAGTTGAACAATGATAGTGGGAGACCTATGAACCTAAGATTTGTAGACAGGAAAAAGTTAAAAGAAACAACAGCTAAGGTAAACAAAGTCATCCCATACCTTGAGGCGAGGAGTCTTCACCAGTGCAACAATATCCTCAAAGCAACAGCAAATACGGTGAGGAAACTACTTGGTATAAAAGCGAGAGGAAACAACAGACAAGAAAGAGCAGAGCCGTGGTGGAAGAAGCGACTGAGTGGGCAAATCGGGGAAATGAGAAATGACATAGGAAAGCTTGAGTCACTACTGAATGGGACACTAAAAAACATAGGCACTAAAAATAGACTGGAAATAAAATACAAAACTAGGAGTAAAAAGCTAAATATTATCATAGAGGAATTGAAGCAACGCATTGTAGCAAAGAGTGCCAAAATCAGGCGATACGAGAACAGAGTCAGTCAGTATAAACAGAACCGCATGTTCGACAACAACCAGAAGATGCTGTTTGGACAGCTTGAGGGGAAAGAAAGAGGCACCGACTTGATCCCTGGGGCGGAACAAGCTAAAACATTCTGGAGAGGAATATGGGAGCAGGATGTTAGACACAATGCCCAGGCAGGGTGGATTGAGACAGTACAGAGGGAGATCGGTGAGCAGGCACAGCAACAGACTGATTTGAGTATCACAGTTGAAACTCTTAAGGGGCAAGCCAAAAAACTAACCAACTGGAAATCACCAGGCCCAGATGGTGTGCAGGGGTATTGGATTAAACATTTAACATCCCTCCACCCGAAGCTGACGGCCATGTTCAATGACTGCTTGGTGTCGGGTGAGGTGCCAGAGTGGTTGACAAAAGGTACCACAGTTCTGATAATGAAAGACCGAATCAAGGGTAATGATGTTACCAACTATAGACCTATCACATGTCTGCCCGTAATGTGGAAACTGTTGACGAGCATTGTGTCTGAGGAAATCTACCATCACCTCCACACAAACAACTTGTTGCCGGACGAACAGAAAGGATGCCGAAAGAAGTCACGTGGTACAAAGGACCAGTTGCTTATTGATAAGATGGTAATGGGGAATTGCAGGAGGAGACACACTGATCTTGCCATGGGATGGATAGACTACAGAAAGGCATTTGACATGGTGCCTCATTCCTGGATCACCAAAAGCCTGGAGATCTTCAGGGTGGCAGATAACATCAGAGAGTTGCTGGGCAGGAGTATGGGGTCCTGGGAGACAGAGTTGACATCAACTGGAGTATCCTTGGGAAGCGTGAAGATCAAGAGAGGTATCTTCCAGGGAGATAGCCTGTCCCCTCTGTTGTTTGTCCTTGCCCTGATGCCCTTGACCATTATGCTGCGAAAAGTGAGAGCAGGATACAAGTTGGGAAGGGGAGAGCTTACCATCAATCACCTCCTCTTCATGGACGATCTTAAGCTCTTCGGGAAAAGTGAGAAGGAGTTGGATGTGCTTGTTGACACTGTCCGTATTTTCAGCAGTGATATATGTATGCAGTTTGGTATTGGTAAATGTGGAGTCATTGTGATGAGGAGGGGTAGGTTGAGCAGAAGTAACGGGATCCAGATACCAACAGGTGAGATGATAAAGGAAATTGACTCTGAGGAAGGATACAAGTATTTGGGCGTTCTGGAGGCTGATGGCATAAAGAACAAAAAAATGAAGGAATTGTTAAGAACTGAATACATTCGGAGAGTAAGGAGCGTATTGAAGTCACATCTGAACAGCAGAAATGCCATAAGCGCAGTAAATTCCCGAGCTGTGTCTATTATTAGGTACAGTGCGGGAATTCTGAGATGGAATGTTGCTGAACAAAAAGAAATGGATAGGAAGACTAGGAAGCTATTGACTATCTACAACATGTTCCACAAGAGGAGTGATGTCGATAGACTCTACCTAAGGAGATCTGAGGGTGGAAGAGGTCTTATCAGCATAGAGGACTGTGTTCAGATGGAGAAAAACAACCTATACAAATACGTGACCTATAGTAAGGAGCCAATGCTCAGAGCTGTACTGAAGGAGGGGAGAGTAGGCCAGGGGATACCCAAGGAGGAAATAACATCAAGGAGGAAGAGCAGCCTTAAGGGAAAATCCCTTCATAGTACCTTCTTTGAGAAAACTGAATTTAGAGATCCACAGACATGGAACTGGTTGAGAAGAGGAGACCTCAAAAAGGCTACAGAAGGAATGCTAATGGCTGCGCAGGAGCAGGCCCTCAAAACGAAGTGGTTGAAGCACCATATCTACAAGGAGGAGGCTAGCCCACTGTGCAGGATCTGTGGAGAGAGAGAGGAGACTGTGGCTCACATTGTGTCCGAGTGTAAACACCTAGCCCAGACCCACTATAAGGGCTGGAGACACGATGTGATGGGCAGGGTGATCCACTGGCACCTGTGCAAAGTAAACAATCTACCACATTCTGAGAAATGGTATGAGCATAGGCCAGAGGCGGTGATGGAGAACAGTCAGGTGAAGGTGCTGTGGGATTTTAGGATACAGACGGACAAAAAACTGGAACACAATAGACCTGACCTGGTGGTTGTGGACAAAGAAAAAAGATCGTGCCTGATTGTGGATGTGGCCTGCCCGTTCGACACGAGAGTGCAAGAGAAGGAGAGGGAGAAAATTAACCGATACCAGGACCTAAAGTGGGAGGTGAAAAGGATTTGGAACTGCCATGAAGTCAAAGTGATCCCGATTGTCATAGGCGCACTGGGGACTATCTCCAAAGGTTTCCAGGGATGGTTAAAGAAAATCGGCCCCTTCACGCTTTTTGGAACGCTTCAAAAGGCATGCTTGCTTGGAACGGCAAGAACCCTCCGATACGTCCTGAATATCTGAGGCTGCAGGTAGTGGCTTGATATTCAATCCAACGGACTTTCCAGTTAACCAACATCAATGACTGAGATTCAAGGAATAACAATAACAATAATAATAATAATAATAATAATAATAATGCTTTCTTTATTAACCACAAGGGTTCACATAAGGTAGACATTAAGGAGAGTACAGGACAATACAGGACGGTACAAATGGGCATTTCTGCGTGTAAAAAAAAAAAAAACAGAGGATGTAACAAAAAAATAACAATAAAAAATTCCCCAATAGGGAGGAGACTTCCGAGAGACATTTGTGGAGAAAGCCCATTAAAAGGCCACAGTGATCCTGACCACCAGGGCAAGTGCCCTCTCCCAGTTTTCCACCTTTAATTTACAGACACATACTCAGATAGGCCCATTCATTCGGGCCATACTTGCTCCTCTCACCCATCTTTCAACAAAATGCTGGGAAGAGAGCACTTTCCTCTCTACCCTGATTTTCTTTTTCAAATGAAATTTGAAAAAGTTAATCAGGGCATCACCGAAGAGGTAAGTGCTCGTCTTCAGCCTTTTCAAACGTGTCCACATTACTATCTCTTTCGCCATGACCACCAGACAAATAAAAATTACCTGCCCTTCTCGGCTAAAGGAAGGCGGCGGAGCAATCTTCACGATGGACTCAGCTGATAGCAGGATCCGTCCTCCACGTGACAGCAGGTGTTCGACATAAACCCACAAGTCAGAAATGCTCGGACACTGGACGAGTGCGTGCAGGACGGTTTCGTCGCCCTGCGCGCATCTCGGACATGCCCGGTTGACGGCACCTCCATGCCTGGCAAAGCTCCTCGGTAGCATTGCCAGGCCAGGGATATACAACTTGCCCGATTGGTCGAAGTCTGTGAGCGCCTGAAGACATTCCCGTCTCCAAGCGATCCCTCTCCGTCTTCGCTTGAACCAGGACTGCAGCCCCGTCAATGAGACGAGCTGGGGAAAGACGCGTCTAGCAAACGGCGACCACAGTTGCGATAGGTCGGGGAGTGGAAAATCCTCCACAGGCGTTGATTTTGTTTGTGGCGTGGTGGATGATGTAGGCGCTGGTGCTAGTTCTGGCGCGTTGGGTGGGGGTGGTGGTGTTGGTTTTTCTACTGTTGCTGGGTGTGTTGCTGTTACAGTTGCTTCTGTTGTTGCTGCTACAGTTGTTGCTGCCATTTCTGCTGCTGGTGGTGTTGATGGTTGAGCCACTGGAGTGGGTAAGATAGGTGGTCTCAACCTTTTAGCCGGAGGGCAGAAAGCCCTTAGGTGGGTTCCTTCACCACAATCGCCACACCTAGGCCTTCTGCCCTCGACGATTACGGTGAGGTGGCTGCCGTCATCTGGGATCTCCTCAATGCTTTTTTGGTCCGCTTGGATCAGGAGCTCCATCACAGATCCGGACCAGTTCACCTTCTTTTCTTTTGCTATTTCGATTATCTTGGTGTTGGCCTCGATGCCGGCGAGGAGGGCAGCCATTATCTAGGTAATTTCGATGGCCAGTGGAACGTGGGTCACCCTGATCTTCACGAGTCTCTGGCCACAATAGCTTGGGACGAGTGTGAAGTCGTCACTCCTTAATGGGGCAATGAAATGTTCTCTGGCCTCCTGTGGTGTTCCAAAGTACGCTTCCACGTTTCCACATTTCTGCCCACGTCTGACGTGGGTTTTCTTTCGCCCACACCTCTCCCAAAGCATTTTGGATTTGGGACTCGTATGCCCGTTCCACTCGGCGCGATTTTATGTTAATCGTCCGATAAGACACGGTGCATAGGCGCCGATGCTCCATTTTATTAGGTGGGGTGGTGAGGCTAACCCTGTACCCATCTTTCTTTACCATTCCCTTGGCTTCATCTAATTCCTCCTGAGTTACCTGGATTGCTTCGCACTTTTTTGGTGCTTTGGCAAAAGACCGGTGGTTTTTGACTTATTCTCATTGTTGTTGTTGATGTTGTTGTTATCGTTAATTTTGTTATTGTTATTTTTAGTTTCAATGATGGTGGTCTTGTAAGCAATTTCAACTTGGATGAAGCCACGGCCTCCTAGGAAGTTAAAGACGATCCACATCAGCTTTTGGGTGGTGCATCCTATTACAGGTCAGTAGCTTACGGACTTTGGTGTCGATTTCACTCATATTCCAGTTTAACACACCGAAGCTATAAGTGACAACTGGGACAAGGAATTTATGGCTAGCACCTTGTTACGAGCGCTTAGTCCTGATTTCAGAACTGCACGTACTCTCCTGTAACATTCTCTTGTTTTTACCACTGCTACAAACTGTGTTGCTGGTGTTGCTACTGTTGCTGCTATTGCTACCACAGTTGATATTGTTAATACTGCCGCTGCTGCTGCTACCACCTTTGTTGTCAAATGCAACAGCAGCAGCCGCTTCACGTCGCCTCTTGATGATGAAGAGAAAGAAATGGCGTTCGCTTGACTTTCACTATGTGACGATGAAGAAAACGAAAAGGAAAGCGAGACTCCACGCTGACATCTGGCTGAAGAAAGAGGAGGTTGCGGAGGATACCTTGCTGAATGGGTAATGTTTGTGTAGATACAAGGCAGAGAACTAGATTTTTTGAATGACGCCATTTTTCTTCATTTTTTTTTTTGGCGGGACGTATTTGCTAAATGCAAAGTTAAAATTGGAATTTTGCCCCGAAGAGCTGAATAACGATTAATTTCGACCACTTCAAAAGAAGCGGAGTGTGTTAAAACACAAAACAATATAATTTTTTACGATAAGTTCGCAATAAAATCTGTTAAAAAATCATAATAATAATAATAATACTTTTATTTATTGACCACAAGGGCCGACATATAGGGGACAATACAAAAGACCGGGACAGTGAGGGTTTACATATACAACGTGTAAACAATATAAATAACAATTACAAAATAGCAAGAAAAATACAAGAAAAATTCCCCAATAGGGGGGATGGCCACCCAGGGTTAACTCCGGTACCCCACCAATCCTGAACGATCCAACGCTTCGAGAGCACCAGGGAAGGGCACCCCTCACCTCCTCAAATTCACCCAACTACAGGCGCATGATCACAGTAGGCCCACTCACACTGGACATTCTCGCCACATTCTCCCACCTTTCAGTAAATGTACTGGAAGACAGCACATCACTCTCCACCCTCACCTTCCTTTCCAAGTGAAACTTGAAAGAGTTGATACAGGGATTGGATGAAGAGAAAAGTGTCTGCCTTCAGTCCTTTCAACCTGGTCCACCATACATCCTCTTTCGCTACTGCCACCAGACAAAAAAAAATTGCCTGCTCTTCCTGGCCAAAAGAAGACGGCGGGTCGGTCTTCACTATGGACTTGGCCGATAGCCGGATTCGTTCTACACGCGACAACAGCTGTTCGACATAACTCCACAAGTCAGTAATGCACGGACACTGGAGGAGTTCGTGCAGAACGGTATAGTCGTTCTGCGCGCATCTCGGGCAGGTCCGCCTGACAGCATTTCCGTGCCTGTAGAGTTTATCTAGAACTGGGAGTGCCCCCCGGTAGCACTACAAAGCAAGGGATTTTGGAAAATTATCCATCGTCCCGGTTCGAAAGTCCTCCGGAACAGACTGGTTAGTTAGACTTCGTCGACGCCCAGAGCCTCTCCGAGTGCGCCGTCGCACTTGCCCTCCACTAATCCTCTATAGAACTCGGGTGTGGAAGTTCCACTGGCCGCATTGCCTGCTTGGTATAGGGCAGTGAGTGCCTGGCAACATTCCAGATGCCAGTCACCCAGTCTCGGTTTCTTCTTGACCCAGGACTGCATCTCAGTCAAATAGACGAGCTGTGGAAAGGCCCGTCTGACAAACAGCGACAACACCTGTTCACCGTTTAGGCAGAATATCTGGAAATGCCGCAGCCTCAGCACATGTCTGCGCATAATTAGCCACGGCATGCCCAGCCCTTCGCGTAGATGGTGCTGGCAGTAGATGGACCGCCTCACCAAGGGAACTTGTTCCCTCCACAAGAATTTGAAAAGGCGCTGTTCTAAATTGGCGAGGCGCGAACGGGGGCAAAGGACGACGTTCAGACGGTAGTAGATGACAGACGCGATGTATGCGTTGCCACCTTCACCCGACAATTCAGTGATAGCTACATCGCAGCCCATTACTGGGTGAGACTGGCTACCCTGCCGTTCCCTTGTCCCAATTCTTATCCACATGTAGATCAGGCCCGAACCAAAACCCGAGTAACCTTACCGCTTTCCAGGTGCCGAGTTGCAAGCCCACTGATTTTTCCTGGTTAAGTTTTGCTCCCGTCAACCTTTCATATTCCTCCAATAAGTTGCCGACCACCTTGATTTCCGAGTGATGTCGTCCGCATAGGCCGACACAGCCTTTCCGCGTCCTGGTTCGAGCGGGATGCTCTGTAACAGCTCTATCTTCCACAGTAAAGGCTCGAGAGTCAATACGTACAAAAGGGAGGATAGAGGGCACCATTGACGGACCGATCGGGAGATCTGAACCGGTTCCGAGAAGTGGCCATTAACTTTGACCCCCGAGCAGATGCCGCTGTGCATTGCAGCGATCTAGCTTCTGAAGACGGGGCCGAAGCCAGCCGCTTTGAGGACAGCCTGCAGGTATCGATGGTCGACCCTATAGAATGCTTTCGATTGATCTAAATTGATCAGAGCGCCACCGAAGCCAGGTTTACACTCTACGCTCTCTATGATGTATCACATCAGGTGGAGGTTGTCGTGTATGGACCTGGTCAGGATTGCGCAAGTTTGCGCCTCCCCAACCAAATCCTCGACGACAAGCGCCAACCTCTTCGATACAAGCTTGGCTAAAATCTTAAACTCTGTGTTGAGCTGAGTTATGGACCTTAAATTGTCTAATGTGTCCATCTTGTTCTCGTCTTTCCTTATCAGCGTCACTACACTGTAGCTCACAGAACTGGGAATACTCCCGTTCTGCTGCCAGTTGCAGAAGAGCGCTTCGAGGAGATCGGAAAACAAGTCTCGCATATTTACGTAAAGCTAGTAAGCTAGATTATCTAAACCGGGTGGCTTGCGCCTTATGCAGCCGACAAGGGCATCCTGAATCTCGGCTGAAGTAATCGGCCTTTCGCAGCGATCAGCGTCGGCCGTCGAGAGTTGCGGCAAGCCATCGACGTAGGGACTGAAGTCCGCCACTGTCTCTGACTCGCCACTTCCCCCGACAACCGAGAAAAATGTTGGCGAAAAGCTCCACACATTCGCTTGGAATCGTTCAGCTCGTGTCCGTCTCTGTCCGCCGAAGATCGAATTATGGGTTTATTACCACGCTGCGCCTCTGCCACGCTGGACCATCGAACAGCTTTGGTTCCCTCGTTTCTCAGAGCACGCGCCTTAGCTCTGACAATGCAACCTTCGTGTTTCGCATCATAGAAATGATCTAATGCCATTCTCGCCGCTAGAATATTAGTTGCAATGCCACTACAAATCGCATCGTCTAACTTATCTACCAGCTCCCCTCCCTTTCTATTTTTCTCTAACGCTACTTCTTTTCTAAACCCAATCGACATTACTCTAATCTCTCTATTGAGAGCCCCCCCCCCCATCTATTGTTGACGACTCCCCGGTCAACTTTTTCTTAGCTAAATTGTTGACCCAGTCCCTGTAAGCCTTACCTTCCGGAAACGACACGTTCAGCTTCCAGTAACCAGGTCCTAACCTACGCGTCTTATCTAGCTCGACCATACAACTTGTGATCTGAATAGGCGACCGTTTTAAAACGTGGACTGCTTACACTATTTCTGTCTATTTTCCTAATGAATATCCTGTCTATATACGATCTAGATGACTCTATGCGGCTAGTCCAGGCCCACACTGGCGCATTAGGGAAATCTATTTCTTTACTTCGTGCTACGAGCGCCATCAGTTCCTTGTTGGCCCTTCAGACGAGCACGAAGTTTTGTATGCTTTGTTGGTGTGATTTTATTTGTTTTGGTGACTGTGGTGGTGATGGTTTTGATGGTGTTGTTTCGGTTGCGTCTGTGTTTGTTGTGAGTGCGGTGTCTGTGGTTTCAGATGTTTGTGTTTTGTTTCATTTGTTCTTGCTTCTGTTTAGGTTGTTTGGGTTTGAAGGATTCTGGTGATGGTGTTGTTGTTGTTGGTGTTGTTGGGAAGATGTTTGCGTGGGTGGTGTCTGCATTTTTCATTGTGGGTGCTTTTGTGCATTGTTGAATTTTTTTTCTTTTTGTGTTTCCTTTTTTTTTGTATTTTTTATGATTTTGGTTTCCCCTCATCTCTACTGGTAGATGAGGGGTCTGTGTATGTAAGTGTCTCTGTGTCTGTGTGTGTGTTTATGTTTTTATTGATGTGTATTTTGGAGGGGAGGGGAATTTGACAACTTTCCTCGTTTACCCCCTGGGTGGTCAATGTTGGTAGTGGTGTTTCTATTGGTTTTGTTGCTGGTGGTTTTGCCGGTGCTGGTTTTGGTTGTGGTCCTCGCCTCGGCGTCGGCAGCAGTGGAGCCCTCCGACCACTTGCATCTTTAAGCAGTTGAAGGCAGAAGGCTCGCAAATAGGATTTTTCCCCATAAACGAAACAATGCGGTATTCTGCCCTCAGTCATAATGTGAATTACCGTCCCGTTCTGAAGACGAACGTGGTCCGGGATTGTTTTAACATTCTCCGGTCTGATCTGGAGAAGTATCTCCAGGTCAACCCGGACCAGTCCTCTCTGGTAGTTTTTGTAACTTCTATCGAGACGGTATCCGTCCCCTCCACAATCACACATCCCAGAAGCTACCACATGTCATGTCCTGGTGGGATCCTGGGAATGCGGGGACGGGCTGTTCTTTTTAACATGTGGGAGGGGTAGATTATGACCTTGCTAGTTTTGTAAGGTGTCATAGCATGTTTCATAACGAGGGCTTCTGACTTAAACAGCACCGAAATCGTGCCGTATTGTCTGCCCCTTGCTATGTATTTGATGTCATCTCTGATGCACCTCACCACGACTTCGCCATCAGCTTGGGGAATTAAAGCTGCCCTCTTGGTTTCTGCTGAGTTGCATCTGTAATGCACCGGTCTGCGCTCCACTGCTTCAATAGCTTCTACCGGGACAGTTAAGTTGGCCCAGGTTTGCTCTTGCTTGATGAGCTTCCATGCCGGGGCCAACTTTTCATCTTTGTTCGAGAGGTCCATGCTGAAGCATGGCCACTTTTTGGCTGCTGTTGCAGCGAAAGTGTTCTTCTTGTCGTTGGTGTTATTGTTCTTGTTGTTGCTGTTATCTCTGTTGCAGCTGGTTATATATTTGGTGCCGCCATTGTTGTTGTTGTTCTCGGTGCAGTTGGTATTGTTGCTCTTGGTGCTGTCACTGTTTATGTTCTGGTTAGTGGTGTTAGTTTCGTTGTTGTTTTTGTTGCCATCATTTCTTGTTGCTGTTACTGCTGTGGTTGGTATTGTCATTTTCTTTTTTTGGGGTTATTGTTCTTAGTATTGGTGTTACTGCTGCAGCTGTTTATGTTGTTTGTGGTGGTGTTGCTAAATGTTTAGGTCGCTGTCACATGACAGCAGACTTAAAGTTGTGGGACGTGGCTCAGCCATGTATTATTTTCTCTCAAGAATTTTTTTTTTAAATACAAAAAGTTCAAATATTAGGGCCAAAAGGCCCAAATATTACACAGTCACCGCTTCACAGGACAAAGACGGATGTCTTACAACCCTTCTGAAAGAATACAACAATTATTATAAATGTAAATAAATAGATGTCCTACTTTTGCGGAGCTCCAGAAACACATCTTTGCTGACTGACAGCCAATAATAATAATAATAACAATAATAATAATAACTACTTCATGTCAGGTGAAGTACCAGAGTGATTGACAAAAGGTACCACAGTTTTGGTAATGAAAGACTCAATCAAGTGTAATGATGTTACCAACTATAGGCGTATCACGTGTCTGTCCGTAATGTGGAAACTGTTCACAAGCATTGTGTCTGAGGAAATCTACCATCACTTCCGCATAAACAAATTGTTACCGGACGAACAGAATGGATGCCGAAAGAAGTCCCGTGGTACAAAAGACCAGTTACTTATTGATAAGAGGGTAATGAGGAATTGCAAGAGGAGGCATATTGGCCTTGCCATGGGATGGATAGATTACAAAAAGGCATTCGACGTGGTACCTCATTCTTGGATAACCAAAAGACTAGGGATCTTCAAGAGCGCAAGAAATGGAGAGGGAGAAAATTAACCGATACCAGGATTTAAATTTAAAAAGGATTTGGAACTGCCATGAGATAAAGGTTGTCCAGATTGTCATAGGCGCACTAGGTACTATCTCAAAGAGTTTCTAAGGATGGTTAAAGAAGATTAGTCAAGCCCCATTTTTTGGAACACAACAAAAGGCATGCTTGCTGGGAACAGCAAAAACCCTCCAATACGTCCTGAATGTCTGAGGGTGCAGGTAGTGGCTTGATATTCAATTCAACAAACTTCCCAGTTAAATAACATCAATGACTGAGACTCAAAGAACAACAATAATAATAATAATAACAATTATAATGCTTTCTTTATGAACGACAAGGGTTTACGCAAAGTAGACATTAAGGACAGTACAGGACAATAAAGGACGGTACAAATGGGCATTTCTGCGTGTAAAAAAACAGAGGATGTAAAAAAAAAAGAGGAACGAAAAATTCCCCAATAGGGTGGAGAGTTCCGAGGGCCATCGTGGAGAAAGCCCATTAAAAAAAAAACCACGGAGACCCTGACCACAAGGGCAAGTGCCCTCTCCCAGTTTCCCACCTTCAATTTACAGGCATATACTCAGCGTAGACCTATGCACTCGGGCCATTCTTGCCTCGCTCACCCATCTTTCAACAAAATGCTGGGAAAAGAGCACTTCCCGCTCTACCCTGATTTTTTCTTTTTCAAATGAAATTTGAAAAAGGAAATCAGGGCATCACCGAAGAGGTAAGTGTTCGTCTTAAGCCCTTTGAAACGTGTCCACCATACTATCACTTTGGCCATGGCCACCAGACAGATAAAAACTGCCTGCCCTTCCCGGCTAAAGGAAGAGGGCGCGGAAATCCTCACGATGGACTCAGCTGATAGCAGGATCCGTTCTTCATGCGACAGCATAAATCCACAAGTCAGGAATGCTCGGACACTGGACGAGTGCATGCAGGACCGTTCGTCGCCCTGCGCGCATCTCGGACATGCCCAGCTGACGGGACTTCCATGCCTGTAGAGTTTATCCCGAACTGGCAAAGCTCCTCGGTCGCACTGCCAGGCCAGGGATTTCTGGAAATTGTACATAGGCCCCGGCCCGAAAGTACTTCCGAAGAGATTGGCTAGTTGATTTTCGTCGACGCCTAGAGGTTCCCCAAGTACGTCGTCGCTCTTCCCCGCCACCAATCCTCTATAGAACGCCAAGGTGGAGTTTCCACCTATCAACTTGCCCCATTGGTCGAGGGCTGTGAGCGCCTGAAGACATTCCAGTCTCCAAGCTCTCCCTCTCGGTCTTCGCTTGACCCAGAACTACAACTCCGTCAAGGATACGAGCTGGGGAAAGACGCGTCTAGCAAACGGCGACCACACCTGATTACCGTCGAGGAAGAGGTGGAGATGTCGTAGCCTGAGCGCATGTCTGCGCATCATCAGCCACAGCATGCCCAGCCCACCACGTAGCGGGTGTTGACAGCAGATAGACCGCCGGACCATCGGAGCGCGTCCCTTCCACAAAATGCGATTAAAGCAAACGCTCTAGCGCAGTCAGGTGGGGCTTAGGAGAAGTTACGACAGTCAGGCGGTAGTAGATGAGTGACGCGATGTACGCGTTAGCCATCTTCTCTCGACCTGTCAGGGATAGCTTCCTCTCCGCCCATTTCTGGGTGAGAGAAGCCAACCTGCTCGTCCCCTCGTCCCAGTTTTTGTCCGTCTGGATGTCCGGACCGAACCAGACCCTAACAATTTAACCGGTCTGTCCGTCCAGCGTCGACAACGCTGTTGGACGGCATGGACCTGCCTCTCCAGGTGCCGAGCTACAGGCCCACTGACTTTTCCTGGTTGATAATTGCTCCTGTCACCGCTTCGTATTCTTTTAGTGTAGTGCCGATCGCCTCGATGTGTTTGGCATTCGACACCACTACGGTTACATCGTCCGCATAGCTGACACATGATCTTCCTCATTCTAGTTTGCGCGGGACGTCCCTCATCGTCTCCAGTTTGTGCAGTAATGTCTTGAGAGTCAATCCTCAATCCGGCCCTCCGTTGCCCCCGAACAGCTGAGCGAAGTGTCGCTGAAAAGCTTCACACATTTGTCCGGGATCGAGTAGCATGCGCCCGTCGTGGTCCACCAAAGACCGGATCGTGGATTTGTTGCCAGGACGCGCCTCGGCCACTCGGGCCCATTGAACGGCTTTAGTCCCCTCGTGCACGCACCCTAGCTTTGACAACGCAGCCTTCGTGCTTTGCATTGAAGAATTGGTCAAGGGCCAATTTCGCCGCAAGTACGTCGGTCGCAATGCCTTTGCTAAGCGCTTCGTCTAATTGTCTCATTATATCCCCCTCTGCTCTATTTTTCTCTATTGCTAAAGCCTTACTAAACCTAATCCACTCTATTCTAATCGCTCATTTCAGAGCTAACAACCACTTGTTGTTGACGATGGTCTCCGTCAACGCCCGCTTAACCTGTCCTAATCCGGTCTATGTAGGCCTTGCTCGCTGGTAAGGACGCGTTTAGGTTCCAGTAGCCGGGCCCTCGTCTATGAAGCCTATCTAAGTCAAGCACACAGATCACGAATTTGTGGTCCGTGTAGCTGACTATCTTGAATTGTGGACTGCCTATGCTAGACCTATCTATTTCCCTACAAAATACTCTATCTAGATATAATCTGGATGACCCGATGCGGTTTGTCCAAGTCCACTTTAGCAGATTCGTGAAATCCAATCGGTACCTGTGAGACAGTTCAAAACGCCTGAGCAGGTTGCACTCTCCTATCCGCTAATCCCACACAGTCCCAGCGTGCATCAAAGATCCCGTTGCAGTCGCCCACTAACACTAGAGCGCGGGACGTTGCAGGAAAGGTCTCCAGACGCCGGAAGAAATAAGGCCGCCTTGCTCCTGTAGGGGAATAGACGGCCACTAGCCTAAAAGATTGCCCGTCTCCGCTGGTCACGTCCAGTACCACCAAGTTACCTTCTGGGTCCAGGAAGAGGGCCCGTATGGCGAGATCCAAACCTCTCCGAAAAAGCACAGCAACTCCACCCCCGATCCAGGACGGCTGGGAGATGCGTACACATCGTAGCCGCCGAAGATCGGTGCGAAGGCCCGTGCTTCGGAGATTCTGGTCCTGCTGATGGCCACTACATCTATGTTTAGTGACCTGCGGTCGTTGAGCAAGTGGCCCTGTTTCCATGACGACCCCAGGCCACGCGCATTTATGCTGCCTATTCTGAGTTAGGTCATGTTGAAATGGTGTGGAAAAGATGGGAAATACCACTTACCTTACTTCTCGTGGAGGAAGGATGGTTTCTCCATCCTTTCCACTTGATCGTCTGGTGAAGGGACTGTTGACTCGTCGCTTCAGCTGGTCGTCGGCTCTTCTATGAGGATATCCGAATATACTCTCCGGTTGAGTGTCCCTCCTAGGTCTCTGAAATCACCAACTGCGTTATGGAATTTTATTTTAATGTTTTTTTTATTGTTTCTGTGCTATTCTTACCAGTCTTATGTTCGTTGGTGTTTTGATTGGTGCTGGTATTATGTAGTCGTGCTGTGAAATGTCTGTGTGTTCAATTATGTAAGTCATTAGTTTCTTGTGTGTATTTATTGCTGTGCATTTCTTTTTCTGGGGGTGTGGTGTGGTTCTGCTATTGTCTTGTCGTTGTTGCTGGGTGGTGTGTGGTTTGTTGTTGTGATTGCGATGTTGGTGCTTGTGGTGGTGGTGTTGAAAGTGTTGTTGTTGTTGGCGGTGGGGTTGCCGCCGGTGGCGATGGTGGTGCTAGTGTGGGTGGTGATGGTGTTGGTGGTGTTGCTGCTGTAAGTCTCTTTGCAGTAGCCTTTACCCTTTTTTCATTTCTTCCCTCCCTTTTCGAAGGCGACGATGCGCTGCTTCTGCGTTTGTGCCTTATTGCGCCATTTTGCCATCCCTCTCCCAACTACTGCTGCTGCTGTTCTTGATTTCCATGGTGTGGTATGGGTGCGCATGACCTATCCTTCCTGCTTGCCGCCTGTCCTCTTGCTGGTAACAGTGGAGCCGGTATCGGAAGGAGGGAGGGGGTCCTCCTTTCTCAGTTTCTTCTCATTGCAGAAGGCCCTGAGGTGAGTCTTCGACCCACAGCGAAAGCATTTCGGGCGTTTGCCCTCAACACTTATGGGCAGTTGAGTGCCGTTATCGAAGTCTATCACATCCGGGATAGCTTCTATGCACTCCTGGTTGGTTTTAATTAACATCTCAATGGAGGTGCCTACACAATCTTCTCGTACTTTTTTCTGTAGTTACAGTACAGTTGTTTTGTCCTCGATTCCGACGAGGACAGACGCGGCCAGCCAAGAAGGGGCCATCCCGGGCGGGGGTCAGTTTGACCTTCGCAATTTTTTGCCCGCAGTAGGAGGGCACCAACACCATTTCCTTGCTCTTTAGCGTCACTAAGGATTGAGCCTTTGCCTCCTGGGGTGTGGCAAAAAGCACGTCCACGGTGGCATATTTCTTGCCCCGGGTGATATTCCTTTTCCGCTGCCACACAGACCCTATGGCTGTTTGTATTTTGGGCCTCTGTTGCACTTTCAACCCTACGTGGTTTTGTGCTTACTGTACGGTACGTGACCGTAGAGTGCTGTTGGGTTTCGAAAAATATTTCGGCTGACTTGCAGATTGCTCTGTGTCCGGCTTTCGTCACCATCTTCTTTGCTTCTTGTAATTCCTCATTTGTTATAAGAATGGTTTCCAGGTTCTTTGCGATACCTGCAAACGAGATTGGTTTTTCTTTGTTGTTGTTGTTGTTGTTGTTGTCGTCAGAGCTGCTGTTACTGTTGTTGTTGCTGCTGGTACTACGACCGCCACCGCCGCTGTTGCTGTGGTTGTTGTTGTTGCTGCTGCTGGTTTTGTTGTTTATGCTGCTGCTGGTGTTGTTGCTTATGCTGCTGCTGGTGTTGTTGCGGCTGCTACTAGTGTTTTCCCTGTCACTGTTGCTGCTGCTGCTATTATTACGGATGCTGCTGCTGTTCTTCATGGCGTCAGACGAAAGAAATGGCTTTCCGTATTTACCGCACACATTTTTCGTCGTTGTCGTCGTCGTGGAGAAATGTTCCACGGAATACACGTTCTCTTGGTGAAAGCTACCAGAAACTATATTTTTCTTTTTCTTTAATGGCGTCGCTTGCGAAAGAGGCGACACCACATTTAGAGGAGGGAGGGAGAGAGACAATTTTCTCTCAGATGTAGTGACGATTGATGATGAAGAAGAAGAGGGAATGAGTGGGAGTGACTCGTGAAAATTATTGTTTTGTAGCCATGTCTTTTTGGGTTTAAAATGAATATTACCCTGAAGGGCCAGATAACGGACAGAAAGACCCCTCTCACGAGGAGGTGGAGGGTGTTTTTATCTACAAATTGGTTCAAGTTTTAAACAATTTACAATTGTTATAGCGGTTAAAAATTACTATACCTTACAGAGCCGAGCCTCCGTCAACCATGGCATTCAATAATAATAATAATAATAATAATAATAATAATAATAACAATAATAATAATAATAATAATAATGTTTTCTTTATTAACCACAAGGGTTTACATAAAGTAGACATTAAGGACAGTACAGGACAATACATAACGGTACAAATGGGCATTTCTGCGTGTAAAAAAACAGAGGATGAAATAAAATAACAAAGAAAAATTACCCAATAGGGGGGAGACTTCCGAGGGACATTTGTGGAGAAAGCCAATTAAAAGACCACAGTGGCCCTGACCACCAGGGCAGGTGCCCTCTCCCAGTTTTCCACCTTTAATTTACAGACACATACTCAGAGAAGGCCCATTCACTCGGACCGTTCTTCCTCTCTCACCCATCTTTCAACAAAATGCTGGGAAGAGAGCACTTCCCTCTCTACCCAGATTTTCCTTTTCAGATGAAATTTGAAAAAGTTAATCAGGGCATCACCGAAGAGGTAAGTGCTCGTCTTCAGCGCTTTCAAACGTGTCCACCATACTATCTCTTTCGCCATGGCCACCAGACAGATAAAAACTGCCTGCCCTTCCCGGCTAAAGGAAGAGGGCGGGGCAATCCTCACGATGGACTCAGCTGATAACTGGATCCGTCCTACACGTGACAGCAGGTGTACGACATAAACCCACAAGTCAGCAATGCTGGGACAATGGACGAGTGCGTGCAGGACGGTTTCGTCGCTCTGCGCGCATCTCGGACATGCCCGGCTGACGGCACCTCCATGCCTGTAAAGTTTATACCGAACTGGCAAAGCACCCCGGTAGCACTGCCAGGCCAGGGATTTCTGGAAGTTGTCCATAGGCCCCGGCCCGAAAGTACTTCCGAAGAGATTGGCTAGTTGATTTTCGTCGACGCCTAGAGTTTCTCCAAGTACGTCGTCGCTCTTCCCTTCCACTAATCCTCTATAGAACGCCAAGGTGGAGTTTCCACCGATCACATTGCCCGATTGGTCAAGGGCTGTAAGCGACTGAAGACATTCCAGTCTCCAAGCGCTCCCTCTCGGTCTTCGCTTGACCCAGGACTGCAGCTCCGTCAAGGAGACGAGCTGGGGAAAAACGTGTCTAGCAAACGGCGACCACACCTGATCACCGTCGAGGAAGAGGTGGAGATGTAGTAGCCTAAGCGCGTGTCTGCGCATCATCAGCCACGGCATGCCCAGCCCTCCACGTAGCGGGTGTTGACAGCAGATGGACCGCCTGACCATCGGAGCGCGTCCCTTCCACAAGAAGCGAAAGAGCAAACGCTCCAGCGCAGTCAGGCGGGGCTTAGGACAAGGTACGACGGTCAGGCGGTAGTAGATGAGTGACGCGATGTACGCGTTCGCCACCTCCGCTCGACCTTTCAGGGATAGCTTCCTCTCGGCCCATTTCTGGGTGAGAGAAGCCACCCTGCTCGTCACCTCGTCCCAGTTTTTGTCCGTCTGGATGTCTGGACCGAACCAGACCCCTAGCAATTTAACCGGTCTGTCCGTCCAGCGCCCGACGACGCTGTTGGACGGCATGGACCTGCCTCTCCAGGTGCCGAGCTGCAAGCCCACTGACTTTTCCTGGTGGATCATTGCTCCTGTCACCGCTTCGTATTCTCTTAGTGTAGTGCCGATCGCCTCGATGTGTTTGGCGCTCGACACCACTACGGTGACATCGTCGGCATATGCTGACACGGATCTTCCGCATCCTAGTTCGCGCGGGACCCCCCTCAACGGCTCCAGTTTGTGCAGTAATGGCGCGAGAGTCAATACGTACAATAGGGTCGAGAGGGGACATCCTTGGCGGACCGAGCGCATGATTGTGAACGGTTCCGAAAGGTGACCGTTCACTCTCACTACAGAGCAGATGTCGCTGTGCATGGCAGCGATCCAGCCTCTGAAGACGGGCCCAAAGCCAGCCGCCCTCAGGACTGCCGCTAGGTAACGATGGTCGACCCTATCAAAGGCTTTCGACTGATCTAAATTGATCAAAGACCCACCCGCGCCATGTTCCTTAGCTACCCTCTCTACGATGTATCGCATGAGGTGGAGGTTGTCGTGAATGGATCTGTCGGGAATGGCGCATGTCTGTGCCTCTCCCACCAGACCACCAACGACAAGCGCCAACCTCTTTGCTAGCACCTTGGCCAAAATCTTGAACTCTGTGTTTAGCAGAGTTATGGGCCTAAAATTATCTTTGTTATCCCCCTTGTTCGGATCCTTTCTCAGCAGCGCCGCCGCTCCTCGGCTCACAGAGCTGGGAATTCTCCCGTTCTGTTGCCAGTTGCAGTAGACGTCCGCCAAGAGGCCTCCGAACAAGTTTGGCATTTGTACGTAAAGTTCATAGGGCAGACCATCCAAACCAGGCGATTTACCCCTTGTGCAACTAGTCATTCCATCCCGTACTTCAGCGGTTGTTATCGGCTTTTCGCAACACTCCGCCTCAGTGGCCGAAAGCCGCGGTAGTCCGTCGAGGTAGACACTAAAGTCCATCCCTTGATCCGGCCCGCCACTGCCCCCGAACAGTTGAGCGAAGTGTCGCTGAAAAGCTTCACACATTTGCCCGGGATCGAGTAGCATGCGCCCGTCGTTGTCCACCAAAGACCGGATCGTGGCTCTGTTGCCAAGACGCGCCTCCGCCACTCGGGCCCATTGAACGGCTTTCGTCCCCTCGTGTCTGAGAGCACGCACCCTAGCTCTGACAACGCAGCCTTCGTGCTTTGCATTGAAGTATTGGTCAAGAGCCAATTTCGGCGCAAGTGCGTCGGTCGCGATGCCTTTGCTAAGCGCCTCGTCTAATTTTCTAACTAATTCTCCCTCTGCTCTATTTTTCTCTATTGCTAAAGTCTTACTAAACCTAATGGACTCTATTCTAATTGTTCTTTTCAGAGCAAACCACCACTTGTTGTTGACGATGGCCCCCGTCAACGCCCGCTTAACTAGTTCGCTAATCCGGTCTCTGTAGGCCTTGCGCGCTGGTAAGGACACGTTTAGCTTCCAGTAACCAGGGCCTCGTCTATGAAGTCTATCTAAGTCAAGCACACAGATCACGAATTTGTGGTCTGTGTAGCTGACTATCTTGAATTGTGGACAGCCTATGCTAGACCTATCTATTTCCCTACAAAATATTCTATCTAGATATGATCTGGATGACCCTATGCGATTTGTCCAAGTCCACATTAGTACATTCGGGAAATCCATTCGGTACCTGTCAGACAGTTCAAAACGTCTGAGCAGGTTGGTGAGACTCTTGCACCCTCCTTCCCTATCCACTAATCCCACACAATCCCAGCGTGCATCTATGATCCCGTTCCAGTCGCCCACTAACACTAAAGAGCGGGACGTTCCAAGAAAGCTCTCCAGACGCCGGAAGAAATCAGGCCGCCCTGCTCCTGTCGGGGCATAGACGGCCACTAACCTGAAAGCTTGGCCGTCTCCGCTGGTCACGTCCTGCACCACCAACTTACCTTCTGGGTCCAGGAAGATGGCCCGTATGACAAGATCCGAACCTCTCCGAAAAAGCACAGCAACTCCTCCCCCCGATCCCGGACGGCTGGGAGATGCGTACACATCGTAGCCGCCGAAGATCGGTGCGAAAGCCTGTGCTTCGGAGATTCTGGTCTCGCTGATGGCCACTACATCTATGTTTAGTGACCTGAGGTCGTTGAGCAGGTGGCCCTGCTTCCATGACGACCCCAAGCCACGCGCATTTATGCTGCCTATTCTGAGTGAGGTCATGTTGAAAAGGAGTGGAAAAGATGGGAAAGACCACTTACCTTACTTCTCGTAGGGGAAGGACGGTTTTTCCATCCTTTTAACTGCTTGTGGCCTCCTCAGGAAGGATGTCCTTATGAATCCTCCTGGAGAGTGCTTGTCGGAAGTCTCCGATGTCTTTGGGGAATTTTTGTTTTAGTGTCATGTACGTTTTCTGTGTGATGCGAGTGATTTGTATGTGTGGAGGTGGGGTGAATTTTGGGGTTGTTGTGTAGTCTTTTTCTGTGATGCTGGTGTTGTGTTGGATGTAGTGTAATAATTGGTTGTTGTTCAAATTTAATGCTGTGTAGTGTGTATCGTTTTGGTTGTTTTGTTGGAGACTTGATGTGATGGGCAGCGTGATCCACTGGCACCTATGCAAAGTAAACAATTTACAACATTCTGAGAAGTGGTATGAGCATAAGCCAGAGTCGGTGATAGAAAACGATCAGGTGAAGGTGCTGTGGGATTTTAGGATAGAGGCGGACAAGAAACTTGGATAACAATAGACCTGACCTGGGGGTTTTGAACAAGGAAAAAAGATCATGCCTGATTGTGGATGTAGCCTGCCCATTCGACACGAGAGTGCAAGAGAAGGAGAGGGAGAAAATTAACCGATACCAGGACTTAAAGTGGCAGGTAAAAAGGATTTGGAACTGCCATGAAGTCAAAGTGGTCCCGATTGTCATAGGCGCACTAGGTACTATCGCAAAAAGTTTCCAAGGATGGTTAAAGAAAATTGGCCCCTTCACGCTTTTTGGAACGCTTCAAAAGGCATGCTTGCTGGGAACAGCAAGAACCCTCCGATACGTCCTGAATACCTGAGGCTGCACGTGTGGCTTGATATTCATTTCAACAAACTTTCCAGTTAACTAACATCAATGACTGAGACTCAAAAAACAATAATAATAATAATAATAATAATAATAATAATTGTTTCTACTTTTGGCACAAGGCCAGCAATTACCCTGTACATTACTTGTACTTTATTTTATCGACCCCGTAAGGATGAACGCAAAGTTAACCTCAATAGGATTTGAACTCAGACTGTAAATGGACGTAAGTATGCTGGAAAGCATGGCGTCCGACCTCACACCGATACTGCCAATAATAATAATAACAATAATAATATGTGCAAAATATCAGGAAAGTTATGGACAGTTGATGGAGACAAATTCAGTAATACCTAACACCACTGGTTATGGTCTGCTACCACAAAATATTTGGATTTTTAACGTTATCTTAGAAAATAGTGCAATAGTATTAATATTAATAATGACAATAATGATAATATATGTGTAAAGGAAAAATGACTGGTTGATGGAACTTGAATTGGAAGGAATCAAAAGGAAAATACTTGAAGAAAGTATGAATGAAGAAATTGATGAAAATGAGGGACTTAAAAGGAGTGATGGCGAGTCTACAGTAAATGAAAAAAGAAAGATTGGTAGTAGAAATAAGAAAGAATTAAGTATGGAAGATCAAAATGCTGTCAGAAATTTATCAAATGATTAAAAAGGAGGGATTCCCAGATTACAACGATTTCAAAAAGGTGCATACTGGTCAGCTGGAAAACATGACAGGTAAAGTGAATAGATTAGTTTGGTATAAAAAGTAGGAAATATCACAGAAGAGAATAATTTTAATCTGTGCTGGAACAACATGTAGTAAAGATGTTGGGACTAAAAAGTAAAAAAAAAAGAAAAACAGAGCCGTGATGGGAAGAAATGTATTCAAATGGATATAAAGATTTAAGGCGAGATGTAAATATAGTTGAGAGAAAGACCTGGGGTCAATTGAGATATGAAAATAAACAAAATGAACTAAACTAAAAATACAAATCCAGGAGAATGGATTGGATGTTTTTTTAGAAACGCTAAAACAGAGACTGACAGCTAAAACAGAGACTGACAGCTAAAACAGAGACTGACAGCTAAAACAGTGAAAATTAAAAAGGATGACGAGAGATTAGCTCATTACGGACAAAATTCGAGCATTTAAGACAGAAAAGAAGACATTCTATCAAAAACTTAATGAATATATAAATAATATTTATAGTAAATATTATTACTATAAATTATATTTTCATTACTATAAATAATATTTATAATATTCATTACTATATATAATATTTATAGTAATAATATTTATAGTAATGTACTGGGTAATTGCTGGCCTTGTGCCAAAAGTAGAAACAATTATTTATAGTAATAGGAGCTCATGGATGGATAAAGTACCAGTAATGTACTGGTGTCGATTTAATGCACTTTTCCCTTCCCCAAATTGTTGGCCTTGTGCGTAAATCAGAAACCAGTATTAATATTATCATTTATATTATTATTATCATTTATATTATTATTATCATCATTATTATTTTGCATATTATCACTACATTACTGAGCACGGCTCAGTGTACCTTGAATATGTGCAGTGTGGGTTTTGGTGATGTTGTTTCTATTGTATTGAGACTACTCTTTGTAATATGTGTTCAGTGTTTAGTAGTGTTATTTTTTTGCATGGTGTATAAAATGCTAAGTCCTGGGATTTGGGTTTTGCATCTGTCTGTCAGTTTTGTTATCATTACCAGAGCACACATTATTATAGGTATTGTTTCTTTTTTCATCATCCACATTCAGATTATTTTTATCTCCAGATAATTTCTATTTGGTTAGCTTCTCCATTTCCATGATAGATGTATTGTCGTCTGTGTTGATTGATACATCAATTAGAAGATACGTTTTGTTTGTAGTTTTATTATTATTAGTAGCAGTATTGTTGTTGTTGTTATAACTCTGCCAAACAGTGCAGATGGATAATGCACCGGAGTATTTAGTCATCTGTCAAGTCACAACAAGGACATCAAACAGATAATACTTTCCTCAGAATGTGTACAGTACCTAGCAAAGCCACCTTTTATATGATACCTAACCTGTATGGTTTCCTAGTGGCTTTAAACAGTTTTGAGGTTTCAGTGAGATTGATCTAATACCCGATCACAACTGGTATCACTTTCACATTAGCCTCTTGCATTCCAAATAGTCTTGCCAGTTCCACTTTCAATTCAGAATATTTGGTGATTTTTTTCAATCTCCTTACTTGTAATATTCATACCATTTGGTATGGCTATGTCTATGATCTGACAGTATTTGTCTTTCTTGTTCAGTGCAACAATGTCCGGTCGGCAATGCTTAATTACTCTATCAGTTGGAAAATCATAATCCCAGAATATCGTTGCTTTCCCATCCGCCTGCATTATTTTACAAGGCACATGCTCATACCAATTCCATATGATTTCATGTTGGTATTTATGATACAAGTCATTGTTATTATTATTACTATTATTATTGGGTGGTGGAATTGGACACCATACTGGTAGAGCATTGGACACCATACTTTGCAGCATGCAGTTATGGCCCTTTACGTTCTGAGTTCAAATCCCGCCGAGGATATCTTTGCATTTCATCTTTATGTGGTCGATAAAATAATACACCAGTAATGCACTGGTGTCGATTCAATCGACTTTCCCCTCCTCTTCAAGTTGCTGGCCTTGTGCCTATAGAAACAATTATTATTATTGACACAAGCTATAATTATATAACTCCACCTTGACTTTTTATAGAGGATTAGTGGAAGGAAAGAGCAACAACGTCCTTGGGGAAACTCTAGGCGAAAACCAACTAGCCAATCTTTTCGGGAGAACTTTCGGGCCGTGTCCCATGGACAACTTCCAGAAATCACTAGCCTGACAGTGCTACCGAGGAGCCTTGCCAGTTCGGGATAAACTCTATATGCATGGAAGTGCCGTCAGCTGAGCCTCTCGGAGATGCGCACAGGGCGATGAAACCGCCCTGCACGTACTCGTCCAGTGTCCGAGCATTGCTGATTTGTGGGTTTATGCCGAACATCTGCTGTCACGTGTAGGAACGGATCTGGCTCTCAGCTGAGTCCATCGTGAAGATTGCCCTGCCGCCTCCCTTTAGCCGAGAAGGGCAGGCAGTTTTTATCTGCCTGGTGGCCATGGTGAAAGAGATTGTATGGTGGACACGTCTGAAAGGTTTCAGGACCGGTACTTTCCTCTTCGTGACGCCCTCATTAACTTTTTCAGGTTTCACCTGAAGAGGAAAATCAGGGTGGAGAGGGGAGGCGCTGACCTCCAGCCAGTTTGTTGAAAGGTGGGTGAGAGACGCAAGAATGGCCCGTGTGAATGGGTATACCCTCAGCGTGTGCCTGTAGCATTGTAGGAGGAAAACTGGAAGAGGGCATTTGTCAGGGTAACCGTAGCTTTTCTTGATGGCTTTCTCCAAGAGCAACCCTCTGAGGTCACCCCGCTATTGGGAATTTTTCATTATTTCCATTTGTCACACTCTGTTTTTTTTTTTTTTTTTACATACAGAAATGCCCATTTGTATTGTCCTGTGTTGTCCTTAATGTTAAACTTTGTGTCAACCCTTGTGGTTAATAAAGAAAGCATTATTATTATTATCATTAGTATTATTAGTATTATAATTATTGTTATTTTTGTGTCTCAGTCATTGATGTTATTTAAATGGAAGGTTTGTTGAAATGAATATCAAGCCGCTACCTGAAGCCTCAGATATTCAGGACATATCGGAGGGTTCTTAATGTTCCCACCAAGCATGCCTTTTGAAGTGTTCCGAAAAGTGGGGCTGGACTAATCTTTTTTAACCATCCTTGGAAACTCTTTCAGACAGTACATAGTGTGCCTATGACAATCGGGACGACCTTGATTTAATGGCAGCTCCAAATCGTTTTACCTTCCACTTTAAGTCCTGGTATCGGTTAATTTTCTCCCTCTTCTTTTCTTGCACCCTCGTGTCAAATGGGTAGGCTACATCTACAATCAGGCACGATCTTTGTTCCTTATCAAAAATCACCAGGTCAGGCCTATTGTGTTCTAACTTCTTGTCCGTCTGTATCCTAAAATCCCATAGCACCTTCAGCTGATCGTTTTCTATCACCCACTCTGGTTTTGCTAATACCACTTCTCAGAATGTGGTAAATTGTTTACTTTGCATAGATGCCAGTGGATCACCCTGCCTATCACATCATGTCTCCAGAATCTGCTCAGGCGTTTTGAACTGTCTGACAGGTACGGTTTGGATTTCCCGAATGTGCCAATGTGGACTTGGACAAACCACATAGGGTCATCCAGATCATATCTAGATAGAGTATTTTGTAGGGAAATACAAAGGTCTAGCATAGGCAGTCCACAATTCAAGATAGTCAGCTACACGGACCACACATTCGTGATCTGTGTGCTTGACTTAGATAGGCTTCATAGACGAGGACCCGGCTACTGGAAGCTAAACGCGTCCTTACCAGCGCGCAAGGCATACAGAGACCGGATTAGCGAACTAGTTAAGCGGGCGTTGACGGGGGCCATCGTCAACAACAAGTGGTGGTTTGCTCTGAGAAGAGCGATTAAAATAGAGTCCATTAGGTTTAGTAGGGCTTTAGCAATAGAGAAAATTAGAGCAGAGAGAGAACAAGTTAGAAAATTAGACGAGGCGCTTAGCAGAGGCATCGCGACCGACGTACTTGCGGCGAAATTGGCCCTTGACCAATTCTTCAATGCAAAGAACGAAGGCTGCGTTGTCAGAGTTAGGGTGCGTGCTCTCAGACACGAAGGGACGGGCGCCATTCAATGGGACCGAGTGGCGGAGGCACATCGTCGCAAGAAAGCAACGATCCGGTCTTTGGTGGATCACGACGGTCGCATTCTACTCGATCCTGGGCAAATATGTGAAGCTTTTCAGCGACACTTCGCTCAGCTGTTCGGGGGCAGCGGTGGGCCGGGTCGAGGGATGGACTTTAGTGTCTACCTCGACGGACTGCCGCGGCTCTCGGCCACTGAGGCGGAGTGTTGCGAAAAGCCGATAACAGCCGCTGAAGTACGAGAGGCAATCACTGGCTGCACAAGGGGTAAATCGCCTGGTTTGGATGGTCTGCTCTATGAACTTTACGTACAGATTCCAGATTTGTTCGGAGACCTCTTCGCGGACGTCTACTGCAACTGGCAACAGAACGGGATAAATCCCAGCTCTGTGAGCCGAGGAGCGGTGGCGCTGCAGAGAAAGGATCCGAACAAGGGGGATAACATGGATAATTTCAGGCACATAACTCTGCTAAACACAGACTTCAAGATTTTGGCCAAGGTGCTAGCAAAGAGGTTAGCGCTTGTCGTTGGTGGTCTAGTGGGAGAGGCGCAGACATGTGCCATTCCCGACAGATCCATCCACGACAACCTCCACCTAATGCGATACCTCGTAGAGAGGGTAGCTAGGGAACCTGACACGGGTGGGTCCTTGATCAATTTAGATCAGTCGAAAGCTTTCGATAGGGTCGACCATCGTTACCTGGCGGCAGTCCTGAAGGCGGCTGGCTTTGTGCCCGTCTTCAGAGGCTGGATCACTGCTATGCACAGCGACATCTGCTCTGTGGTGAGAGTGAAGGGTCACCTTTCAGAACCGTTCAACATCATGCGCTCGGTCCACCAAGAATGTCCCCTCTCGTCCCTATTGTACGTATTGACTCTCGATCAATTAATGCACGAACTGGAGACGTTGAGGGACGTCTCGCGCGTACTAGGATGCGGTAGATCCGTGTCAGCATATGCGGACGATGTCACTGTAGTTTTGTCGAACGACAAACACACCGAGGCGATCGGCACTACACTAAGAGAATACGAAGCGGTGACAGGAGCAATGATCAACCAGGAAAAGTCAGTGGGCCTGCAGCGCGGCACCTGGAGAGGCAGTTCCATGCCGTCCAACAGCGTCGTCGGGCGCTGGATGGACGGACCGGTAAAATTGCTATGGGTCTGGTTCGGTCCGGACCTCCAGACGGACAAAAACTGCCAGTTCGGGATAAACTCTACAGGCATGGAGGTGCCGTCAGCCGGGTTTGTCCGAGTTCCGCGCAGGGCAACTGAACCGTCCTGCACGCACTCGTCCAATGTCCGAGAATTGCTGACTTGTGGGTTTATGTCGAACACCTGCTGTCGCCTGTAGGACGGATCCGGCTATCAGCTGAGTCCACCGTGAGGATTTCCCCGCCCTCTTCCTTTAGCCGGGAAAGGCAGGCAGTTTTAATCTGTCTGGTGGCCATGGCGAAAGAGATATTATGATGGATACGGTTGAAAGGGCTGAAGACGAGCACTTCCCTCTTCGGTGATGCCTTGATTACCTTTTTCAAATTTCATTTGAAAAGGAAAATCGGGGTAGAGAGGGAAGTGCTCTCTTCCCAGCATTTTGTTGAAAGATGGGTGAGAGAAGCAAGAATGGCCCGAGTGAATGGGCCTACTCTGAGTATGTGTCTGTAAATAAAGGTGGAAAACTGGGAGAGGGCACTTGCCCTGGTGGTCAGGGTCACTGTGGCTTTTTAATGGGCTTTCTCCACAAATGTCCCTCCAATTAGGGCAGTGGATTGGCAGTATCGGTAGAGTGTTGAATGTCTTGCAGGATAGAGTTATGGCGTTTTACAATCTGGTCTGAGTTCAAATCTTGCCGAGGTTAGCTTTGCTTTTTATCTTAATGGGGTCAATAAAGTAAAGTACTAGTCATGCACTGGAGTCAATTTAATCAACTTTTCCCTTTCCCTTCCTCACAAATTGTGCCTAAATCTGAAACCATTATTATTATTATTTAATCTTATTTTCATTGAGTGCTTCACTGTGTATACATATATTATTACAAAATTTTACAAGTCATAATTTTATTGTCCTACATCACACTAAAAGTTGCTGTTCTCTATTTAGAAACTAAAAGTTGCTGTTCTCCATTTGAAAAAGCATCAAATCCATCATAAATTATTTCCAAATCAATGATGTATAGTTCTTAATAATGCAATGTGATCTTTAGTAGATTAACCTTCAATAGTAAGATATATTTTTAAATTTTATTGCATTCCAACAATTTATTCTTCACATCATCGAAGAAAAATTAATAATTCATAATTATGGAATATGTTGCTATTAAGTTGTTTAATTTTTCATTTTCCAAGTGTTTCAATAAATATAACTAAGTTTCATATCACTCAACAAAAGCACAAATTACAGTTAAAATTCAATGATTATATGAATAACATTGCATTGAAAGAAAATTTCATATACAATTTGCTCTTGCAACAAATGTATATTGTCTACTATATAATGAAACAGGTAAGGAAAAAGGAAATAACAATGTGAATTCAACAGCATTTAAAGTTATAAAATGGCTAGATGATTCAACATCTTTGATATGAATTCAGTTTATGACAAAAATATATTTTATCTATTATGAAAAGTAAAATGATAGCCAATAAGTATGTTAACATCAATATTGTAAAGCTGATAAAGCACAAATTTTCTTGACTGGTTTTCTCAAAAGAGGTTTCACGACTACATACAAAGGTATAGAGAGAAAGGAAACAGCAATGTGTAATTCCCATATAGTTAGAAACGTTTTAGAATTTAATGTAAACTGAATTATATTCATATTACCTGAAAAATTGTAACTGGCAAATATCTGCTTGTTGTATAATAAATACTCATCATCATCATCACCATTACTTGACAAAGTCTCACCACAATTCAGGATTTTCCAGTTTTGGCAATTGCCCCATACTGAGGTTTTTATCGTCTTTGAGTTGATATATGAATGTTCAAGCAGGTTTACCTCTACTACACCTCTCGTGAGTTGGCTACAACTAGTAAGCTAGGTTAACTCCACCTTTTTCATATATTTCCATGTTACTTCTCTAACGTTTGTAGTCCAGAACCTTTCTCATTATTTGGGTTGTTCCAAGTAGCCATGTCTTCTGGTGTGGTTCAATCCATCGTGCAAAGTCTATTTTTGACAGGTAACTTTTAAGGTTATTTGTTACAATGCCAAGAGTGCCAATCACCACTGGGACAATGGTGATTGTCTTCACTTTATTTCTCTAGCATTTCAAGATCTTATATTATAATTCAATATAAGATCCTACTTTCTGCTACTCATTTCTATCAATTCTGGTATCAAAAGGACACGCTACATCTATGAGAGAACAGTTTGTTCTCTATTACAACAATATCTTGTCAGTTGTGTTCAATCTTAATCTCAATCTAAATCGGGAAGTGCAATTTTCTAGCTCTCTCATCTCACTAGTGGCACTATATTCCTAGCTTTTTCTGCACATGGAAAACCATACATTTTACACAAGCTCCAGTGCAACATTGTAGCCACTTAATCATGTCTGCCTTTTCATGATCATTCTGGGCTAACTGTTTACATTCTGAAATGTGTTTTCCCTTCAAATTCTGCTTTCAGCTTGAATAACCCTTTTTGTCTATGTTTTTCATTACCCATTTATTCTTATGGTTTGATCTTGCGCTGCTAAGATATGTCCTTCCATTTCTTTCTTAATGTAGCTTTTTCTTAAACATAACCAAGTATTTTTGATACCATAAAAAGTTTATTGTCTCCTAAAGGAATGCTGAAATCAGAGGCTTTTTATTAAATGTTTTTATGCTTTTAGCTATCACAGTTTTGTGTTTTCGAGGGTCTCCATTTTTCTCAAGAATGTCTTCCATGACAACCTCCAATATGAGCTTTTCTTCCTTATTAACTATGTAGAAGCTCATACGACTTTCTTCTATTTTGACAGCATCCTGTATGCTCAGCAATTCCCTGCCACCCTCTTCTCTTTCCCAATAGAGGCTGTCTATATCGCCTTGTGAGTGCATAATTAAATAGATTATGAGTATTTTATGTGCTTTCCGAACAATTTCCTTCAAATCTACTTTTGTCCAGTTTCTTCTGAAGATTCCTTCCATGACACTGCTAAGTGAGGTCAGGGAGGCAGGTCTACTTCCTTTTTTATAAATAGGACATATTGTGCATTATTTTAGTTTTCTGGGTAGTTTACCCCTTGCAAGGAATCTATGGAAGAGGATCTGTAGTGGTTTTACTAATATCCATGTGCATGTTTTTAGGAGGACTACTGGCAATCCATCAGGGTCAGTGCCTGAATTTGGTCTTGTGTCATCTATGGCTGATATTACATCTTTCTTCTTTAAATCTATATGGTATTTGGTTGCCATTTCTTTGTGTAATGTAATGGTGTTAAAGAATTCATCTGGCTTATTTATTTACATATATATATATATATATATATATATATATATATATATATACACACACACACACATATATAAATATATATGATGGCTGCAACTCGTCTTTGAGCAATGCCATTGCTTGATATTCAAGCATGAGCATCACTAACTTGGCCCTTTAGTCCCGCCAGGAACCTGCCTATAGCCAGCGATGCCTGTGTCTGAAATTTGTTTAAGTAAGGAAAAGCTTTTCATCATCATCATCCTCCTCATCATCATCATCGTTTAACATCTATCTTCCACGCTAGCATGGGTTTAGACGGGAATTGTCCTGCTTGAGGCAAGGTTGGTCGGGTGACCATGTCTCACTCATATAGCACTGTCTGGCAGGTTTTCTATGGCTGGATGCCCTTCCTAACACCAACCATGTTTACTGTGTTGACTGGGAGGCTTTTACCGTGTTACCTACACAGTTTTCAATGAGGTCAATTCCACTCTCTTAACATCGAATGCATTTAACCAAAAAGAAGAACTGGTTTAAATCAGTGGATGCAAATGAAGTATCAAGTTTTATGCTAGAGTGACTTTGTCCTAATGAGATATCTTAATGAAGGTTAGGAGACTTTTGTTCCACCAAAAAAAAAACTTTCTTGACGGCTGTTGCCTCTCCTGAGTTCCTCCACTCTTTGACAGGTTTTATTTTTCATCCCACTGGGTGTCCAAAATCACACTCCTCACCAATCAAGCTTGGTGTAGTTGCCAGTTTAGTCACCAACAACCCAATCATGCACAGGTTGTACTGGGCTACATGTTGCCAGTAGCGCTAAAGAGAGACATAATATACAAGCAGGGAAAAGCGGACGTAAAATGATGATGATGATGATATATATATATATATATATATATATATATATACATATAATATACATATATATATATATATATCTACGTATACATAGCAAAAGAGTCAGGATTCAGATGGCTGAGCTCCGGCTGTTTTGACAGCTAAATCGGATCTAGCTGTCGGATTGGCTGGAGCTCAGCTGTCAGGGTCCTGACTCTTTTCCTATTACCTCTCTACTATTGAGTACTCTGGTGCGTTATGGTCCACCTGGTATCTTACCAAACCACGCTCTATCATCCATCTTTCTAAAAAAATAAATCATAAACAGCATCAACAGTTTTCCAAGAGATGTCAACATGAATGAACCTGTTATTTTTATCTAAAGACATGTTTTCCAGTTCCAACCCGACCGTCCCTTCAATCTATCTTATTTTGCATTATTTCTTCTGATAAAGGATTAGCGTCCGAAACGTTAAAACCCTCTTCGTGCTATTTCAAGCGTTAACATAATATATTCCTTCCATACACTGTACTGATTGTGTTGTTATTTCTGTTTACATTTTACACACACACACATATATATATATATACACATGATTTTGAGTAATGCTGTTGGTTGATACTTAAAAATGTGCAGCATGGATGGGACTTTTAGCCTGACATGCCATGCATTGCAAAAGAAGCCCCATATCAAGCGGTACCAGTGCTTGAAGCCTCTCTAAGAAAGGAAGGGCTTTGCACGAAACCAATCCCACTCTCTGAACAGCGAATGCATTTACCCAAAAAATAGAACTGGTCTACATAATTGGATGCAACGAAGTCACAGGTTTTATGGCGGGGTAACCTTCTCATAGAGATGTGTCTTAATGAAGCATAGTCGTTTCTCTTCCCCCCCCCTCTACACCACCACCCCAAAAATGTATACAGACACACGTAAATTTATATATATATATACATATATATATATATATATAATATTGAGATAAGCGGGACAAGCAAAATTCAAACATTCTTTCAAAATAAATTCAAAAACTATCATTTAAATATTTACTTATCGATATTGCTTTTACCGACGGTTTCGCCTCACAAATGATTGGAAAAACAAGGGACTTCCAATGGAAAGTTCGGCTCTTCAGAAAGCATTTTCCCTTACTCAGGACATAAAGTCCCACAGCCAGCAAATATATTGCCTTAAGCCAGCTAGTGCAGGATCGAATGGGGCCGTAAACGTAACCTACACGTGAACTGGTCGTTAGTAGAAGCAGGAGTAGTAGCAGAGACGTGTTGTCTGCCACACCACTAAAAATAGCAGCTAGCTATACAACGGATTTCTTCTCTACACATGGGAGAATATACATAAAATGAGATCAATATCCCCGCAGGTACTAAGTACCCTCGGAAATATATAGGGTGTCTATGATACAGTTGTTGTTCAATAGTATTAATTTGACATACCAGAACTATAAAATTGAGATAAGTGGCACAAGCAAAATTCAAACAATCTTTGAAAATAAATTCAAAAAATATCATTTAAATATTTACCTATCCATATTGCTTTTACCGACGGTTTCGCCTCACAAAAGATTGGAAATCCATGGGAATTCCAATGTCCTGCTTATCTCAATTTTATAGTTCTGGTATGTCAAATTAATACCATTGAACAACAACTGTATCATAGACACCCTATTTATTTGAGAGGGTACTTAGTACCTGCAGGGATTTTGATCTCATTTTATGTATATTCTCCCATGTGAAGAGGAAAAATCCGTCGTTCACCCAGCTGCTATTTTTAGTGGTGTGGAAGACAACACGTCTATGCTACTCCCACTTCTACTAATGAGCAGTTCACGTGTAGCTCACATTTACGGCCCCATTCGATCCTGCACTAGCTGGCTGAAGGCAATATATTTGCCGGCTGTGGGACTTTATGTCCTATGTAAGGGAACATGCTTTCTGAAGAGCCGAACTTTCCACTGGAAGTCACTCGTATTTCCAATCTTTTGTGAGGCGAAACCGTCGGTAAAAGCAATATGGATAGGTACATTTTTAAATGATATTTTTGAATTTATTTTCAAAGATTGTTTGAATTTTGCTTGTGCCACTTATCTCAATTTTATAGTTCTGGTATGTCAAATTAATACCATTGAACAACAACTGTATCATAGACACCCTATATATTTCCAAGGGTACTTAGTACCTGTAGGAATATTGATCTCATTTTACGTATATATATAAATATATATATATATATATATATATATATATATATATATATATATATATATATATATATATGCATATATATATATGCATATATATATATATATATGCATATATATATATGTATATATATATATATATATATATATATATATATATATATGCATATATATATATATATATATATATATATATATATATATATATATATATATATATATATATATATATACATATATATATATATACATATATATATATATATATATATATATATATATATATATATATATATATATATATATATATATATATATATATATATATATGCATATATATGCATATATGTATGCATGATTGTATCTTATGCCTCTATGAAAACAATGTAGATTAAAATAGAATGTATATACCAATAACAATTTTTCTTATAACTGGTTCAATCTGTATGTCACTTTGACATGAGAATTAGAATAATAAAGTAGAATTTGAAAAGGGAAGCTTTTTTCTTATTGCATCCAATTTACTCTCTTTCTCTCCCTCTATCTCACTCTCTCCGTCTTTCTCTCTTGATCTCATATATATAAATATATATATATATGTGTGTGTGTGTATATATTTATATATATATATATATATATATATATATATATATATATATATATATATATATATGTATATATGTATATATATATATATATATATATATATATATATATATATAAATATACATATATACATATATATATATATATATATATATATATAGGTATATATATATATGTATATATATAAATATATGTATATATATATATATATATATATATGTATATGTATATATATATATATATATATATATATATTTATATACATATATATATATATATATATATATATATATATTTATATACATGTACATATATATATATATACATATATATATATATATATACATATATACATATATATATATATACATATATATATATATATATGTATATATATATATATATATATATATATATATATATATATATATATATATATATATATATATATATATATACATATATATATATATGGATATATGGATATATATATATATATATATTTATATATATATATATATATGTATATATATATATATGTATATATATATATATATATATATACATATATGCAAACGTTTAGCTCCAATACTGTTGAGCTCTATATATATACATATATATATATATACATATATATATATATATATATGTATATATATATATATATATATATATATTTATATATTCCTTTTTTTATTCAGCATTCTGCATGGAATAAACAAGGTCTTCTCTTGTAAAGCAATATGGATGCAGCATTTTCTGGCTGCAATGTGTAATTGTGTGTATTACTTTCTTATTTTCCCAAGAATTTTTATACATTTTTTTAAATACATATTTATCGACTTTTATATCCAAAAACCTTCTGGCAGCTTCCCTTATCAACAACACATACAGAATGAAGTTTGTTTGTTTTTATTTATTTTCATATTTATTCTTACACCTGTTTGCTAATGAGTGAATATCTCAGAAATGTTCATATAAACAAAAGAGTGTATTTTTATACAGATACGATAGCTTACATGTACATACACATACCTATATATATATATATATATATATATATATATATATATATATATATATATATATAAATATG
>OZ024740.1:184307645-184322645 GCA_964016885.1 Eledone cirrhosa
ATAGTCCTTTCGTCACACACTATGTGACCTCTTCAGTGACTGGGGATTCCTTTCTTTGTTTCTGTGCCTTTCCTTTCTTCTATCCTACGCCATTTTGTTTCTGTGTGTGTGTTGTGTGCTCAGTTTGCGCATGCGCCACATCCGGGTGTCTGAATGGCGTAGGATAGAAGAAAGGAAAGGCACAGAAACAAAGAAAGGAATCCCCAGTCACTGAAGAGGTCACATAGTGTGTGACGAAAGGACTATGACTATATATAAACAACTATCTGTTTGTGGAACCAACCAACCAACCAGAAATGTATAAGTTTGTAGATTTGTAAATTTATAAATATATAATAAATTGAAGTGAAAGCAACTGGTGCGTGTGTTTCTTATTGGTAACATGACCCTCCCAAAGTATAACAATATCGGTTTCAACACACGATTTCAGATAAAGAATCTTGCTAAACAAATTCAGAAACGAAATATATATATATATATATATATATATATATATATATATAGAGAGAGAGAGAGAGAGATAGAGAGAGAGAGGGAGAGAGAGAGATAGATACACTCACATATACACACACATTGATATATATACACTCTAAAGGGGTTGGTTATAAGATGGGTGTCAAGCTGTAGAAAGATTGCCAAAAAATAGTGTTGGAAGAATACTTTAGTAGTAATGATGACGTGACAATCTTTCTAGTGAGGGTGAACTACTTGATAAATGAATCCAGTACACACTGTGTTAAGTGGTTAGTTATTGGAATGGCGTCCAACCATGGAAAGCCAGATAGAGTCCGTTGGACTTTTCAGCTGTATGAAAGACATGACAACTACCCTAATGCTGGTGCCAAGATAAAATGCCTTCTGCTAAGCATGGGAACTTATGTAAATGAGATGTAATTCCGTGGCCCATCTGAGAGGTCAGTAAGTGTACTTTACTACAAACTTCTTCTATAAAGACTCATCCAACACTTGCTTAGAGAGAAGACTGATTTTAAATTATGATCATATATACATGTTTTTGTTTTCTTTTTCTGAAAAGACAATTGGCAGTGACTTTGAAATTGTAGCTAGGTCATTCTCTGCTTCATCACCATCATCATCATTGTCGTCTTATGTCTATTTTGCTTGCATGGGCTGGACATGCCTTTTCCATCACAGCCAAGCTCTACTCATCGCAGTCCTTCCTCATCTCCACTGTGAACTTCAGTGATTTGAGATAAGTTCACACAACCTCTGCTCATGTCTCCCTTGGTGTCCCTCTGTTTTAGCTTTCTCCTACTGGGTTTTCTTGGTAATGTTTGCCCAATGATCATGATCAATATGCATCACATGGCCATATCAATACATTCTTCATGCTGCACACTCTATCTTATTCCACTTATAGCTAGCTTTTCTCCACCTCACCCATGAATTGTTGTTCATTCTATCTAACCTTTGCACATCCTCTGCTTTATTGCCCATGTCACGCATCCATGCAACATACAGCATCATACAGTTGAACTTTCTTTCATTCCTTCTATCATTCCTTCAGTGCAAATAACTCTACTGGTAATTATATCACCAAAGTAGCAGAGGCTATCAACCATTTCTATGAATCCTGGAAATAGAACACGTTTATTTCACTGATGCACTTACTACCAAATATCCTTGCTGTGTATCTGCCAAATACAAAGTTTTCCTTTTCTGTTACTCTTTCTGCTATTCCTCTACACTTCTTTTGTACCCAAGATTTACATTATGTACTTTGTATAAAATGTTTGCCTATTCCTTTTCTAATTACCAAAATGTTTGATTTTCCTACATTTTATGACTATTGTATTTTTCCAAACCCAGAATTTCTCCCGTTCTTTTCCAAGGATAAGGCTATAGGAACCAGATCATCAGCAAACAAAGGTTCTCACAGACAACCTATATATAGAGACAGAATACGGAAGTCACTGTATTTATTTTAGTGACTTAGGGCCATATTTCAGATGCTCCATGCAATAACAAGTGTGCAGTTGGGAGCTGGTCATTTCATTACAGAGTGAAAACAATTAGGTAAGGAATTTTACAGCAGTTATCAGGTATTTGTTACTCTGATCTATCTCCTGTATGGAATTCCCTTTTGTTGCAATTAGACACATATAATTGTTATTAGATTGTTGTATTGGAGGATCGTTGTATCATAGGTAAATGTTTCATAATCCGAGCTAATTGCAACTCATCAGCAGAATGACCAATATATCAATCTCAGGATGTAGCTGATAAGTGAGCCCACTATATATATGTGTGTGTATGTGTGTGTGCATGTGTGCAATTTTGGTAAGGGGAGAAATGCTCAATGTGCACTTAAGTTCTTCAGCAAGTAAGGAATTCAAAACAGTCGAAATAGTTTTCCAAAGGTTAAAGTTCTTGCTGTTGAGGAGGACAGTGAGGGTTATAGAGCAGAAATATTTAACCCTTTAGTGTTCAAACCAGCCAAGACCGACCAGAATTTCCTATCTCTTTCTGTTGAAACTGGCTGTAACTGGTCGCTCAAACTGATGTTAAGGTATTGTTCTCAAAATAATTAATTTCAAAATCACATAGATTCCATATTATGTGAGATAAAGTCTTTACCATGAAAATATAATAGTATATATAAAACAATGTGAATGCTAAAGGGTTAAAGAGAAGAGGATGAAGGTTTTTAAATTAAATCCAACATTAATCTACAGAATCTTTTCTATACAGGTGGTAAGCTTGCATGTATATGCAAACAACGAACCAATCAGTTTTAATTAATTCATGATTATTCACACAATATATAAACCACCTGCATATCATTAGGATTATGAGAGCTATTGAATTTAAAAACACATATCAATAACATTAGCATTAGCAATGTTGAATATAGGCAAACAATGAAAAAGCTAAAGCAACCATCAAACTCAATTATAGTTTTCCTGGAAATTAGCATTGTATTGATTTCTGCCCTAGTTAGTATAAATAGTAAAAACCTTGAGTTGAATATAAAACTTTTACATAGATTATTTAAGGAGTATAACCTAATAATAACTATAGACATTATAAATAGAGTAGTACACTTTCTAGAAGTAAATTTAAACCTTGAGTCTGAACTATACAATCCATTTCATAAACCAGGCAAACATCTGTTCTACATTAATAATAAGTCCAACCATTCAAAATCAATAACAAAATCTATTGTTTACGATGTATATAACCAAATCTCTCCCCTCTCTTCTAACCAGACTAGCTTCGACCAGAGCACTCAATATTACAAAGAAGCACTGCATAGATCTGGATATAATGATAGAATTGTGTATAACGATAACCCGTGTATGGTCAACAAAAATTCTTATAACATTATATCACATCATATGACTCTACCTAAACCTAACTCGAGCAATACAAATCCACTTTAACTGAACAATTGTAGACTATTCAATACGATAATGACAAAAACTAATAATCAGAGTGATATTCACAAACCGGGGGATAATAGAAGTAATACAGAACACAAAAATTATGTGAAAAACGGTAAAATAGGAATAACAGTACAAAGCAAATACATACTTAAATGTCCTTTAAAATTGACACATCCAGAATCGACCTGACTCAAATGTGAAATCAAATTGTTATACATGTAATAGTTGACTGAAATTTAACAATAACTAACTCAGAACTAAACTAGGTAACACACAGCTGGGAAATATTTACTATACACACAGGAAATCCACTATATGGCTTAACGCTTATTTAGTATTCCAAAACCACTTTTTGATATCCTAGTGTAAAATTACCCTCCAACCCACTATACGATACTCCAATATACTTAATTTAAGACTCAATGGAGGGTAACCCTCCATTGAATCTTAACTACTTTGAACACTTCTTGACAATATTATATCAATAAAATGTTAATAGCTCAATGTTAATGGCCATCTACATTTTATACTAAACATTAACCTAGTGAATATCCATCTCCACTTCTTTTCTACTTATTTAATATATAATTACTTGTCAGCACACATTACAATCCACTATTTGATGTGTTTGATTATATAGGTATGCCCATATATATATATATATATATATATATATATATATATATATATATATATATATATACACATATATATATATATATATATATATATATATATATATATATATATATATATATATATATATATACATTTGTGGACAGGATCTAAAATTATTGGTTGCCAGGAGATGAAGGGGTCCACCTATATAGAGAATGCTATCATTTAATTTAATTTTTATAATGAATAAATTATATTTTCGAAAACTACATAAGTGGAAACATAACAGTGCAATCAAATTTTTGCAGAAAAATATCTTACCTTCTCCAATAAAACATATTATGTATTTTGCGAAACGCAGAGACTTTCAATAACGACCAGAAGTCGACCCTAAATATGACTAATAGTTCTAGGAACGGCCTGAACGACACCACATCTTTTTAACTTTGATTTTGAAAGTAGATTTATAATTATCAATTTTCATTATACTTTTGTAACTGTCTCGGTGGCCTAGTGGGAAGAAGCATAGACAGTGGTGATCCTTGTCTGAAGTTCGATTCTGGTTGAGAGTATGGTTCCCTGTGAAACTTTTCATTTTTTTTTCTATAGGCTGAAAAATAAAAACGGAAATGGTTACATGTACCTCTTGACAAGGATTGAATCCAGCGTTTCTAGTACCTACCACTAGGCTACAGAGACAACTAAGAAAATCTAATGAAAATTCATACTTTCAAAATGTTTAAAACAAAATATTGTGGTGCCGTTCATGTCTCTTTTAATGTCGACTTCTAAATGATTTGGGTGTTCAATAAACTACATCCTCGTTTTGTTTTACATCTATCCAGACCGGTTTTTCTCAACGTGAACCCTTGCCCCACCCCCTCACCCACCCCTGATGGTCAGATGGACATGGGTTGGGGGGGCATATGAAATGTTGGGTGGCCATATTATATTAATGGAGCATTTGAAACAATATGGTGTATTCTTAATTTAGGGGAAAGTTCGGTGTAGGGTCGGACGCCATGCTTTCCAGCATACTTACGTCCCTTTACAGTCTGAGTTCAAATCCCGCCGAGGTTAACTTTGCCTTTCATCCTTACAAGGTCCTACTAAAATAAAGTACCAGTAATGCACTGAGTAATTGATGGCCTTGTGCCAAAAGTAGAAACAATTATTAACGCATCGCATTTCACACATAATTGTTTCTACTTTTGTCACAAGCCATCAATTACCCAGTACATTACTGGTACTTTATTTTATCGACCCCGTAAGCATGAAAGGCAAAGTTAACCTCGGCGGGATTTGAACTCAGATCGTAAAGGGACGTAACTACGCTGGAATGATTGTCCATAACAGGAGAGACATTTAACATCTGATTGCTGAAAAGTATCTTACCTATGGCATCATATACAAAGAAAGTACGCCAATATAGCGACGATTATTTGAAGTTCGGTTTCATTGAGGCGCCTCATTATTCTCAATTGCCTATGTACCTTTTCTGTCATCAAACACTGAGCAAAGACTCCATGAGGCCTCGGAGACTCTTACAACACTTCAATTCGGGACATGGAAACAAGTCATCAAAGCCGCTATCATACATCCAAAATCTTCAAAATAAGTTGCTGCCAGTCTACACTATCTCAATGTTTTTCTAAAGTAGCTGAAAAGCAGGATAAATCATTAATAGCGAGCTACGAGCATTCGAAATTGAATACCAAGTGTGGAAAACCCCATTTCTGTGTTTTTACAAACTTTTATGAATCACATAGACGACTCAGTGGTCCAGCTTCTACCGCTCAGCAATTACATAGTACGGCGACAAATTGATGAGATGTCCATTGATGTGGAACAGCAGCTTCACAGATATAATCGAGAAAGACCTTTTTCCCGGCAGCGCGATGAGTCAACTTTTTGTGGAAGCCAGTCTGTACTCCTGGCATATATCAGATTCCAAGACAATGATGCTTTTTTGTTGGGCTTTTGAAACTACAACGACAGCTTCCGATATATACCATCTTTTATACCACCAAGATTCCTATTGCATCCGTTACATCATGTGCAGCAGACTGCTCATCCGCAATGATGGGGAAACAATGGATTCCTTAAGCGACTTAAAGATGATAGCTCATCGATTTTAACAGTACACTGCGTCCTTCATCGGGAAAACTTGGCTTCCAGATGTCTTTCACCAGAATTACAGAAAGTAGTACATGCTGTTGTGTCGTGCGTAAATTTAAGCAAAGCAAATCCCAAGACTGATCGTCTTTTTCAGAAATTCTGCAATGACATCGACAAACAATATGTCAATCTTATCCTACATACTGATATCAGATGGTTGTCAAAGAGAAATTTTATCTGAGACTTCCCACACAAACTTCCTTCAAAGAGCTGACGGAAAGTTATTGGTCATTTATTTAGCTGACATTTTCCAAAAATTCAATTCATTGAACAAGGAACTGCAGGGGGACAAGGTGACTATGACGGTGGTGAAAACCAAAATATTAGACTTTATCGATAAGGTAAATCTCTTTTATTTGAATCTTTCTGCGGGTCGCTACGAAAACTTCCCACATATATCTACCTGCGGACCAGGTCCATCAGTGGTATCGAGCTCATTTGCTTGCTTTGGAGAAGGAGTTAACTCTAGATTTCATGACCTCCATCAAATGTATTTCAACGAATGGCTTTCGCAACCGTTTCTCACACATACGTCTGACGTTGATCGATGATTACAAGATGAACTGGATGAGTTTTAAAAAATGATGATTTTGCTCAAAATCTTTCCCACTACATACATGGTTGAGAGTGGTTTCAGTGTAGCCAACGATTTCTTAATGAAACCGCCTTGAAATTGAAAATCGCGGAGATTTGAGTATGCAGTTAACAGAACTAAATCCGGATATAGCCAAGCTTGCATCCAGGCAACAAAGTCAACTGTCGCATTAAGTTTGATGACAACTGGACTCGTTCGTCACTTTAATTTTCCATTTCAATTGATGTTTCGATGTTATCTTCAACTATATAAAAGCCAGTGCATATTCTGTACAAGGGCCGTTGCCTGTATTACATACTTTACTACTCCATAAGAGTCTTTTCATATAGCCGGTTACTTAAGGAAGTGCGTATATGTCTTTACAAGTAAAAAAAAGACCCTCAGCATTTCGATCCCAATTACAATCTGTTTACCACAATTACGCAGTTTTTAACGCATGTAATACATACCCTTTTCAAAGACCTCCCTGTATAGATAAGAAATGCATATAAATCCCATATTAACTGCAAAACTAGAAACATATTATATAGCATAAGATGTAATGAGGGACAATGTAAAGATAAGAATATAGTGTACATAGGTAAGACAGCTCGTAGTATAGGAGAACGATTAAATGAACAATGGCGACAGCTTCAAGATAGAAAAAAATCATCAGTACTCCACCAACATGCTAAAATAGAACATAAGACCAATTAGAGAACATAGAAATAAAAATAAAATCTACACACAGGAAAGATGCAATGTTTAGACAAATCACAATAAACATAAATGAACTCCAACCAAAATTAAATAGAAAACATGAATGGAATAGCAACATCACAACTTACAATTAAGGATAAAATGAAAACACACACACGTAGAACAAACGACCAACTAGTAACATGTAAATAAACAAATAAATAAACAAATAAAAACACACACAGACACCCGGATGTAACACATGCGCAAACTAAGCACACAACACACACTTAAAACAAGATGGCGTAGGACGGAACAAAGAAGAGGTACAAAACAAAGAAAAGAATCCCCTGTCACTGATGAGGTCACATAATGTGTGGCGAAAGAACTTTGACAATATATGAATAAACGTCCGGTTGTGGAACCAACCAACCAAACGGAAATTTATAAATTTCTTAAATTTATAATTTAATTTATAATAAATTGGAGTGAAAGCAACTGGTGCGTGTGTTTCTTATTGGCAACATGACCCTCCCAAAGTATAACAATATATATATATATATATATATATATATATATATATATATATATATATATATATATACATATATTATTTGTTTTCTAAAATAATAAAATTAAATTAATTCAACAGTTAAACACACAAAGGAATAATCAGTTTGTTACCAAAGGTCCAGAACATTGACATGTCCACCCTAAATATTATTAATAGCTCTATGAAAGCCATGAACGCAACACATCTTTTTAACTTTGATTTTGAAATTAGGTTTATAATTATCAATTTTCATTCTTACAATGATTGGCATTATATATATATATATATATATATATATATATATATATATATACACAGTGGTGGACTAGGTCTAAACATATTGGTTGCCAGAAGAAGGCTATCATTTAATTTTTACAATGAATAAATAACATTTTCAAAAAATACATAATTGGAAACAAAAGAGTACAATAAAATTTTACAGGAAAATATCTTACCTTCTCCAATATAAAATATTATGTATTTTGCGAAATCCAGTGACTCTCAATAATGACCTTTGGTCTTTTACTCACTCAATATATATATATATATATATATATATATATATATATATGGGGGGGGGAGGGGTATGAGTGTATATATATATGTATATATACACCACCTTCGCGACTAATTGATTTGACAGATGTCTTTAACCCATTCATACCAAATATTATTTGGTCTGTAGTTAGTGTGTAAGTATATAAATATATATGTATATATCATCTCGTATTTGATAAAAAATAAAAAAAAATTCGTCCGGGAAAGACTGCCCTAAAACCGGCCAGAGTTACCTCCCTTGACCTGCTGCAAAATCAAAACAAGGTATTTATGCGAGCAATGAACCTTGACGTGGATTTAACCCAAAAAACTCTTTCCGAGCAATGTAAGGAACACTTTTGATTATGTATGCCCTTGAGAAGCCCAACTGGGCGAAACGTACGTAGGTGCTGTTTTAAATAAACATGTTTTAACGGTCATTTCTCCGATTTCTTACATTCCCACGTGCTTACGCTCTGCTAATTCTCTAGCCCACTAAATATTAACACTTCGAATATTTAATAATGCCGGCACTAGTATCGAGCACCTTTGGCATACGCTACTTGGCAAATAACTATATGTATCACCTATCTTCCCCTTTTTTTCCTCTCTCTCGATACGTAAATACTGTATATATATATATATATATATATATATATATATATATATATATATATATATATATATATATATATATATATATATATATATATATATATATATATATGTGTGTGTGTGTGTGTGTCTCTGTGTCTATATATGTTTGTTTGCATGAATGAATACACTAAGCTTTAGATTTAGTAGAACGTACAACCACTGATTCCAGCTTTTTGCACTATTGTATATTTTGGTTTCTAGTAATTCCCTGGGGAATTGGTTGACCAAATGCTTTGCTTAATCGTTTTATTTATTTTTTATTTTATTTTATTCTTTCTCTTAGATTTCAGGTATTTTCTGAAAGCAAAGCATTGGCCCCTAACATATTACAGTGAGCCCTGGATTGTTACAGTGGGCTCTCGCAATGCTACCTTGCGTCCCATGTGGCCCACTTGCCATTGGGCATCCTGGCCAGTCCGCCACTGTATATATATATATATATATATATATATATATATATATATATATATATATATATATATATGTATATATATATATATCATCATCAACCTCATTTTACGTTTGCTTTTCCCTGCTGGCAAGTGTGGGACGGGTTCCATTCAGCACAGCATCTCTCCACATGTCAAGGTCCTTCGTCATCTACTTCGTGAGCTTCAGCAATCTGAGGTCTGCTCTCACCACCTCCGACTATGTTTTTCGTGGTCTTCTTCTACTGCGTCTTCGTTCTACTGGGATTTCCTGGCACTTTTTTACCCAGTAGTCAACCTCCATGCGCATCACATGTCCATACCATCGCAGTCTTCTCATATACATATACTCAAACATCCATATATACACAGGTGTGTATATTAAGACAGAAAAAGGTAGAAGTAGTAAATATAGTGATTTTCAATACATTCTCGAATTAGTGACATTTAATAGGTTTAAAAATATGCTTACAATTATGCTTAGACAATACGATTGACCGTCCCCCACAAATAGAATTATTTCATGGTCTAGATACTATGTTTTTGTGATGGAAATTAAAGTTAGCAATAGGAATGGAGAATAGAAATTAAAATAGAAAACACTGTTTTAAGTAAATAAGGAATATAGCCTAAAGTGTGGAGTGTGAAAATTTAAAGAAACAATAAGTTAATATCATCCTCTATCACATGAAATTAACAATGTAAAACAATGAAAAAACAATGAAAAAATTGAAAAAATGAATAAACAATGACAATATTTAGTAGTTTTAGAATTAATTATCGCATTCTATACCTTAGATTATATTCTTTAATTTAATACAATTCAAAACTGTTAATTTCGGTTATTTAGTCTTATTTACACATTTTAACTTCCATTGGGAAAACATAATTTCACCACCCAGAATTAGGCTTGGTTGTGTAAGTAGTATAAGAACCATTATAAGTCATAATCTCCCTCTACTACAGCATTTTGCTTTTCTGTCAACACACTATGCGCCGGAATCGAAGCTGGCTGACTGGGACCCTGTGATCCTGAAACGAGGGAGGGGGATGAACCTCTATAGGATAGTTGCCTGTGGTTAGCAATAGTAGTCTGTTAAATATCCCACATTTACACATGGGCAGATCTGTTGGCGGGAATTGAAGTTCACGTGGGGAACGGGCATTCACTTCATGAAGATCATGTTTGTCCGTTCCCTTGTCACTTCAATTTTGGATTACCTCCTGATTATAACCTTATTATGTAAGAAGCTGTCTGATGAGTTCATGACACTGGGAACTATGCAGAATTACACTGTTGTCATTGAAATATTATCACGGCCTTATCAATAAAGGACTTTAACATGTAAACTACTTTGTATTTCGTTATTCTAAAAATACTTCAACATTCCAATGTGGAAAATGCACGGTGAGTTCTCAAATTGAATTACATCAATGCTTTACTGTATGTATATATATATATGTGTGTGTGTGTATTTATTTATGTATTTAAATATATATATATGCATATTTTGGTGTGTGTATGTATGTATATATACAAGTGTATGTATGTATATATACAAGTATATTGATAATTTAATTTAACTAAAGACCTAACATGAACTTCCTCAATTGAATAATAACTAAATTGTTTATTTCTATTATTCCTTTGGGCCTAACATGAACTTCCTCACATTTAATTACATTAATATTAAAATATAATAACGATTTATGGAGAAGTATTACGGAGTTACATTTTGAGACCTATACTGATTACATATTCATAAGTGTAATGATATATACAGCCATATAACAGTTATTGTATACATGTGAATACTCTTTTGCTTATGTAATTCATATTAAAAACCTACACAGTCGAAAGGCACTTTTCTAAACCAAACCTTTTATTACACGGTGGTCCTTAATCATTTAGTATTGTAATGTAATTATAAATAGCCAGGCTCTAACACAGGACATGAATTAAATGGACTACTCCATGCCAAAATGTACCACCTTATAAATATTACCCCTTTTTTCCAATTTGAAGTTGCTGCTAAAAAATCATAACTAGAATGCCATTGTTATCAATCCACTTTATGTTTTCTCATGATTTTCAGTTATATTAGATTGAGTAACTTGATTCATATTAATTATGTACTTACCTATTGCACATCTATTAATGCAAAAACTATTAAATTAGTGTTGTGGCTTTTGGACTGTTTGCTTTTCTCTATCTGTATGTTGTCCTGTGTCACCAATGTATGTTTTTCTGATGCTTACACAAATTAATATATACCGCCTTATGCCTAAGCTTAAAAATATACTTCTCCACCATAATTACTACCTTGTACATCTACCTACTTCCCTTACTTTGTTCATTGTTCGCCTGTATTCAACATGTTCTAATGCTAATGTTATTGATACATGTTTTTGTTGAATTCAATCCCTTTTATAGTCCTGGTGATATGCAGGTTGTTTTTATATTGTGTGAATGATTGCTGCTTAATTATAATTGATTGATTCATTGTTTGCATATACATGCAAACTTATCATCTGTATACAAATGATGGTAGATATTAAAGATGGATTTAATTTAAAAACATTGGCTCTCTTTACCTTAAATATATATATATTTAAATATATGTATATATAACCAGGGAGTGTAACGTGAAGTTACTATATATATATATATATATTTATATATATATATATACACATTATATATATATAATATATATATATATATATATATATATATATATATATATATATATATATATATATATATATATATATACATAATATATATATATATATATATATATATATATATATATATATATATATATATATATATATATATATATATATATCAAAGCAGCACACAAAAGAAATAAAATACTCATGACAATTGAACAAAAGCATCTATCTTCCTTCCCAATCACCCCCAATGCATCGGATGCATGATGGCTTAGAACATACTCCCAGAAAGATGTATATGAGATAAAACAATATAGAAACAGGACAGATCTCAGTGTAGACAAGTTGTGCAAATGCTAACGCCAGATAAAGGGAAAGAATAGACTTTCCTAAAATGGGATAGAGATAGAGAGAGAAAGAGGAGAGAGAGAGAGAGAGAGAGAGAGAGAGAGAGAGAATGAGAGAGAGAGAGAAAAAGAGAGAGAGAGAGAGAGAGAGAGAGAGAGAGAGAGAGAGAGAGAGAGAGAGAAGAGAGAGAGAGAGAGAGAGAGAGAGAGAGAGAGAGACTATGCTAGTAAGTAAGCAGTTAATTAATCAAGGAAGGAACAATGTAGGCTTGAGGAAAGTATGCTTCACTGATAAGGTCTGGACCAGAAAGGAATGGCCTTCGATGAATGCATCAGTTGTTTGATGAGTCAGCTCATGAAATTAATGTGCAACTTGCTGAACAATCAACAGACATGCACTTTTGTATTACAGGAACAGTTACTCTGGCAGGTATTCAAACACTCTCTACCTAGGTTCACTCACAATGCATGGATTAAGCACAAGGTATTTGCCTTAAAGATTGCAAAATGAACTAATGTAATATGTCTAAAACACCAATAACACCGTGTAACATATGTTTTGTTCCCCGGTTCTAAGTGTCATTTCATGGTTTGTTATATCCCATTATTATAAAAAAAACACTATTATTTAATCAGAAGTGTGGGTTTGTGGTCAGGAGTTTGATATTTCGAATTTTCATATTTTTCAAGAAAAAAAATATTTAAAAAAAATGTATCAGTTCATAATTAAATCAACAGAGAATATATTTATTTTATTATACAAGCTTATCAAAAGCAAACAAGTAAAAACAAATAACACTTATAAAGCAACTTATACACGTCAGAAATGACTGGATTTCCTGGATTTTCGGTTGTAGTCCAGGTCGCATTCCCACACTAGCCCCCAGATATAGTCCCCCATCATTTTTTCATTGTAGTGGCCCTGGTACCTCCGCTCTATCTCTTATTTCACATCTTCGTAGAATCGTTCGCCTTGTTCTTCTGAGTAGGCGCCCATATTGTCCTTGAATTTTTCCAGGTGAGTGTCCAGCATATGGAGTTTAAGCATCCCATGGCGCCAAAAGTCTTTACCAGATCCTGCACCAGTTGCTGGTAGTTTTCAGCTCAGAAGTTGTCCAGGAAGCCCTTAACAACTGCCTTGAAACAGTTCCATGCTGTTCTCTCAATCCTATTGAGCTTATTAGAGAACTCGGTAGACTCAAACACATTCTTTATCTGAGGTCCAACAAAAATTCCAACCTTGATTTTGGCCTCAGATAACTTGGAGAAGAACTCAAGAAGGTATTTAAAAGCGGCTGATTCTTGGTTGAGAATCTTCACAAACTGCTTCATCAACCCCAACTTAATGTGCAGTGGCGGCATGAGCACAATCCTGGGATCAACTAGTGGCTCCCACATGACGTTCCGAGTCCCAACTACAAATTCTGTTTGCTGCTCCGAGTTCTTTATTTGTAGTGGTCAGAGGTGGCTCTGCTGTCCCAAAGGCAGAGGAAGCATTGGAATTGATAAAGCCTCCTTGGAGTCCAAGCAGGAAAGCCACCATCTTGAAGTCTCCAATGATTTCCCAATTGTACTGGTTGTATTGCAGAGCTTCCAAGAAGACTTTCACACTGTAGTAATCTTCTTTCAGGCAGACTGAATGAGCTAGGGGCAGTGTCGGGAACTTGTTTCCATTGTGGAGGAGGACAGCCTTCAAACTTGCGGTGGAGCTGTCTATAAATAGCCGCCACTGCTTGGGCACAAACGACACTACAATAACGTCAAACAGTCCAGGCATGTCATGGCAGAAGCAGAGGCCATCCCTAAGAGTGTAAAAGCCTGAGAAAGGTTTGTGTCGACTTCTCTGACTTGTCACCTGCACTTCCTCCTTGACCAAGTTCCACTGCTTCATCCTGGAGACGAATGCTTAAAACACAACTTACCCTTTATTCAGGGTGCGAAAATCCAGTATCAATAAATCTCTTTAATCCACTTTTTAACAATTTTATACTTTATTGCACTTTTATAATTTTCTTTAGGTATTACTCTTTATTTTATAATTTTAATTTAACCTGAAACATATATAAAAAAAATCGTTTAACAGAAGCAAATTAAACTTACATATAAAGTAAAATCCAGCATACAAATAATTCTAGTGAATAGCTTAGAATGTTTACAAACCCAAACTTTTAACTGTTTAATAACACTTTTTTTTTATTTATTTGGGACCTAAGCAACACAAAAAAGTGATTTTAAGCCAGGAACAGAGAAAAACAAATGTTTGTTATACGGTGTAATTCAACCTAATCCAATTCAATCTAAGACTTTCTCACTGACCTCCACT
>OZ024740.1:184325145-184330145 GCA_964016885.1 Eledone cirrhosa
AGAACTCGAATATCCAATGTTGTGACCACTGTTTCCTCAGAGCAGAATGGTAAATGTACAATGTAAATACCCTTAAGTGGGGTTGTTGGGGAAGATAGAGTAGAACAGGAAGAGAGAAAAGTAGGGAAGAGGGAGATAGAAAGGAAGATATGCAGGGGTTGGAGAAGTAGGAGAGAGTGGCTTGTAGATATCTTAATCAAAATGTTATGGTAGGGGTTTTATTATACTGGTTACTTTTGGAAAGATGCGTTGATAGTTAAGGTCGGAATTATTTATTGCCCCAGAGGGCAGGTTCATAGAGGTTGAGAGGGAGGTAGGTCAAAGGTGAGAGAGAGAGTGTGTAATGGATGCACGTAGCGGAACTAGGCTGCAGTACCACCGTGGAAACACTTGTAAGCACACGGAATAAATTACCTTTTTATGATGTCTACCTGTTATTATTCATTCTTTATATATATATATATATATATATGTTGTGCATGGTGAGCTCGGGAAGGATAAAGTTAATGGAGCTGCTACCACTGCTAACTACAAAAGTTTTTACCTTCAAAATGAAGAGCAGATTGTGTGATGCATATATATAAACAGCAATGCTGCATCAAAGTGAGACCTGGATGCAAGGTACTCAAAGTTTATGGAAGCTATAGCGTAGGAAGACCTTGTAAGACTTCGGATGAGGTGATAAAAGCTGATCTTGCACAATTTCACCTATTGAAGGACCAAGATCTCTGGCATTATAGAGTAGCACAGAAGAACTGCTTTCCTATGTACATGGGTCGGAGCATACATCTTGTTTGCACTACCTTTCCCTCATCCTTCCATACACCCACATGTCATAACACCCCACCCTTCATCCACGCCCTAAGACCCTACACATCATCCAGGCCCTCAAGCCCCACTCTAGATGTACTTTCCCTAACCCAGCCTCCAGACCACACTGTAAATGTTGTTGGTGGTAAGAAGGATATCCAGCTGTAGAAACCAAGCCAGAAACAGTTCTGTATGAGCAAGACAGGTTCATCTGATCTTGCTTGTAGCACAGCGGAATAACTCTTCTAACCCATAATAGTGTGGAAAAATGGATGTGAAACAGTGAAGATAATGATATTGACAAACTACATGCAGCCACACACATATCCAAGAATATCCTCAACTATGTAAGCATCTATATTTCTTCAAACTATCTCAAAATTATCAACCTGAAATATAATTGCTGTTTATATCAGACAGGAAATGTATGGAAACCTGTGTGTGGGAGGAAGAGAAAGAGAGTGGAGAGAGACTTACAGAGAGAGAAAGGGGAGAAATTAAGAAAGAAAGAAAAAAAAGGGGAGAGAGTGTGTGTAAGAGCAATTATGTAGACAGACAGACAAACAAAGGAGAGGACTTACTTTTATGAATCACTAGCAGTGGTACCCGGCGTTGCACGGGATAAGGCGGACCGCCAACAGACCTAATCGTGGAAAAACTGCATGCCTGGACAATATGTAAAGAAAATAAACTGAATACTCTAATGGCTGAATAATCTTTAAGATTTTACTCGATGAAGCAGGAAAAATGCAGGTTTTCAGCTAGGGGATCAAGAAAATGAATTTTTTCTATGTGCATAATATGCCTTGAAATTTCGGGAAAATCAGCTAGACGTAACGCCTCAAAAAAGCCCTAGAATGCTGAAAATATAAAGTTTTTCACCTAATGCGGGCCCTAGGCCATATAAAAGTTGGATTTTCTTTGCTCACGATATGAAGAAGAGACAGACTAATACATAGTTACAATTTCAAAGAAATCTGTCTGACGTAACGCCTCAAAAAAAAAAAAACTAAAAACCTTAAAAACCGCAGTTTTTCACTTAATGCCGGCCCTAGGGGATCAAAAAGTTGAATTGTTTATGTGCATAACACTCCCTCAAACATAAGTAATACACATGTAAAGTTTGATAAAAGTAGGTTAGGTATTTCTCGAGTTTTAGGGATTCAAACTCACAGACACACACACACAGACAGACATCCTCAGGGAAGTGACGTAATGCAGACAGCTAGACATACAGACAGATATTATAAGGGCGCGACGTTATATGTATGTACTATCTAAAAAGAGAAAGACTAAGAATTATAGAGAGATCGCTAAATCGCCTAATGCGGTCCCTGGGGCATTGAAAATTTGAAATTCCTTTTGCTCAGAACACTCCCTGAAACATAAGTTTTACAAGTGTAAAGTTTGAAAAGAGTCGGTTGGGTGGTTCTCGAGTTTTAGGGATTCAAACTCACACACAGACAGACATCCTCAGTTTGATATATATATAGATAGTGTTTTTCCTCAAATTATGAATGTATAAAATATTCCCACTTGTTAGTTTCTAATAGTTAAATTTATTTTGTTAAATCTATTCAATTAGTTACGTTGTGTAGTATATATGTAATTAAGTACTGTATATATTATATTTACTACAGAATATCTTTTATTTTCCAGATATATTCTTTGTGATCCTGTTTCTATTTTTGTACTCCTGAACTTTCTTTCTCAGTTTTCATATGATTTATTACAACAAAAATCAATATTTATATACCACAAGTAATAACATGACAAACTAAATATGATGGAGAGAGGGATATGTAGCGATATACAAGTTTTAAGAGGGGGTGAGTATGAGAAAATATAGAAGACATAAATAATCCGTAAATATCTGTGTTAGAGAAAAAACAAAAGAGAGAGAGAGTGTTAAATATAAAAGAGAAGGGAAGAAACTAAAAAGATGAAGATAAAAGGAAGGAGATGGAGATATAATAGAGAATGGAATAAAGGTATTTAGTCAATCATGAGATTAACTTACTATACAAAAGAACCGATATGCAATCTTATAAGGTAAGGTAAAACATTATACACAATAATAACAATAACAGTAGCATTAGAAGAATAATTAATAAATGTCAATATGTTTTTCTCACTCAGTCAATGTTTTTTCCTAAATGTATATGATACTTGAAATATTCTTCCATATTTATGGAGGAAATTTGAAAATAGCTCATTTTTCTTATTAATTAAATTATCATTATTAGTAATTATTAATAGAGTCTCTAAATTGCAAAGATTGCAGTTTGGTGAGATGGAAGCGTTCTGATAGGATTCAGAGTTTCTAAGCTTTATATTTTTCTCTTTTAAAGACCATATTAGTTTTGATAATGAAGTAGAAATTTGTTTATCTGGATTAGAGAAAGAATGTTTATGGTTGGAAAAGCGAAGTTTAAAGTTCGATGAAGTTGCACCTATGTAGTTATTTGCAGCACAGTTACGTCCCTTTACGGACTGAGTTCAAATCCCGCCGAGGTTAACTTTGCCTTTCATCCTTACGGGGTCGATAAAATAAAGTACCAGTAATACACTGGGATAATTGCTGGCCTTGTGTCAAAAGTAGAAACAATTATTATTTGTTTTAAGGGCGGTGGATTGGCAGTATCGGTAGAGGGTCGGACGCCATGCTTTGCATCATAGAGTTACGGCCTTTTATTATTTGAGTTCAAATTCCGCCGTGGTTAACTTTTCCTTTCATCCTTACTGGTTCGATAAAATAAAGTACCAGTAATACAATGGAGTCGATTTAATAGGACCCCCCCCCCAATTGCTGGCCTTGTGCCTATATAAGAAACCATTATTTGTTTTAATGGTACGTTTATATACTAAATTCTTATCAAGGCAGTTATTTTGCAAAGGGCATTCTGATTTCCTTCTACAGTTACAGTTCAATTCCATGCTATTTCTATAACCTAAGCTGTTCGTATTATCATTGTTAATATTTCTAAGTGTTCTAATATATGTATTTAAATTATTGTTATTGTTATTCACATTAATTACTGTATTATTATTATTATTGTTATCATCGGTAATTATATTTTGGCTAGAATTAAGAATTCTGCTATTAATTATTGCAGTATTCTGCGCCATATTCATAGTTGTTGAGTAAGAAAGTTTAACTGTGTGTCTATTGAATACTTATGTGATCTCGGGAAACATTTATCTAAGGCTTTAATAAGTAAATGTGCTAAAGGTGTTTTAATAGATAAAGACGCTGGTGGGGCATACCAAATAATAGATCTAGTTCTAATTTTTTCGCGGTTTTATTCTCCAAATTGTTATGTTATTTATATTTTTACACTCAGTTTTATTTGTATTATCTTATTATTATGAATATTGTGTTTATAATTATTATTATTTTTTCTACATATTCAATATTATTTATATATCCTACTTTATGTAACGCTTCATTATAATATCCAGCTTTACTATTAAAAATGGATTTGTTAGCAAATAATCTGGTTATACATTGTTGAACACTATTGACTGTTGCATTTTCAACATTTTTAGGATGATTAGAATAAAAACTAACATAATTTAGGTTTTCATTGGGTTTATGGAAGGGGTAATATAGACCTAAGTTTAAATTAAGGGTTACGTCTAAAAGGTTAACTATTTTACTGTTTTCTACTTACAATTTCATGTAATTTTTAAAGAATTCTATAATTACTTTCTTTACTCTATTTAATTCACTATTACTATGTTTAACTACAGTAAATAATATGTCATCTCTATATAAACCACCGGTAATCTCCGGCAATTTTCTATTTATCATATTAAGGATGAACATTCCCAGAAGATCGCTAACTTGCGCGGAATCGGAAATCCCATAGTAATGACGAAATTCTTCTGCCTATCCGAACGAGTCCAAAAATCATTATTAAAATCAATCAAGGTTCGTCTAGCCGTTAAAATAATATTAATCTCCTCACTAGATAGATCAGTGTGCTTATATGCGTATGAAAGCGCCTTATTCAAAAGCTTGGGGTTATTGAGGAGTAGTAACTCGCTATGTCCATAACACACTCTCTCTCTTTTGTTTTTTCTCTAACACAGATATTTACGGATTATGTATGCCTTCTATATTTTCTCATACTCACCCCCTCCTAAAACTTGTATATCACTACATATCCCTCTCTCCATTATATTTA
>OZ024740.1:184335145-184372645 GCA_964016885.1 Eledone cirrhosa
ATAGAATGACAATTTTTATCTCTACATATTTGTGCACTGTAATTAGGGCTAAGATCAAGACCATTTCTGTGAGTACCTCTTATAGACAACTTTAATAATCAAATACAGAGACTTCATTCTGGTCAGTGACTTTATTGGGTATGTTGGGCAGTACCAAGATGGATACACGTACATTCATAGCAGCTATGGATATAACATGAAACGAAGATTGTCAAGACGCCTAGAATGTTGTAATGCAAATGACCCAACCATTTGCAATATTAACTTCAAGAAACCAGCAAACCATTTGATCTCCGACCAAACAGGTGAGCAAGGAAGCCAGGCTGATTTCATACTTGTTAGAATATGGGATAGACAGGTGATTAAGAACATTAAGTTTTTTTACCAGGCATGGAATGACTGGAAAACTGGGGACAGCAAAGAGCAATATAAATTAGCTAAAAGCAAAACTAGATGAGAAGCTTGTATAACATCAAACGAAGCAGAATGCCACAGTGGGGTGTGTTTTTACTGCAACGTGTTAATGTGAATCAGGGTATCGTTGGGGATATTTGTTCAAAATTTCTCTGGTGGCACACTTAGCCTCACTGATTCTTAAATAACAGAGAACTGGAAAGATGATTACTATGGAAGGATGATGAATGTGGGGAAAGAGCTGAGGGAAGAGGAAATAGTTCTAGTAGACTCAATAGAAGGGTTTGTTATCAAAATAGACACTTGTGACATCAATGAAGCAAACTGGGAGATGTAAGTTAGTGAAAGGTCCTTTTGGTTATTCCTTCTGCTTCAACTTTCCAACACCCTTCTTAGAATTCTTGCTATTCCTAGCAAGGCTGTTTTCCGCAACAATCTTGTACTGATGGTAATTCCTAGCTGTTCAAGCCATGTATCCAATATTCTACAAGCTGCTGCCAGTGTACTAACCACAATCCATACCACTTCAAACGTGTCTGAGTGATTCTTCTCAATTTCCAGGTTTCTCTCTTCACCTCATGGTATTTCTCAATTTTCTTACTATCCTTCTAATTTATAATAATAATAATAATAATAATAATAATAATAATAATGTTTTCTTTATTAACCATAAGGGTTTACATAAAGTAGACATTAAGGACAGTACAGGACTAGACGGTACAAATGGGCATTTCTGCGTGTAAAAAAGACAGAGGATGTAATAAAATAACAAAGAAAAATTCCCCAATAGGAGGGAGACTTCCGAGGGACATTTGTGGAGAAAGCCCATTAAAAAGCCACAGTGACCCTGACCACCAGGGCAAGTGCCCTCTCCCAGTTTTCCACCTTTAATTTACAGACACATACTCAGAGAAGGCCCATTCATTCGGGCCATAGTTGCTTCTCTCACCCATCTTTCAACAAAATGCTGGGAAGAGAGCACTTCCCTCTATACCAAGATTTTCCTTTTCAAATGAAATTTGAAAAAGTTAATCAGGGCATCACCGAAGAGGTAAGTGCTCGTCTTCAGCCCTTTCAGACGTGTCCACCATACTATCTCTTTCGCCATGGCCACCAGACATATAAAAACTGCCTGCCCTTCCCGGCTAAAGGAAGAGGGCGGGGCAATCCTCACGATGGACTCAGCTGATAGCTGGATCCGTCCTACACGTGACAGCAGGTGTTCGACATAAACCCACAAGTCAGAAATGCTCGGACACTGGACGAGTGCGTGCAGGACGGTTTCGTCGCTCTGCGCGCGTCTCTGACATGCCCGGCTGACGACACCTCCATGCCTGTAGAGTTTATCCCGAACTGGCAAAGCTCCCCGGTAGCATTGCCAGGCCGTGGATTTCTGTAAATTGTCCATAGGCCCATGCCCGAAAGTCCGTCCGAAGTGATTGGCTAGTTGATTTTCGTCGACGCCTAGAGTTTCTCCAAGTCCGTCATCGCTCTTACCTTCCACTAATCCTCTATAGAACGCCAAGGTGGAGTTTCCACCGATCACATTGCCCGATTTGTCGAGGGCTGTGAGCGCCTGAAGACATTCCAGTCTCCAGGCGCTCCCTCTCGGTCTTCGCTTAACCCAGGACTGCAGCTCCGTCAAGGAAACGAGCTGGAGAAATACGTGTCTAGCAAACAGCGACCACACCTGATCACCGTCGAGGAAGAAGTGGAGATGTCGTAGCCTGAGCGCGTGGCTGCGCATCATCAGCCACGGCATTCCCAGCCCTCCACGTAGCGGGTGTTGACAGCAGATGGAAATCCTGACCATCGGAGCGCGTCCCTTCCACAAAAAGCGAAAGAGCAAACACTCCAACGCAGTCAGGCGGGGCTTAGGACAAGGTACGACGGTCAGGCGGTAGCAGATGACAGACGCGATGTACGCGTTAGCCACCTCCGCTCGACCTTTCAGGGATAGCTTCCTCTCCGCCCATTTCTGGGTGAGAGAAGCCACCCTGCTCGTCACCTCGTCCCAGTTTTTGTACGTCTGGAGGTCCGGACCGAACCAGACCCCTAGCAATTTAACCGGTCCGCCCGTCCAGCGACCACTACGCTGTTGGCCGGCATGGACCTGCCTCTCCAGGTGCCGAGCTGCAGGCCCACTGACTATTCCTGGTTGATCATTGCTCCTGTCCCGCTTCGTATTTTCTTAGTGTAGTGCCGATCGCCTCGATGTGTTTGGCGTTCGACACCACTACGGTGACATCGTCCGCATATGCTGACACGGATCTTACGCATCCTAGTTCGCGCGGGACGCCCCTCAACGTCTCCAGTTTGTGCAGTATGGCTAGAGAGTCAATACGTACAAGAGGGACGAGAGGGGACATCCTTGGCTGACTGAGCGCATGATGTTGAACGGTTCCGAAGGGTGACCGTTCACCCTCACCACAGAGCAGATGTTGCTGTGCATGGCAGCGATCCAGCCTCTGAAGACGGGCCCAAAGCCAGCCGCCCTCAGGACTGCCGCTAGGTAACGATGGTCGACCCTATCGAAAGCTTTCGACTGATCTAAATTGATCAAGGACCCACCCGTGCCAGGTGCCCTAGCTACCCTCTCTACGAGGTATCGCATTAGGTGGAGGTTGTCGTGGATGGATCTGTCGGGAATGGCGCACGTCTGCGCCTCTCCCACCAGACCACCAACGACAAGCGCCAACCTCTTTGCTAGCGCCTTGGCCAAAACCTTGAAATCTGTGTTTAGCAGAGTTATGGGCCTGAAATGATTTATGTTATCCCCCTTGTTTGGATCCTTTCTCAGCAGTGACACGGCTCCTCGGCTCACAGAGCTGGGAATTCTCCCGTTCTGTTGCCAGATGCAGTAGACGTCCGCCAAGTGGCCTTCGAACAAGTCTGGAATCTATACGTAAAGTTCATAGGGCAGACCATCCAAACCAGGCAATTTACTCCTTATGCAGCCAGTCATTGCCTCCCTTACTTCAGCGGCTGTTATCGGCTTTTCGCAACACTCCGCCTCAGTGGCCGAGAGCCGCGGCAGTCCGTTGAGGTAGACACTAAAGTCCATTCCTCAACCCGGCCCACCGCTGCCCCCGAACAGCTGAGCGAAGTGTCGCTGAAAAGCTGTATTCAAGACTGTGCTGCGGTCGTCGAGAGCCGAGGCAGTCCGTAGAGGTATGCACTGAAGTCCATGTCCCGATCCGGGCCGCCGCCGCTCCCGAACAGTTCAGCAAAGTGCTGCTGAAAAGCTTCACACATCCGCTCCGGTTCGAGCATCACGCACCCGTTTTGGTCAGACAAAGACCGGATCGTGGCTTTGTTGCCACGACGCGCCTCCGCCACTCGGGCCCATTGAACGGCTTTCGTCCCCTCGTGTCTGAGAGCACGCACCCTAGCTCTGACAACGCAGCATTCGTGCTTTGCATTGAAGAATTGGTCAAGGGCCAATTTCGCCGCAAGTACGTCGGTCGCGAAGCCTTTGCAAAGCGCCTCGTCTAATTTTCTAACTAATTCTCCCTCTGCTCTAATTTTCTATATTGCTAAAGCCTTACTAAACCTAATGGACTCTATTCTAATTGCTCTTTTCAGAGCAAACCACCACTTGTTGTTGACGTGTCACCCGTCAACGCCCGCTTAACTAGTTCGCTAATCCGTTCTCTGTAGGCCTTGCACGCTGGTAAGGACGCGTTTAGCTTCCAGTAGCCGGGTCCTCGTCTATGAAGCCTATCTAAGTCAAGCACACATATCACGAATTTGTGGTCCGTGTAGCTGACTATCTTGAATTGTGGACAGCCTATGCTAGACCTATCTATTTCCCTACAAAATACTCTATCTAGATATGATCTGGATGACCCTATGCGATTTTTCCATTTCCACATTGGTACATCCGGGAACTCCAATCGGTACCTCTCAGACAGTTCAAAACGCCTGAGCAGGTTGTTGAGACTCTTTCACCCTCCACCCCTATCCAATAATCCCACATAGTGCCAGCGTGCATCTAAGATCCCGTTCCAGTCGCCCACTAACACTAAAGAGCGGGACGTTCCAAGAAAGGTCTCCAGACGCCGGAAGAAATCAGGCCGCCCTGCTCCTGTCGGGGCATAGACGGCCACTAACCTGAAAGCTTGCTCGTCTCCGCTGGTCACGTCCAGCACCACCAACTTACCTTCTGGGTCCAGGAAGATGGCCCGTATGGCAAGATCCAAACCTCTCCGAAAAAGCACAGCAACTCCACCCCCCCCCCCCCCCGTTCCCGGACGGCTGGGAGATGCGTACACATCGTAGCCGCCGAAGATCGGTGCGAAGGCCCGTGCTACGGAGATTCTGGTCTCGCTGATGGCCACTACATCTATGTTTAGTGACCTGAGGTCGTTGAGCAGGTGGCCCTGCTTCCATGACGACCCCAAGCCACGCGCATTTATGCTGCCTATTCTGAGTGAGGTCATGTTGAAAAGGAGTGGAAAAGATGGGAAAGACCACTTACCTTACTTCTCGTAGAGGAAGGACGGTTTTTCCATCCTTTTCACTGCTTGTGGCCTCCTCAGGAAGGATGTCCTTATAAATCCTCCTGGAGAGTGCTTGTCAGAAATATCCGATGTCTTTGGGGAATTTTTGTTTTAGTGTCATGTACGTTTTCTGTGTGATGCGAGTGATTTGTATGTGTGGAGGTGGTGTGAATTTTTGGGTTGTTGTGTAGTCTTTTTCTGTGATGCTGGTGTTGTGTTGCATGTAGTGTAATAATTGGTTGTTGTTCAAATTTAATTGTTTCTACTTTTTGGCACAAGGCCAGTAATTACCCAGTGCATTACTGGTACTTTATTTTATCGACCCCGTAAGGATGAAAGGCAAAGTCAACCTCGGCGGGATTTGAACTCAGATCGTAAAGGGACGTAACTATGCTGGAAAGCATGGCGTCCGACCCTCTACTGATGCTGCCAATCCACCACCGTTCAAATTTAATGCTGTGTAGTGTGTATCGTTTTGGTTGTTTTGTTTTGTTTGCGTTTGTTGTGGGTTTGTTTCTGTTTCGCATTTTGGTGACTTTTGTGGTGTAGGTGATGGTGGTGTTGGGGTTAATGTTGGTGATGGTGTTGGTGTTTGGGGTGATGGGGTTGGTGATGCTGGTGTGGATGGTGGTATATCTGTCCTAACTTTTTTTGTTTGTTAATTTATTTGTTTCCCTCTGTATTTTGTTTTTGGAGGGGGAAGGAAGAGAATTTTTTCTTTTTTGGTTTCTTTTTTGTTTTCCTGATACCGTTTCCCACTCCTCGTCGTCACAATTTGTCTCCAGTTGTGATAGGCCGGGGAGTGGAAAATCCTCCACAGTCGTTAGTTTTGGTTGTGGCGTGGTGGATGGTGTAGGCGCTGGTGCTAGTTCTGAAGCGTTGGGTGGTGGTGGTGTTGGTTTTGCTGGTGGTGGTGGTGTTGGTTTTGCTACTGTTGATGGGTTTGTTGCTGTTATAGTTGCTTCAGTTGTTGCTACTACAGTTGTTGCTGCCATCTCTGCTACTGGTTGTGTTGATGGTTGAGTCACTGGGGTGGGTAGGAGAGGTGGCCTCAACATTTTAGCCTGAGGGCAGAAAGCCCTTAGGTGGGTTCCTTCACCACAAACGACACACCTAAGCCTTCTGCCCTCGATAATTACGGTGAGGTGGCTGCCGTCAGTGAGGACTATTACCTCTGGGATCTCCTCAATGCTTTTTTGGTCCGCTTGGATCAGGAGCTCCATCCCAGATCCGGACCAGTTCTCCTGCTTTTCTTTTGCTATTGCTATTATCTTTGTGTTGGCTTCGATGCCGGCGAGGACGGCCGCTATTAGCCAGGGAATTTAGATGGCCGGTGGAACGTGGGTCACCCTGATCTTTACGAGTCTCTGGCCACAATAGCTTGGGACGAGTGTGAAGTCGTCACTTCTTAATGGGGCCATGGAGTGTTCTCTAGCCTCCTCTGGTGTTTCAAAGAACATGTCCACGGGTCCATACTTCTGTCCACGTCTGATGTGGGTTTTTCTTGCCCACACATTTCCCAAAGCTTTTTGGATTTGGGACTCGGACTCGATGCGATTTTACATTAATTATTCGATACGACACGGTGCATAGGCGCCGATGCTCCATTTTATTAGGGGGGGGGGTGAGGCTGACCCTGTACCCATCTTTCTTTACCATTTTTTTGGCATTTTTTAATTCCTCCTGAGTTACCGTAAATGCTTCGCACTGGTTTGCTACTCTGGCAAAACTCAGGGTGGTTTTTTTAATGTCATTGTTCCTGTTGTTGTTATCGTTATTTTTGTTATTATTAATTTTAGTTTCAGTTGTGGTGGTGGTGACGTCAGTGGTGTTCGGTGTGGATGAGTCCATTTTGGTTGAAAACATTTCGACATCACGAGTTGATTTGTTTTTTCCTTTTGTTTCTGTTGTCGCGGTGGTGGTGGGGGTGGTGGTTGTCGCGGTGGTGGTGGTGGTGGCGGCTTTAACACCTGCAGTCATTGGTAATGGCGGGAAATTAATGTCTGCCTGAGACAAATTTAAAATATTGCTACTGCTTATATTTTTTTTGTGTTGGCAAACGTAGTAACATTTACAATGGTGGTGTCAGTGTGAGGTGTTAATTTGTGAGGAAGGCTCTTAGCTGCTTGGTGCAGAGGTGAATTAGCCATTTTTTTTTTAAAGAAATTTTTTGATAATCATAAATGTTTAAATTTTGGGCACAAGGACCCAATCTTTTTGGGTGTCCTTTTCGGAAAACAATGTATGTGCGCTTATATATAGTTAACAATAAAAATTTTCCATAAAAGGCAATTTTTAACAAACGGAAATAACAAACATTTGCGGAGCTCACGATGATACGATTTACTACGTAGGTCGCCAATAATAATAATAATAATAATAATAATAATGATTTCTTTATTGGCCACAAGGGCTGACATAAAAAAAAACATCACAGACGGAACAGAACGGTACGATGTGGGTTTTGTGCGTGCAAATATTTTTATTATTTATATAAGAAAAGAAAAAATACATAAAACATATATATATATAAACAATAAAATGAAAATTGAAACAATGAAAAATTTCCCAATAGGGGGGAACCTCCGAGGGTTACTCGTGGCGAAAACCACACAAAAGACCACGGCCACCCTGACTACCGGGGCAAGCGCCCTCTCTCAATTTTTCCATCTCTCAAACTACAGACGTATATTCAGAGTGGTCCCGTTCACTCGGACCATTCTCGCTACATTCACCCACCTTTCAACAAACTTGCTAGAAAGCAGCACTTGCCTCTCCACCCTAATTTTCCTCTTAAAGTGAAACTTGAAAAAGTTAATCAGGGATTCGCCGAAGAGGAAAGTGTTTGTATTTAATCCTTTTAACCTTGTCCACCACACAATCTCTTTCGCCATGGCCACCAGCTAGATGAAAACCGCCTTCCCTTCCTCCTCAAAGGAAGACGGCGAGACCATCTGCACAATGGACTCAGTCGACAACCGCATCAGTCCTACACGTGACAGCAACTGTTCGACATAGCTCCACAAGTCAGCAATGCTCGGGTACTGAACGAGTGCGTGCACAACGGTTTCGTCGCTATGCGCGCATCTCGGACAGGCTTGGCTGACGGCACTTCCGTGCCTGTAGAGCTTATCTCGAACCGGCAGCGTTCCCCGGTAGCACTGCCAGGCCAGAGATTTTTGGAAGTTCTCCATAGGCTCCGGGCTGACAGTTCTCCGGAAGAGAGCAAGCAGCTGATCTTCTTCGACGCCCAGGATCTCTCCGAGAACGTCGTCGCTCTTCCCCTCCACTAGTCCTCTATAGAACGCCGAGGTGGATGTTCCACCGATACTGGTGCCCAACTAGGAGAGGGCAGTGAGCGCCTGGAGACATTCCAGTTTCCAAGCGCTATCCCTCGGTCTTTTTCTGACCCAGGACTGCAGCTCCGTCAAGGAGACGAGCTGTGGGAAAATGTGCCTGGCGAACGGCGACCACACCCGTTCACCATCAAGGAAGCACCAGAGATGTCGCAGCCTCAGCGCATGTTTGCGCATCATCAGCCATGGCATGCCCAGTCCTCCACACAACGGGTGTTGACAGCAGATGGATCGTCTGACCATGGGAGCACATCCCTTCCACAAAAAGCGGAAGAGGAGGCGCTCCATTTTGGTGAGAGTTGGGCTGGAGCAGGGAAGACGGTGAAGCGGTAGCAGATGACGGATGCGATGTACGCATTCGCCACTTCCGCCCGGCCTTTCAGGGACAGCTTCCTCTCAGCCCATTTCTGGGTGAGGGAGGCCACCCTGCTCGTCACCTCGTTCCAGTTTTTCTCCAACTGGAGGTCCGGTCTGAAACAAACACCGAGCAATTTAACCGGTCCGTCCGTCCAACGCCCCACGACGCATGGACTTGCCTCTGAAGGTGCCTAGCTGCAAGCCCACCGACTTTTCCTGGTTTATATTTGCTCCTGTCACCGTTTCGTATTCCTTGAGAGCGGTGCCGAGCATCTGGACGTGTCTGGTGCTCGACACCACCACGGTGACTTCGTCAGCGTAAGCCGAGTCGGATTTCCCGCATCCTAGTTCGCGTGGGACGCCCCTCATTTCCCCCAGTTTGTGCAGTAACGGCTCGAGAGCCAATACGTACAAGAGGGACGAGAGGGTACAACACTGGCGGACTGAGAGCATGATGCTGAACGGCTGCGACAGCTGACCGTTCACCCTCACAACTAAGCAGATATCGATGTACATTGCTGCGATCCAATGCCTGAAAACGGGCCCGTAACCGGCTGCCTCGAGGACCGCCGCCAGGTACCGATGGTCGACCCTATCGAATGCTTTGGATTGATCCAAGTTGATCAGGGCCCCACCCTTGCCAGGTTCCTTAACCACCCTCTCTATGATGTATCGCATGACGTGGAGGTTGTCGTGTATGGATCTGTCCGAGATGGCGCATGTCTGCGCCTCTCCCACCAGACCCTTGACGACAAGCGCCAACCACGTTGCTAACACCTTGGCCGAAATCTTGAACTCTGGGTTTAGCAGAGTTTTGGGCCTGAAATTATCAATAACATCCCCCTTGTTCCGGTCTTTTCTCAGCAGCGCCACTCCTCCCCGGTTCACAAAACTGGGAATGCTCCCGTTCTGCTGCCAGTTGCAGTAGACGTCTGCCAAGAGGTCACCGAACAAGTCTGGCATAAATGCATAAAGCTCGTAGGGCAGACCATCTAAACCTGGCGATTTACCTATTGTGCAGTTAGCCATCGCTTCCCGTATTTCACCGGCTGTTATTAGCTTTTCCCAAGACTGTGCTGCGGTCGTCGAGAGCCGAGGCAGTCCGTCGAGGTATGCACTGAAGTCCATGTCCCGATCCGGGCCGCCGCCGCTCCCGAACAGTTCAGCAAAGTGCTGCTGAAAAGCTTCACACATCCGCTCCGGTTCGAGCATCACGCACCCGTTTTGGTCAGACAAAGACCGAATTGTGGCTTTATTGCCACGTGGCGCCTCTGCCACCTGGGCCCATTGGACGGTTTTTGTCCCCTCGTGTTTCAGAGCACGCGCTCTAGCTCTGACAACGCAGCCTTCGTGTTTTGCGTTGAAGAATTGGTCGAGTGCCAATCTCGCCGCAAGCACGTCGGTTGCGATGCCTGTCCTAAACGCCTCTTCTAGCTTTCTGACTAGCTCTACCTCTACTCTATTTTCCACCATCACTACTCCTTTGGTAAATCTAATCGACTCTACTTTAATTGCCCTTTTCAGGGCGAACCACCAACTGTTGTTGACGACCGCTCCCGTCAACGCCCGCTTAGCTAATACGCTAATCCGGTCTCTGTAGGCCTTGCGCGCCGGGAAAGACGCGTTCAGCTTCCAGTAACCAGGCCCTTGTCTATGAAGTCTATCTATGTCGATCTGACAGATCACAAATTTGTGGTCTGTGTAGTCGACTATTTTAAATTGTGGACAACTTATACTAGTCTTATCTAGTTCCCTGCAGAATACCCTATCTAGATACGATCTTGATGACCCGATGCGGTTTGTCCATGTCCACATTGGCACATTCGTGTGATCCAGTCGATACCTGTCAGACAGTTCAAAACGTTTGAGCAGGTTGGTGAGGCTCTTGCACTCTCCTCCCCTATCCACTAGCCGCACACTATCCCAGCGTGCATTCAAGATACCATTCCAGTCGCCCACTAATACTAAAGAGCGGGACGTTCCAAGAAAGGTCTCTAGACGTCTGAAGAAATCTGGCCGTCCTGCCCCTGTTGGGGCGTAGACGGCTACTAGCCTGAAAGCATTGCCTTCGCTGCCGGTCACGTCCAGCACCACCGACTTAACTTCTGGGTCCAGGAAGATGGCCCGTATCGCGAGATCCAAGCCTCTCCGAAAAAGGACGGCAAACCCTCCCCCCCGATCCTGGACGGCTGGGAGATGCGTATACATCGTAGCCGCCGAAGATCAGTGCGAAGGCCCGTATCTCAGAGATTCTCGTTTCACTGATGGCCACCACATCTATGTTTAGTGACCTGAGGTCATTGAGCAGGTGACCCTGCTTCCAAGATGACCTCAAGCCACGTGCATTTATACTTCCTATTCTGAGTACAGCCATGTTGGATGAGAAATGGGACAAATGAGAAAGGATCACTTACCTTGTTCGTGTGATGAAGGGACAGTAGAACCGTCCCTTTCGCTGGTCATGGGTGTTTCCAAGAGGATGTCAGTGTATATCCTCTTGGTAACCGTCCCTCTGAAATCTCCAAATGCCTTGGGGAATTTTTGTTTTAAAGGTGTGTATTGTTCTAATGAGATTTCGATGATGCTTAGGTTTGTCGGGAGAGTTCTTGGTGTTGGTGGGGTGTAGTAATTTTTTTCCGTGATGTCTGTGTGCTGCTTTATATATTTTATGAGTTCTTTTTTTGCTATGTTTATGGCTGTGTACTTTTGGGGGGGAGGGGGGATTTTGTTGCCGTTTTCTTCTTGTTGCTGTTTGGTGTGTGTGTCTTGTTGTGTTTGCATTGTTGGTGTTTGTGGTGGAATTGCTGCAAGTTTCCTTGCTGCCTTTACCCCTCTTTGTATGCCTTCGCTTTTGGAGGGTGAATCTAAGTTGTTTTTTGTTTTTTGTTTTTTGTTTTTTGTGGCAGACTGTATGCCACGTCACTCCCGCCTCAAACTCCATGTCGGATTCTGTGGTGTCTGGGAGGGGTATGTGCTCCACGGCTGTTGGTGGTGGTAGTGGAGCCCTCTTCGGCAATGTTGTTGCTGGTGTAGCTATTTCAAATGTAGCTATTGGTGTTGCCGCTACTGATGATGTTGCTTTAGTTATCCGTGGCCTTGGTACGGGTGCTACGGACGTTGCCCTCCTACTTACCGTGGAAGGGGCTTCTTCGTTTGTTGCCTGTCCTGCTCTTGGTAGCAGCGGACTAGGTATTGGAAGGAGAGGGGCCCTCTTCGGTGTCTTCTGCGGGCAAAAGGCCCTGAGGTGACCTTTCGACCTACAGAGATAACATTTTGTCCGTCTTCCTTCTACACTTATAGGGAGTTGGAGTCCTTTCTCAAAGTCTATGTTATCGGGGATAGCCTCGATCCATTTCTGCTCAGTTTGTATAAGCATTTGCATGCCTATACCTGACCAGTTCTCTCTCCCTATTTGTTCTACTTGCAACATGGTCGCCCTGTTCTCAATTCCAGCAAGGACAAACGCGGCCAGCCAAGGTATGGGCACGTCGGGTGGGACCTGGGTCACTTTGACCCTCACAATTTTCTACCCGCAGTAGGAGGGCACCAAGACTAATTCCTTACTCTTTAGGGTTTCCAAAGAGTAAGACTTTGCTTCCTGGGGGGTGGCGAAAAGTACGTCTACTGTGGCGTACTTTCTGCCTCGGGTGATGTGGGTTTTGCGTGCCCAGACGCACCCCAAGGCCTTTTGGATTTGAGCCTCCGTGGCTCTCTCCACTCGATGTGCGGTAAGTCACCGTTCGTAGCTGCTGGTCCTTGAAAAAATCGGGTGGCGGTGTCAGGGAAACTCTATTTGCGCTTCTTGTCACCATGGCCCTTGCGACTGCCATCTCCCCCTCTGTGACTAACACTGTCTCGATATTTCGGGGGACACCTGCAAAAGAAGTGGTCCCTTTTTCAGCAGCACCACTATTGTTACCGCTACTGGTCATCCTGGTGGTGCTGAGGTCGCTATTACAGGTATCGGTGTCATTGTTGTTGTTTTCGCTGGTACAGTTGTTGGTGTTGTTTTCGTTGATACTGTTGCTGCTGTTACTGTTATTGTGGCTGTTATTATTATTGTTGTTTTTGTTGATACTGTTCCTACTATTATTGTTGTTGTGGCTGTTGTTATTGTCATTGTTATTGTCGTTCTCGACCTTACCGCTGTTATTTTTGTTGTTGTCGTTCTCGACCTTACCGCTGTTATTTTTGTTATTGTCGTTCTCGACCTTACCGCTGTTATTTTTGTTATTGTCGTTCTCGACTTTACCGCTGTTATTTTTGGTGTTGTTGGTGATGTTGTTGGTGTTATTGCTGGTGTTGTTTGTGTTAGAAATATTTGTTGATTTTAAATCTGTAACAATCTTTTTTTCCTTTGTAATATTTTCGTTTATATTTACCTCCGCTGGAACGCTGTCTTGTTGATATGCTGATAAAGTCTCCCTCTCTCTGTGTTGTCTGACAGCGCTCTCTCTCTTGTTTGTGTTATCCATGTTGAAATTTTTCAAAAAATGTTTTTACACAAATACGAATACGACACCCCGTAAAGAGGTGCCGTATTATTTACTAGTGAACCCCTGTATTAGGTGGATCACTTCTTCTAAACTTTTATCAAATTTAAAACTTGAATAAAAGGTTTAGAACGGTTGAAAAAGAGGTAAAACGTTGAAAAAGACTGGAGGCGATATGAAGCGTGGCTTCACCAACCAATAATAATAATAATAATAATAATAATTATCCAGTTGCGATAAGCCGGAGAGTAGAAAATCCTCCACAGGCGTTGGTTTTGGTTGTGGCGTGGTGGATGATGTAGGCGCTGGTGCTAATTCTGGCGCGTTGGGTGTTGGAGGTGTTGGTTTTGCTAATGTTGCTGGGGTTGTTGCTGTTACAGTTGCTTCTGTTGTTGCTGCTACAGTTGTTGCTGCCATTTCTGCTGCGGGTGGTGTTGATGGTTGAGTCACTGGAGTGGGTAAGAGAGGTGGCCTCAACATTTTAGCCTGAGAGCAGAAAGCCCTTAGGTGGGTTCCTTCACCACAAACGACACACCTAGGTCTTCTGTCCTCGACGATTACGGTGAGGTGGCTGCCGTCAGTGAGGTCTATTACCTCTGGGATCTATTCAATGCTTTTATGGTCCGCTTGGATCAGGAGCTCCATCCCAGATCCGGACCAGTTCTCCTGCTTTTCTTTTGCTATTTCTATTATTTTGGTGTTGGCCTCGATGCCGGCGAGGACGCCAGCCATTAGCCAGGGAATTTCGATGGCCGGTGGAACGTGGGTCACCCTGATCTTCACAAGTCTCTGGCCACAATATCTTGGGACGAGTGTCAAGTCGTCACTTCTTAATGGGGCCATGGAGTGTTCTCTGGTCCCCTGTGGTGTTTAAAAGAACACGTCCACGGTTCCAGACTTCTGCCCACGTCTGATTTGGGGTTTTTTTGCCCACACATGTCCCAAAGCTTTTTGGATTTGGGACTCGGATGCCTGTTCCACTCGGCGCGATTTTATGTTAATTGTCGGATAAGACACGGTGCATAGGCGACGTTGTTCCATTTTATTAGGTGTGGGGGGAGGCAGACCCTGTACCTAATTTTATTTACCATTCATTTGGCTTCTTTTAATTACTCCTGAGTTACCTGGATCGCTTCGCAAGTTTTTGCTACTCTGGCAAGACTCAGGGTAGTTTTCTTAATTTCATTGTTGCTGTTGTGGTTATCGTTATTTTTGCTATTGTTAATTTTAGTTTCAGTTGTGGTGGTAGTGGCGTCAGTGGTGTTCGGTGTGGAAGAATTCATTTTGGTTGAATTTATTTCGATATCACGAGTTAATTTTTTTGTTCTGTTGTCGTTGTGGTGGTGGGGGTGGTGGTTGTCGCGGTGGTGGTGGTGGTGGTGACGGCTTTAACACCTACAGTCATTGGTAATGGCGGGAAATGAACGTCTGCCTGAGACAAATTAAAAATATTGGTACTGCTTACATTTCCAGTGTTGGCAAACGTAGCAATATTTACAATGGTGGTGTCGGTGTGAGGTGTTAGAGTGTGAGGAAGGAGTGACTCTGAGACATCCATGATTTTTCAAAGAAAAATGTTTTTTTGATAATTATAAAAAGTTTAAATTTTGGGCTCAAGGCCCCAATATTTTTGAGTGTCCTTTTCAGAAATCAATGTATGTGCACTTATATACAGTTAACAATAAAAATGTTCCATAATTGGCAATTTTAAACAACTGAAAATAACAAACCTTTGCGGAGCTCACGATGATATGATTTACTACGTAGGTCGCCAATAATAATAATAAGAATAATAATAATAATAATAATAATAATAATAATAATAATAATAATAATAATAATAATAATAATAATAATAATAATAATACATACATACATAGGATAATGTGTAAGCATTTTGACCTGCCCCATCAAAAGAATTGGTGGGAGCATCAACCACCTCCCATACTCTAAAAAGATCACATCTCAATCTTGTGGAACTTTAGCATCCAAACAGACCAAAAAATAGATGCAAACAGACCTGATATAATATTGAAAGACTTTCAAAAGAGGGTATGCCTGCTAATTGATATGTCTGTTCCAATAGACAAGAATGTATCTATAAAAACATTTGAAAAATTGAGCAAGTATAAGGACCTGGAGATAGAAATTGGAAAAATGTGGAAATTGAGAACTAAAACAATACCAGTGGTTGTAGGCGCTCTGGGAATGATACCTAAGGGGTATAATGATTACTTATCGCAAATCCCAGGAAACCCGCGTATAGGAGAAATACAAAAGATAGTACTAATGGGAACTGCCCATATACAAAGGAAGATTCTCTCAATATAAGTACATCACAAGTCTAAACACTAAAGATGCATGTGTGAATATGTATGTTCTTTCTTGAACATGGCGGACCTTGTTGTCTCTTGAGGTCACTGGTTGTGACTTGGTGATAACTCGTATGAACATAAAGCAAGATAAATGCAACTGTAATAATAATAATAATAATAATAATAATAATAATAATAATAATAAAAATAAGGGAGGAAAACGCACATGGTGGATATATATCGTTATGGTATCGCTCCCGTAAGTTTTTGATTTTTACTTCTTTAAAACAACTGTGATAGAATAATTCTTATTACAAATAAACAATAAGATTACAGTGTTCACGTTCAGCAACCATAACGCATCACTTTACGGTATAGGGCCCCATTATTTAATATTTAATTTTGGATCAGAAATGTTATAGTCGAAAAGGAGGAAAATGGCAAAATGGCTAAATAGCTAAATAGCTAAATGGCTAAGTGGACAGACAGAAAAATAATTTCACCACCAACACCACCACCACTACCACGCTAAAAACTCTAGTCAAGTTACCTCAACTTCTATTTCTACTTCAACTTCAACACCATCACTACAGTACTACGATCACATCACCACCACCACTGCCTCATTATCGCTACCGCCGCTATTCTCTCCCACTACCTCCTGCTAAGTACTACTAGCACAGCACCACCACCACCACCAGCACTGCCTCATTATCACTACCGCCGCTATTCTCTCCCACTACCTCCTACTAAGATATGCATCGTAGTGTCCCCACTAAAAGAGGAAGGCATCAAAAGATATAAATAGACTGATTTGATGACCCGGTCAAAAATTTCAAAAAAACAAAAATCAAAATCAAAGCAGCACAGGAACAACGAAAAACGTAAAGAAAAGAAAAATGAAAAGAAAAACAGACAGACAGACCTAGAAGGGAAGGGAAAAACTAAGTCAGACATTCAAACATTACATTACAATGAAACTTATGCTTATTCTTTTTTTTTTTTTTACCTATTTGTTTATTTGTTTATTTATGTTCGTCTACAGCGTGATAGTGCCACTCAAAAAATACCGGGAGTGATGAAATCGCCGGAGGTGATGAAATCACCGGTGGTTATGTAACCATACATTCAAAAATCCTCGATAAGAGTGTTTAAATGTCGAACCTAAACAGTTCGAATAACGGTGAAGTGGAGACCGAAATGTCATGTGACAGTCTCTCACCCGGCAGGTGCCCCCTGGCTCAGCAGCAGGGACCTGGCTGTCAACCAAATACAGCTGGTGTCGGAGGAAGAAGAAGAAGGAAAGAGACCAGAACCAACTGGACGAAATAATTGAATAGAACTGTTATGCAATGTTACCTGAAGAGTAACCCCAAGTGGAAAGGCTATGAGAAACGGATGCATAACATCTGGAACTAGATTGGTCTATTTAAATTAGATGAACAAAAATTGGCCGGGCAGGCTCGGGTAATAAGAACTAATGGGTGGATAAGTGAGCTGGAACTGGAGGAACTGAGCAGAGAGATTGGGTTGGAAATGGAGAGTGGAGTATGCCAGGCAAAGGAGCCAGTGGGAAATGAAGGTGAAGAGGTTGAGAGAACGGAGGAACCATCCGAAGCAGACAATGATCTGAATGCTGAAATAAATAATACCTGGAACAAAGATACGGCCATTGAGGAGATGAATGCTGACAGGCTAGGACAAGATTTGGTTGACATCCTAAATTTAGTGGTAGATGAATTGAACAATGATAGTGGGAAACCTATGAACCTAAGATTTGTAGACAGGATAAAGTTAAAAGAAACAACAGCTAAGGTAAACAAAGTCATCTCATACCTTGAGGCGAGGAGCCTTCACCAGTGCAATAATATCCTCAAAGCAACAGCAAATGCGGTGAGGAAATTACTTGGTATAAAAGCGAGAGGAAACAACAAACAAGAAAGATCATAGCCTTTGTGGAAGAAACGACTGAATGGTCAAATCAGAGAAATGAGAAATGACATTGGAAAGCTTGAGTCCCTACTGAAGGGGACACTAAAAAACATAGACTCTAAAAATAGACTGGAAATAAAGTACAAAACTAGAAGGAAAAAGCTAAATATTATCATAGAGGAACTGAAGCAACGCATTTCAGCAAAGAGTGCAACAATTAGGCGATACGAGAGCAGAGTCAGTCAGTATAGACAGAACCGCATGTTTGACAACAACCAGAAGATGCTCTTTGGACAGCTTGAGGGGAAAGAAAGAGGCAGCGACTTAATCCCTGAGGCGGAACTAACTAAGACATTCTGGAGAGGAATATGGGAGCAGGATGTTAAACATAATGACCAGGCAGTGTGGATTGAGACAGTACAAAAGGAGATTAGTGAACAGGCACACCAACAAATTAATTTGAGTTTTACAGTTGAAACTCTTAAGGTGCAGGCCAAAAAACTAACCAACTGGAAATCACCAGGCCCAGATGGTGTGCAGGGGTATTGGATTAAAAATATAACATCCCTCCACCCGAAACTGAGAACCCTGTTCAATGACTGCCTGTGGTCAGGTGAGGTATCAGAGTGCTTGACTAAAGGGACCACAGTTCTGGTAAGGAAAGACCGAATCAAGGTAATGATGTTATCAACTATAGACCTATCACATGTCTGTCCGAATGTGGAAACTGTTGACAAGCATTATGTCTGAGGAAATCTACCATCACCCCCACACAAACAACTTGTTACCGGACGAACAGAAAGGTTTCCGAAAGAAGTCCCGTGGTACAAAGGACCAGTTACTTATTGATAAGATGGTAATGAGGAATTGCAAGAGGAGACACACTGCTCTTGCCATGGGATGGATAGACTACAAAAAGGCATTTGATACGGTGCCTCATTCTTGGATCACCAAAAGCCTAGAGATCTTCAAGGTGGCAGATAACATCAGACAGTTGTTGGGCAAAAGTATGAAGTCCTGGAAAACAGAGTTAACATCAGCTGGAGAATCCTTAGGAGGCGTGAAGATCAAGAGAGGTATCTTCCAGGGAGATAGTCTGTCCCCTCTGTTGTTTGTCCTTGCCCTGATGCCCCTGGCCATTATACTGCGAAAAGTGAGAGCAGGATACAAGTTGGGAAAGGGAGAGCTTACCATCAATCACCTTCTCTTCATGGTCGATCTTAAGCTCTTCGGGAAGAGTGAGAAGGAGTTTGATGTGCTTGTTGACACTGTCCGTATTTTCAGCAATGATATATGTATGCAATTTGGTATTAGTAAGTGTGGAGTCCTTGTGATGAAGAGGGGTAAATTGAGCAGAAGCAACGGAATACAGGTACCAACAGGTGAGATGATAAATGAAATTGACACTGAAGAAGGATACAAGTATTTGGGTGTTCTGGAGGCTGATGACATCAAGAACAACAAAATGAAGGAATTGATAAGATCTGAATACATTCGGAGAGTAAGGAGCGTATTAAAGTCACATCTGAACAGTAGGAATGCCATAAGTGCAGTAAATTCCCGAGCTGTGTCTATTATTAGGTTCAGTGCGGGAATTCTGAGATGGAATGTTGCTGAACAAAAAGAAATGGATAGGAAGACTAGGAGCTATTTACTATCTACAACATGTTCCACAAGAGGAGTGATATCGATAGACTCTACTTAAGGAGATCTGAAGGTGGAAGAGGTCTTATCAGCATAGAGGACTGTGTTCAGATAAAGAAAAACAACCTACACAAATACATGACTAATAGTAAGGAGCCAATGCTCAGAACTGTACTGAAGGAGAGGAGAATAGACCAGGGGATGTCCAAGGAGGAAATAACAAGGAGAAAGAACAGCCTTCATGAAAAATCCCTTCATAGTACCTTCTTTGAGAAAACTGAATTCAGAGATCCACAGACATGGAACTGGTTGAAAAGAGGAGACCTTAAAAAGGCTACAGAAGGAATGCTAATGGCTGAGCAAGAGCAGGCCCTCAAAACGAAGTGGCTGAGACACCATATTTACAAGGAGGAGGCTAGCCCACTGTGCAGGATCTGTGCAGAGAGAGAGGAGACTGTGGCTCACATTGTATCCGAGTGTAAAGCCCTACCTCAGACTCACTATAAAGGCTGGAGACATGATGTGATTGTCAAGGTGATCCACTGGCACCTATGCAAAGTAAACAATTTACCACATTCTGAGAAGTCGTATGAGCATAAGCCAGAGTTGGTGATAGAAAACTATCAGGTGAAGGTGCTGTGGGATTTTAGGATACAGACGGACAAAAACTGGAACAAAATAGACCTGACCTGGTGGTTTTGGACAAGGATAAAAGATCGTGCCTGATTGTGGATGTGGCCTGCCCATTCGACACGAGAGTGCAAGAGAAGGAGAAGGAGAAAAGTAACCGATACTAGGACTTAAAGTGGGAGGTAAATAGGATTTGGAACTGCCATGAAGTCAAAGTGGTCCCGATTGTCATAGGCGCACTAGGTACTATCTCAAAAAGTTTCCAGGGATGGTTAAAGAAAATTGGCCCCGTCCCGCTTTTTAGAACGCTTCAAAAGGCATGCTTGCTGGGAACAGCAAGAACCCTCCGATACGTCCTGAATATCTGAGGCTGCAGGTAGTGGCTTGATATTCATTTCAACAAACTTTCCAGTTAACTAACATCAATGACTGAGACATAAATAACAATAATAATAATAATAATAATAATAATTATTATTATTATTATTATTATTATTATTATTATTATTATTATTATTATTATTATTATTATTATTATTATCAATAATATTTCATCCTTATTATTATATACTACCCAAGTCAATGACATATATTTTAATCGAAACCTTAGCAGAGCAAGCTATGAATTTAATCCTATTGAGGTTGATGAAATAATAATTTCCTCCCTTAAAATGGAGATCTGAATCTAATAACTCCAACATTTCTCTATTCAAAAGGAAAGCAGTAATGTGCTATTGAAAAGCATTATTATGTAAGGAAGATTGCAATAGGGCATGGAAGATGTGGTAATTCATATTTGATAGCAGTATGAACTGTATCATATTCTTATATATAAAAATATATATGTGCATGTATGTGTGTATGAGTGTATGTATATATATATATATACACACACACACATATAAATATATATATATAAATATCATCATTATTTAACATCTGTATGTATAAATGCATCATACGCTTACATAAAATATATTAAATGTGATAATAGTAAATTCATATAACCAGGCAGTGCTTCAACTAGCTATCTCTTATTTCACTCTTATCTTCATCTCAGATACACACACTCACACACATACACATACACACGCAGACGCACACGCGCACACACACACACACACACACACACATACACACATATATATACACACATATATATATATACAGAGAGAGAGAAAGAGAGAGGGAGGGAGAGAGAGAGGGAGATAGATAGATAGATAGAGAGAGAGAGAGAGAGAGCGAGAGAGAGAGAGAGAGAGCGAGAGAGAGAGAGAGAGAGAAAGATGCACACAAGCACTCAATTGCATGTGTATGTGTGTGTATATTTTTTGTGTTGGAGTATACAAACGATCTAGTTATTATAGTTTATTCATTGGTTCTAACCAAAGCTTCTTTCATTCCTAGATCTTTTGGAGTGACTCATGTAAAATTCAATTTCTTAAGGTGCCACAGAAATCTTACTCATCTGCTTTTTGTCATTAGTCAATTGTAGGCAGATTGGCATAAATTATTATATAATAAGATGTTACAAGCTAAGTTTAAAAATCAATTAGCTATTTCGTCAAGTTGCATTCTACATTGTTTATATTTGGAAGGAAGTGTTTAAAAGATACTCCCTTTTTTATATATCAGCACTTCTTATCTTCTTTTGAGCATCCCAAATAGTATATCTTCCTTTTGTTATCCATTAACCAAATCTAATGTGTAGTAATTCGTATTATTGCTGTTTCTGAACTACCTCTCGCTACAAAACCAGAGAGCCTTTATGATTAATAATTGTATTTTACATTCAATTGTCATATGCAGAATGTGTAATCAATTGATCTATTCATATGCGTAACGCATGATATTTTCATATGTTCACTAGGCATGGTAATATATAGGTAAAAAGAAAATGTATTGCCATAACCTTTTATCATGATGCAATAAGGGTGCATATAGCTAAACGTTTGTCCTACTAAATATAGCAGTTAAATATCCATCAAATTGCATCCTATTTGTTTAATGAGATAAAGAACAAATTGGATAACATAAACTAATAATTCTAAACCTTTCTCTACAAAGTGCTCCTTTTATTTAGAATAATTTTCCCACAATACCCTACAATTACCACACCACCAGGTAGTTTATACAATAAGAATAACAAGCAACGGAGAGAAATATGTTTTCCTAAGAAAAGAATTAACACAGAATAGCATATGCATATTATATTTAAAATCAAGTACTTGAAATGTTGAGCATAATTCATGACCCTCCAGTTCTACACTTACAGACCCCTGGTAGCTCACAGCTACAAGGTTGGGAGCCATGACAAAACATATACTAGTGACCTATATTGATAAATGCATAAAAGACATATATTGACAAAGATATACAAGGTTAGATTAACCATTAAGCAAAATAAGCTTATGCTTAGGACATCAAATTCATTCGAATTAAATTAAATTTTCATTCCATAAGTATGTTTTTCTTTGCATACATTGCATACTTTGTATTGTTTAGGGTCTCAGAAAGACTTAATCTGGTCAAATGTGACAAGGGCCAGATTTACACCTTGGTGGGACTGGGGCACTACAGGTTTTTTGGGGGGTGGGGTGGGAGGTTGCATCATAAAACTCCCAATTTTACATATTGAAGGTGGCTTGGTGCAAGTAATTGTAATTGAAAAGTTATACATACAGGTAATAAATTCACAAAAATCTAACCATCATCATTTTACATCCACTTACCACACTGGCATGTGATAAACAGGTTGTCACAATCCAGGACCAAACATAGTGGAGTGACCTCACGTAGCTCTTAAATTAAGTATTTGGCATGGTTTTTATGGCTGAATGTTCTTCCTAAAATAACCTCTGTATATATACATATTCATCCAGAGGAACAGGACTTCCTTCTTAGCCATAATAAAGAATATATATATATATATATATATACACACACACACACACACATATATATATATATATATATATATATATATATATATATATATATATATATATATAACGAAGGAAATGTGGTAAGGAACCAGGTGGACCATAACGCACCAAAGTACTCAATACTTAGGGTAGTAGAGTGGGTAATAGGAACCAGTAAGACCCCGACGGCTGAGCTCAAGCCGTTTCGACGGCTAATTCAGAATTAGCCGTCGAAACGGCTTGAGCTCAGCCGTCGGGGTCTTACTGGTTCCTATATAAATATATATATATATATATATATATATATATATATATATATATATATATATATATATATATATATATATATATATATATATATATATTTATATATATATATATATATATATATATATATAGGAACGAGTAGGACCCCGACGGCTGAGCTCAAGCCGTTATGGTCCACCTGGTTCCTTAGCACATTTACTTCGTTGTATATATATATATATATATATATATATATATATATATATATATATATATATATATGTATTTATATATTGACAGACTGGTAGAGAAAGAGAGAAATATAAAGATGAATATGTCCCTTATTGCAGTGGCAAATTGTCTGCTAACACACAGGAAAACAGATGTATACACAAAAACACAATGTCACAACCATCTGATGTTGCTGATGTAGAAAACCCATGATGACTCCAGGTAAGCAAAATCAAATATTTTAATGACAATATTCTTCTAATAACAATCTGATAGTTAAAAAAATTTGATGAATTTTGCCACAGTAAGGACATTAAATATATTTTGAGAAAAATATAGTTGTTGTTGTCAAAAGGATAAAGCTTAAAGCCCAACAGCAGGCACAATATATATTGCTATGGCCCCCACTGCTGTGGTGCCTGCGACACTTGCCCCTTTAATGCAAACTAACATGCTGGAATATGGGCCACACAACCACAACAACAATATCGTCTGTTTATTATTGATTGATTCTAGAATTTATGCAGCGAATTGCCCAAGATTAGATCTAGAATTGCCCAAAGATGGTTAGGATTTGCAGGATATTGCTGGAGAAGTAAGTGGGAAGTAATACAAAAGCTACTATTGTAGGAACCAACTCATGGGACATACAATAGAATAATACCTTCTTGAACCTTCATTGATCAACTCTCAGATAATATAAACCTCAGTAGGGGGCTGTTGCCAGGAGCAATGGAAAATCATGAATTGTGGAGAGACATTGTCAGGAATATTTGACTGTTTTCACAATGGTAATGATTCTATAATTTATGTGAATAGTATAACATACTAAATGAAAACCTCCTTGTTACCTCATCAATCCAGATTGCATTCTTGACATAATTATTGCTTTAGCTTGCTGCCTTCATTAGAAATTCCAATTTATCAAGCTTGCATCTATTGACTTTTGTAAGTAGGATCAAGAAGGATACCCAAGACATTAAGAAGGTTGTGAAACTGAGAAACTAATTACACTGCTAAAGTAAAACGTCAATGAATGAAAAGCTGCAGAAATGAATTATTAAAAACCCGTTTGTTGAGCTAGTAGGAAAAAGAATCACTAATTACCAATTGTAGCTTACAGCAATCAATAGCAGTTGTACAATTTGGAAAAGTTTCTTATGTTTGAAACAAAATATGTCATTGTAGTTATTTATTTTTCAAATGTTAATTTTGTTCGTTTATTTTTGTTTTATTTTTGGTGAAAACGAAGTTGTTACTTGAAACATTGTATCTACTGCATGTCATTATATAATGAATAGATGAATAAATAAATAGCAATTGGTTCCTTTAAGCCTGGGGATATCATTATATATATATGCATATATATACATATATGTATATGTATATATATATATAGGAAAAGAGTCAGGACCCCGCCGGCTGAGCTCCGGCCGTTTCGACAGCTATATCTGAACTAGCTGTCAAAAAGGTTGGAGCTCAGCCGTCAGGGTCCTGACTATTCTCCTATTACCCACTCTACTACCCTAAGTATTGAGTACTCTGGTGCGTTATATACATACATACATATATATATATATATATATATATATATATATATATATTATATATACATATATATATATACATATATATAGATATATATATTTATTATATATAAAGTAATGATTTTATTTATTATATATTATTTACAATTAACGTCTCTTTTGGAATAGGGGTGGGGGCGCTGAGTGTATCATGTGGCCATGAGGTGGGGGGGGGGGGGGGCACTAGCTCAAAATATTGAGAACTTCTGGGTTAAAATGTAACTCTCCATGATATGATTCCCAGTTACATTCTCTACAATAATTGAAAGTGGTTGAGCTGAAGGCTCGCAACCTACTTCCATAGAACCCTTTGCTACTAAAACAGTTCAAAGTATTTAACTGGCCCTTTATTTTATTAAATCTAGAAGAAGTAAATTGAAATGCAAATATGACCGTAACAGAATTTAAACTCTGAACCTAAAGAGCCATATTTAAATACCACATGACATTATCTCTACGTTCTAACAATACTGCAATTTCACCTTCCAAAACTTACACTATTAACAAAGAGAAGGAAGAGATAAAAATTCAACAAAAATAGTAACAGTAAATGTTTCCACACAATGTGTGCCTAAGCATAAATATAAGAGAAAATGTAGATAATCTAACACTGAATCAACCATATTTACTAAGTATTCTATTGGGACTTTGTTTCACAAAAAAAAAAAAAAGAATTCGTAACGGTGATAAACAAAGGAAAGAAAAGGAAAGAAGAAAGAAAAGGTATATATATTTTATTTGAGTTGTCTTCATTAGCTTTGGACTAACAGATTTACAGCATACAGAGATAGCAAATTTAATCCAGTGAACTTGTAAAAGATTTAACTATGCAAGATAGAATCAGTAGAATTTATCACTAGAATGCTGCTGGCATTTATTTATCTACACCAATTGTAGATGAAAAGGAAAACCAACCCAGAACAGGGTATTATCTAAAATCTTTAAACTCAGGTGAGATGACCAAGTGGATACAAAAATTTCACTTACCACTATTCACAGGTCACGTGTTCAGATCTGATGTAGGTATTTACTTGTGATGTTTTAGATAGAATTCCATACTTGTTATTGTCTCAGTTGAGTTATCTTGCTAAGAATCAGTCCTAGATCATTTGTCATTGATATCCATAATAAAAGACTTTATGACCCTATAGATAACCACCACTTCTCTCATCTTAGCTCTCATTTAGATGCTTTATTTAGCAGATACCCACACTCCTCTTCCAACCTTTATAATTTTCATAAGCAATTGGCTGGGTGATGAAACTTGGCCATTGGTAAGATTCACAACCCTGGAAGGAATTATACTTTGATTGTGAAGAGCCAGAGCAGATATAACTCCAACAATTAATGGATTAGTAGCTGATTTATTGAGGAGGCAAGAGACTTAGTGGTAAGGGTGTTGGACTTGCAATCATAAAATCATCAGTTGGATTCCTGGACAGAGTGTACTAGGGAAATGTTCATGCCTATGACACAATTGAAGTGTCTTCCTGACCCATTGTTTGACAAGTTTTCTATGGTTGGATACCTTTCATATCACTAACCTCTTTACAGGGTACACAGGATGCATTTATTATGTAGATCACTTACACTAGAGAGGTTGTCTTGATGTTATATATATATATATATATATATATATATATATATATATATATATATATATATATATATAGATACGTATATATATGAATACAAACATATAACTTCATATATATGGTTGATAAGAAAGGCATCTAATTATAGAAACATTGCCAAAGCATTGAAAGGACTTTTCACTTGTGTTAGAGACGTAACAACATCCTAAGTACTGATGCTACAAAAAAAGGTAACTGACAAACTCTGTAGAATGTAGGAATGCATGTAAATTATGCTGGCTGGCTGGCCAGCATAATTTACCATCTTGACCAATGAGTGACAGTGAATGATGCTAAATTATTGGTCACTTCTCCCCACACAATTTAGTATAATATTATTGACAATGATCTATTACTTCTAATAACCTTTGAGGCAACACAAAATAACAAATCGGGTGTCTTATAATTCAACAACATTTGGACGTGAGTCTACATGTGAAAACCCATATCTGAGAAGAATTCGAAGCAAACATAATAAAATCATTTCTCGAGCTGATGGGCAGTGAAACATATGTAATATGTGATTAAATATGCAAATGATGCAACACTGATTCTTTGTTCTCTAATTAAATATATATGTATATATATATATATATATATATATATATATATATATATATATATATATATATATATATATATATATATATATATATATATATATATATATATATATTAAAATAACAGATTAAAGTTTAAGCAAAGAATCACCGTTTTCACTCTTAACGGGATCTTTTGAAACTTAAAAAATCAATCTGTGAACGCAGAAGTAAATATTTCGAAAAGCGTTGCAACCGAAGGAAGACGGGAAGACCATACTTTGGTTCGTGGAAACGTTCCCTAGCAAAGAACGAAAAAAAAACTAAAATAATACGTCATTATTTGGAGCTGTGAGTTACGGCCCTTGCCATTTTGAGTTCAAATCCTGCCATGGTTAACTTTACCTTTCATCCTTACAGGGTCGATAAAATAAAGTACCAGTAATGCACTGGCTGATTGCTGGCCTTGTACCAAAAAGTAGAAACAATTATTTGGAGGTGTGAAAACAATCACACGCAAAGACAAAATCACGTTCATGGTATAAATGAAGTCGTAGACTAATATTCTATTAGGTGGTTCGTGGACACGTTCGTGGACACGTTCGTGGACACGTTCGTGGACACGTTCCCTGGCAATGAACGGAAAAAACGAAGATAATACGTCATTATGTGGAACGAGAGGACAATTACACGCAAAGACAGAACCACCGTTATGGTATAACTGAAGTTGTAGACTAAAATTCTATTTAGGAAACCGAATGATTCTCGGTTTCAGAGTTAAGAATAATGTAAATAAATTACAGAGGTTATTGAAATTAACAATAATTAAATATATATAGATGCACGCATCCATATACGTACATACACATGCATACGCGGAAACACCCGCCATGGATATCCTATTACAGGCACGTACACAAAACCACGCGCACACATACACAAACCCACGCAACGCTTTCCCGTCTCTCTACAAACGAGCACATTTTCACCGACCATTCCACATATTACAATGAAGCTTTTGCTCGGAGTGGATTTGTCGATAAGGTAGCATATACCGAGTATGAGCATAGATCTAGGAAAAATAGATCCCGACGCATTATATGGTATAACCCACCATATAATATGGAGGTGGCCACATCATTAGCTAAGATCTTTCTCTCCATTATTATGCAGTATTTCACCCCAGCACATAAATATAATACATTTTTTAATAAAAATACTGTTAAAATATCTTACTCTACGCCTCCTAACCTAGCACATAACATCACTGCTTCAAATTTAGCTAAATTACCTAGTCGCAGGAACACGTGCATCCATGTAGCTGGTACTAACTGAAATTGTAGAAATCGGGTTGACTACCCCTTATCCGGGAAATGCCACTCTAGTAACATTGTCTACAAATGTAAGTTTGAGACACCCACTTGCCGTGGGGCCTACTTAGAGTTAACCGCCAATAAATTCAATCAGCGTCTTTATATGCATACCCATTCTTTACTTAACCCTTTAAGAAGGAATATGACGTCACTTTCAGCTTATATTCGGAGTCTAAAAGACAACAACACTCAATATCGGTTACACTGGGAGATCCTAGTTAGGGGCTAAATCGTATAATGGAAATAAAAGACCATGTGACCTCTGCGCTGCTGAAGCCCTGGAAATACTGTACGCCAATGACCACATCTTAAACAAAAAATCTGAGGCATTTCGGCTTGTAAACATAAATTGCACAAAACCTTTCTGTATTGCCCCACTTTATACCCTAACAGATTATACGATCTATACGCGGATGATTTACGTCTTGATGTGGTAACTAAGTATATTTTATGTCTATACCATTACTTATTTGTATAGGTAAGTATATATTACTTGTATGTTTTATGAAGGTACGTATACTTTCTCGTACGCATATTTGCTTGTATTTGTTATAGGCATATATATTATATTATATATACTGGTACATGTATATATGGTTATGTGTATACGTGAGTTTTGCGTTTGCGTGTGTATGCGGGTTTGCACATATGTAGAGTGTTAATATATGTCTACTTTGTGTTTTGGTTGACGTACGTTTAGCGAACATATGTGTATTTACATGTGGGTGTGTGTGCGCGCGCGTTATATAGGTATTTATGTGAGTATATTTATATGCGTTTATATAATTATATACACACACAAACACACATGTATATATATTTTTTTCATATATATAAATATATATATTGTTTTTTTTATATATAAGTTTTATGTGTATTTGGTGTATACGTTCGTATGTGTGCGGGTACAGGCTATGCGTCGGTTTATGTATGTGTGCGCATGGTTTTGTGTACGTGCCTGTATGTGCATACCCATGGCTGGTGTTTCCGCGTATGTATGTGTGTGTACGTATAAGGATGCGTGCATCTATATATTTAATTATTGTCGATTTCAATAACCTCTATAATTTATTTACATTATTCTTAATTCTGAAACCGAGAATCATTCGGTTTCCTAAATAGAATTTTAGTCTACGACTTCAGTTATACCATGAACGTGTTTTTGGCTTTGCGTGTAATTGTTCTCTCGCGCCACATAATGACGTATTATCTTCGTTTTTTTCCGTTCATTGCCAGGGAACGTATCCACGAACCACCTAAAAGAATATTAGTCTACGACTTCTTTTATACCATGAACGTGATTTTGTCTTTGCGTGTAATTGTTTTCACGGCTCCAAATAATGACGTATTATCTTCGTTTTTGTTTTGTTCTTTGCCAAGGAACGTTTCCACGAACCAAAGTATCGTCTTCCTGTCTTCCTCCGGTTGCAACGTTTTTCGAAATATTTACTTCTGCGTTGACAGATTGATTGTTTTAGTGTCAGAAGATCCCGTTAAGGGTGAAAGCATCGATTCTTTGCTTAAACTTTAATCTGTTATTTTAATAAATATGTGCTCTACGGTTCTTATATATTTGATATATGTTTATCCTTATCAAGCCCTCTTTGGATTTTAGTCTTCAAATTTATTATTATTACTATATATCTCCAGGGAGATACATTGGCTCCCTACATTTTTATCATCGTAGTGGACTATTGTATGCGCCTTGCACTAGAGAAACACCAGGACTCTGGCTTTACTGTAGCACCGGCTCAGAGCAGGAGAGTTGGGGCGAAAAAGGTATCGGATGCTGAATTTTCCGACGACATAGTTTTGGTGACAAATACAGTGAAGGAGGCAGAGGATTTGATGCGGGAAGTTGAGACTGTGTCGATGAGTGTGGGGCTGAGAATGAATGAGACTAAAACAAAATATCTGGTAGAGAATGTTGAGAAGCCAGAGGGGATCACTAATGTAGGCGGGAAGCCGCTAGAATTGGTTCAGGGCTTCCTCTATTTGGGAACAAAGATTGGGAATACGGAAGATGATGTGGTTGAGAGGAAGAGCGTGCCGCAGCTTGAGATCGGTGTGGAAGTCTGACCTTCGTAGAGACCTGAAAATCCGCCTCTTCATTGCTGTAGTGGAGTCTGTGCTGCTGTATGGGTCTGAGACTTGGACACTGACCAAGAGACTCACTCAGATGGTGGATGGGTGATACACGAGAATGCGGAGGATGGCTCTGAACATTAATCAGTATACACTGAGGATGAAAAACTCAGAGCTGTATGGGAGCATCCCAAACGTCAGCTCAAAAGTGACACAGAGTAGACTGAGGTTAGCTGGACATGTTCACCGACATCCAGAGTTGACATTGCACTCAGTGCTCCTTTGGGAGACCCTACATGGACACACTAGAAGAGGAAAACCAAGGTTAACGTATGTTGATGCCCTAAGGACAGACACTGGTCTGTTGGAGACGCAGGACATGGCAGCGATAATGAGGGGCAGAGACCGCTGGAGAGAACTCGTCCATGGATCTCGGGAATTTTACCCGCCTTAGATATATATATATATATATTAAAATACAAATATTAATAAAATAGATGTTCTTTAGATCAATTACATTTTATTAAACATATTTCGGATGTACGACTGTACGTCCTCATCAGACAAAATATAATAATACATGCTATACCCTGAGATGTTAAATGGTTAAGATTTAATCAAGGTAGTGATTAAACAAAATGTAATTGATCCAAAGAACATCTATTTTATTAATATTTGTATTTTAATATTAATAACTCTGGAAAATTGTTTATCGTAGAGTGCTTCCAATCTACTGTAAAACTCATTTTTTGACATACTCATTGAATCTTGTTTAACTATTTAATATATTGGAATAAATGCTCTGAAATAGCGATATATATGTGAATATAGACATAGAATATTCGAAAATATTCTGTATGTTTATAATAAACATTTTGAAGACCTAATCGCTATAGAATAGAATACGTCACGTATTACAATTAGATTCTCGATAAAAGCAAGGGAAGTAATCTACGCGTTTCATTCTCGTTAGAAATCATCAGGACTACATATCCAGTGCTTTTATCGAGAATGACACAGCTAGAGACTTATAGAATACTTAGCTGTGTACAGGAACTGGTTTGAAAGAGCGGTTGCCGGTCCGGCAGAAATTAGAAATTGGAATAAATGCTCTGAAATAGCGATATATATGTGAATATAGACATAGAATATTCGAAAATATTCTGTATGTTTATAATAAACATTTTGAAGACCTAATCGCTATAGAATAGAATACGTCACGTATTACAATTAGATTCTCGATAAAAGCAAGGGAAGTAATCTACGCGTTTCATTCTCGTTAGAAATCATCAGGACTACATATCCAGTGCTTTTATCGAGAATGACACAGCTAGAGACTTATAGAATACTTAGCTGTGTACAGGAACTGGTTTGAAAGAGCGGTTGCCGGTCCGGCAGAAATTAGAAATTGGAATAAATGCTCTGAAATAGCGATATATATGTGAATATAGACATAGAATATTCGAAAATATTCTGTATGTTTATAATAAACATTTTGAAGACCTAATCGCTATAGAATAGAATACGTCACGTATTACAATTAGATTCTCGATAAAAGCAAGGGAAGTAATCTACGCGTTTCATTCTCGTTAGAAATCATCAGGACTACATATCCAGTGCTTTTATCGAGAATGACACAGCTAGAGACTTATAGAATACTTAGCTGTGTACAGGAACTGGTTTGAAAGAGCGGTTGCCGGTCCGGCAGAAATTAGAAATTGGAATAAATGCTCTGAAATAGCGATATATATGTGAATATAGACATAGAATATTCGAAAATATTCTGTATGTTTATAATAAACATTTTGAAGACCTAATCGCTATAGAATAGAATACGTCACGTATTACAATTAGATTCTCGATAAAAGCAAGGGAAGTAATCTACGCGTTTCATTCTCGAGAGCATTTATTCCAATTTCTAATTTCTGCCGGACCGGCAACCGCTCTTTCAAACCAGTTCCTGTACACAGCTAAGTATTCTATAAGTCTCTAGCTGTGTCATTCTCGATAAAAGCACTGGATATGTAGTCCTGATGATTTCTAACGAGAATGAAACGCGTAGATTACTTCCCTTGCTTTTATCGAGAATCTAATTGTAATACGTGACGTATTCTATTCTATAGCGATTAGGTCTTCAAAATGTTTATTATAAACATACAGAATATTTTCGAATATTCTATGTCTATATTCACATATATATCGCTATTTCAGAGCATTTATTCCAATTTCTAATTTCTGCCGGACCGGCAACCGCTCTTTCAAACCAGTTCCTGTACACAGCTAAGTATTCTATAAGTCTCTAGCTGTGTCATTCTCGATAAAAGCACTGGATATGTAGTCCTGATGATTTCTAACGAGAATGAAACGCGTAGATTACTTCCCTTGCTTTTATCGAGAATCTAATTGTAATACGTGACGTATTCTATTCTATAGCGATTAGGTCTTCAAAATGTTTATTATAAACATACAGAATATTTTCGAATATTCTATGTCTATATTCATTTAATATATATATATATATATATATATATATATATATATATATATATATATATATATATATATATATATATGTATATATATATATATATGTATGTATATATATATATATATACATATATATGTGTAAATATATATATACATGTGTGTGTGTGGATATATGTAATTATGTGTTTGTAGACATAATGTATGCAAATGTGTGTGTTTGTATGTATACAGATATGTATGCATGAGTAGATATATGAACAGATCATTAACTCTGTAATAGGTGGACTTGAATACTACTTACATTATTCATTATCATCTATGCATTTTCAATGTTAAATTTTGAATCTCACTACCCCAACAACAACAGTATCAGCAACAAAAATGGATTATTTACATTATATCTAAAATTTTGCTCCCTTTCAATTAAATTCTTTCAACTAAGCTTAATTGAAAATTCGAAAAATGTTATTGATAACAACTCTCGCTGCAGAAACAATTGATATAAAATTTACACCCTGCCACGAACAACAAAAATATATCAAATATGGTTTGTAAAATTAAATTCAGGAGATTGAATACTTCACTATTATTTCTTTTGTTGCTTTTCACATTTACACACCTATATATATATATATATATATATATATATATACATATATATATATATATATATATATATATATATATATATATATATATATATATATAGATATTTATATATAGATATATAATGTGAAAAGCAACAAAAGAAATATATATATATATATTTATATATTGACAATATAGACCAACCGTCCGGTTATGAAACCAACCAAACATCGGGAAATTTATAAATTTAATTTATAATAAATTGGAGTGAAAGCAACTGGTGTGTGTGTTTCTTATTGGCAACATGACCCTCCCAAAGTATAACAATATCGGTTTCAACACACGTTTTCAGATAAAGAATCTTGCTAAACAAACTCAGAAACGAAATATATATATATATATATATATGTGAATGAAGTAATTCCGTCGGAAAAGTCCTGGAAAAAAGAGTGCTCTATGTAGGTAACATAGCTTAATAGTTATGTAATAAGCAACATAAGGCAATTATTCCATTTACCAGTGGTTTCTTAAAAGCAAAGAATGTTGCTTTCAATCATCAGAATGAAAAGATCCTTGTCTGTGTATTGAATTTGGATTTTAAAATCCAAATTCAATGAACAGACCAGGATTTTTTCATTCTGATGATTGAAAGCAACATTTTTTTGCTTTTAAGCAACCACTGGTAAATGGAATAATTGCCTTATGTTGTTTATTACATAACTATATATATATATATGTATATATATATATATATATATATTATAACCAGCAGACTAACGCACAGGATAATTGTAACTGTAGAGCTAATAGAACCTGCCCTTTAGATAAAAAATGCCTAACCAAGGATATCATATACTCATGCACCGGCACGACTAGCAACTCTTCAGAAACCTATGTAGGCTCCACTTCTAACTGCTTCAAAATCAGATATAATTCGCACATCCACTCGTTCAAAAAGCACAGCCTAGCCAACTCCGCCTCACTTTCTAGCTACATACACTATCTAAAATCTAAAAATAAACCATACACACTCAAATGGGAAGTGATAGGCAGCGCGACCTCGTACAAACCACCTAATAAATTTTGTAACCTCTGTATACTAGAGACACACAATATTATCTTCTCCAACCGTAACCTACTTAACAAAAAATCTGAGGTGTTTGCAACTTGCCAGCACCGCTTCAGACATTCCTTCCAAAACTTTAAGCCCAATATATAGCAATGTCGGACTGGAACCTAACACCACATCTAGCATCAAACACGAGAGGCACACCTTATACTACATACCCAACACTAAATGATCTAATATAACACAAACAACGACATCCCTCTGGAACCCTTCGCAGGGAGAATACCCATTTATACCTCTACGTCAGGTGTGACAACATCCACCCACTTGAACTGCACTACACCGCTCTATAGGTAATTTAAGCATGAATTGATCGGTTTGATAGTGTTGTGCGGAGGAAGCACCTTCCTTAGACAGATGAAAAACGATTTAATCTAGTAACGCTGTTGAGCAGTAGGACCAGGATGCTGAGCGCAGTGAGTGAATGCATTGCAACTGGCGTGCGGGTTTTACATATATGGATGATCTGGCGGTCAGAGAGGGGTCGTGAGGACTGCGGATTGACCTCTGGCCGGCCTGGAGATGATTATCTTTCGACATCCAATTTAGGAAGCGATGACCCAGAACTTACCAGAGATCATTGGGTCCTGAAGCAATCCTGCAATCACCGCGCCTGGTCCTATGAGTAGACTACAACCACAGAGATCATTAATTTAGAATCCTCGCTCATCATCTATAATATCCATTTGTGGCACCTTACGATGGGGGTTAATCCACCATAATAATATGAACACCTTCAGCATAACTTAATTAAACTACTCTATAGTTAATACACTTTATGCTTTAAAAAATTTTTTGGAGGATGCGCATCACCATAGAAATTAGGGTCTATATTGTGACACATTTTAATAGCTAGGTATAGAAACCCCGGAGTTACTTCCCCGCATGCATTAACTCCCCTTAGCCACACACACACTTCCGGGTGGTATTCAATGTCGTTTCTCGAAACGTAACAGCCTCCTGTATTGAACTAAAGAACATCAGACTACGATTCTCTAACTGGATTGTCAAACGCTCAATATCGAATTGTCGTGGATTATGTGAAGGGCATATAATCGAAAAATACACTCCCCTGACCATGTAAATGTCGAAGTACATGAAATACTTGACATCCCTTCGCTGTGCATCTCCAATACTTTTAACACTTTTAATGCTTGCACTATTTTTAATGCTTATAACATTTCTCCACCCACAGACTATATCAATCATATAAAGAATTTGCCAACCTAACACTCTTGTTTACATACCTAAGTGCCTCTACCACACACATCTCTCTGCAACAATATATAAACAAGACGCACATACTTGCCACACATATAACATTTGCACTATATAACCGCTTATCTTCATGTTGTATTTTAACCTGTATTTTTGATTTTTGATTGTACCTCTTAATATGAATGTAATCTCGAAGTTTGTACTGCCACTCTAAATTCTGTAATGAATGTTGACCCACAATATTTGCATATGTATCGGTATGTCTCTTGGCTGAAAAGGAGGTCATATAACTGTCCATGCATTAATAAATTGCTCCGAAGAATCCAAACCTCGGTTTGGAGGAAACAGCTGTAAGCACAATAATGTTTTGAACAGTTCTTTGATTCTTATATTTCATATAACTGCTCTGTAAATCATCTGATGTTTTTACATTGAGCTACTTAACTTACTGGTAATAAGGTAGTAATACATTACTGCCTACCACTATTTAGGGTGTGTATAAAAAATACTTATAACTGCATAAGGTTTTGTATTTACATAACCATAAATAGTAAAACTAATACTATATGTATATATATATATAAATATATATATATATATATATATATATATATATATATATATATATATATAAATATATATATATATATATATATATATATATATATATATATATATATACATATATATATATATATATAATATATATATATATATATATATTTATATATAACGGAAGAAATGTGGTAAGGAACCAGGTGGACCATAACGCACCAAAGTACTCAATACTTAGGGTAGTAGAGTGGCTAATAGGAACGAGTAGGACACCGACGGCTGAGATCAAGCCTTTTCGACGGCTAATTCTGGACTAAATGAACATTTTTATACTGGCATTTGAATAGCCGAGCTTCTCAAGGGGTAATTCCATATATGGTCAAAGTGATTGTCACAGGGATTGATCAAAAGTTTGTAGTTGAGACATAATAATTCTATGATGGCAATTTGTGGAGGGAAGGGGTAGCTAAACCTGCCAGTAGGAGAAAGAGGGAGAGGGGTGGAGGAGACCCATTCATGCGTTGATAGTGCTGGCTACCGCTGGGCGTGAGGTCAAAGAATATACTAGGGAGGGGGAGGCGGAGGAAGTCGAAACAGTAAGTAGAACAATAAGGGGTAAATATATAGAAAAATACTGAGAGTGTTAAAAAGCAATTAAATGTAAAAAGAAAATAAAAAATTTCTGCTTACTACGACCCAAGTCTCTCACTATTGCTAGGCTAAAAAAATATACTAGGTGGGACGGAATTAAAATGAGACACTTTTAAGAGGTATAAGTAATAAACCGAGTAAATCTTACGGTGACGGGTCAACAAGTGAGGGGCTAAAATACTAAAGAAACTACCACGAAATAATGAAAGTTTCTACCCCAGGCACAAGGCCAGCAACCACCCAGTGTAAAAAAGTAAACTAATACGAAATAATAATTCAGAGTCCCGAAAAACAATACTAACACTATCTCTAAGGGTGCCGCCACGATACAAAAGTTCTAGTGCAAGCTACATAAAAGCTCGTACGAAGTAAAAGTAAAAATTTGATACGGAAAATTAATTCAGAACCCCCCCCCCCCCCCCCCCCCAAAAAAAAAGAATTTTTACTGATAAACGAGAAATTAAGGCAAAGATACCTCTAAGAAATATAGAAAGCACGGAAAAGGGGCAGCGGTCGGATAAGAGGGCAAGTAACCGGGGTCTAACACATCTGCTATAAAAAGCGGATTCGGCCAAATCTATCAAGAATAGGGGAAGGGGGCGGGGGTACTG
>OZ024740.1:184377645-184417645 GCA_964016885.1 Eledone cirrhosa
TCTATGTGAGATACTATAGACTATGGAGTTGAGAGTCTTCTTAGGGTGGTTGGAGGCATAATTAATATAAGAGAGGCACTCTCCAGGCTTATGGTATGGCTTGTATAAGCCCGTACTCAACTCCAGGGTCACGTCCAGGAAGTTGACAACACTGTGGTTGAGGTCCATAGTTACGGATAGGTCGTATAACTTCAAGAACCTGTGTATATGTTTGTTAAGGTTCTCTATCCTACGGGGGCTATGGTTCCTAACGGTAAACAGGGCGTCGTCCCTATATATACCTCCTTGTAGGGCCGGTATCTCTTTCCTAAGCTTATGTAGGAGGTATATCCCGACCAGGTCAGTTGCTTGCGCTGAGTCACTGGACCCCATCGTGACATCGAAGTTATCAGGACGGTTGGTTCTGGTCCAGTGGGAGCCTTCGAACTGGATTATTCTTTCTACGCGCCGCTAGAATTATGTCTATTTCTTTTTTAGTGAGGCTAGTGTTAGATCTTGCTAAGATAAGTGCCTTATTTAAGAGTATGAGGGAGATAGAGGAGTAGTAACTATCTATATCAAACTGGATGAATTTCAAGGTAGCTTTATCCGGCAACTCGGTGAACCAATTTATGACCTGGTCGGTGTTGCCCTAGAGGCAGACCTTAGCCTTTCTATTAAGCTCCAGTAGTACTCTGTCGAGGATCACTTTACTAATCTTACCTATATCTGATGTAGAGGGGCACATTAGTCTAACAGAGGGGCTTTCATTAAAGTGATATTTGTGATCCTTAAGAGAGAATTTAGGCGTGAGAGGGACGTACGGGTTAGTGTACTTTTCTATTTCTAAGCTGGTGACTATATCCTTCCCTACTCTATTTATGTCATTTAGGGTACTAGAGGGTGTCTTTTTGTAGTCATTGTGTAGTTCCTTATAGATGATTTTTTTATACTTACTCGCGTCCATCTTGTACAGCTTTTTGGTTTTGTCGGAGGTGACGAAGATGTGCGGGTCATTCTTGATCTTAGTTATTAGTGTATCAAGGGACGTTAAGAATGGATTGCTGCATTGGTGTTTCTTTCTGAACTTAATGTTTTTGATCATTTTCAGCAGGTCCTCTTCAAAGGAGTCCAGTAAGGTGTTGTGCGGTGGGTTTCGGTATGTTTTGAAGCCATACCTCTCTTTGGGTTCAGGAAGGTTACGGGTGTTCTCGTCCAGGTGGTAGGCCTTCTATCTGACTCTCCGTATAAACGAATTAGTAGCGTCTATAAGCAGTTTAAGGTAGGTTTTTCTGCTGGGTAAGGGGATACACTTGAGAGACATGGGTAACGGCTGGTTCTCCAACATAATGGCAAATAAGGTGAGATGCTCTACAAAAGGAGCACAGTAATACAGTATTTACGTATCAAGAAAGAGAAAAAGGGGGAGGATAGGTGATACATATAGTTATTTGCCAAGTAGCGTATGCCAAAGGTGCTCGATACTAGTGCCGGCAGTATTAAATATTCGAAGTGTTAATATTTAGTGGGCTAGAGAGTTAGCAGAGCGTAAGTACGTGGGAAAGTAAAAAATCGGAGAATAGACCGTTAAAACATGTTTATTTAAAACAGCACCTACGTACGTATCGCCCAGTTGGGCTTCTCAAGGGCATAAATAATGAAAAGTGTTCCTTATATTGCTCGGAAAGAGATTTTGGGGTTAAATCCACATCAAGGTTCATTGCTCGCAAAAAAAGCTTGTGTTGATTTTGCAGCAGGTCAAGGGAGATAACTCCGGCCGGTGTTAGGGCAGTCTTACCCGGACAATATTATTTTTTTTTTTGCCGCATCTGTTTGTCTGAGGCTGGGTCTGGTATGCAAGGATTGTTTCCTGGGTGTTATTTTGCAGCGCTTGCCCGCCGGGGTGTTAAGACTTGTTGCAGGGAGATCCGGTGTACGGTTTCACTCCTCATCTTTAACCCACCTGAAGAAGGATATTTTTAAGCGATGTGTTAAACTTATCGCTGTTTCAGCTTTGTTGTTGATGAGCTCGTGGGGTGCAGTTATGATGTGGTAGAGCTCCATGAGGCAAAGATCGCATTTCCTCTTGAAGTTGTACGGTGCAGCCCTACCGACAACCTCCCAGTGCGTGGAGAAGCTGATGTTTAAGTCCTTTAGTGATGTGATGTAGTCCGCGAGCGAACTGAAGTGCCTTAGTTTTCTATTTGTGAAAGAGTGGACTACATCACATCACTAAAGGAATATTTAATACTGCCGGCACTAGTATCGAGCACCTTTGGCATACGCTACTTGGCAAATAACTATATGTATCACCTATCCTCCCCTTTTTTTCTCTTTCTTGATACGTAAATATTGTATATATATATATATATATATATATTGGAATAAATGCTCTGAAATAGCGATATATATGTGAATATAGACATAGAATATTCGAAAATATTCTGTATGTTTATAATAAACATTTTGAAGACCTAATCGCTATAGAATAGAATACGTCACGTATTACAATTAGATTCTCGATAAAAGCAAGGGAAGTAATCTACGCGTTTCATTCTCGTTAGAAATCATCAGGACTACATATCCAGTGCTTTTATCGAGAATGACACAGCTAGAGACTTATAGAATACTTAGCTGTGTACAGGAACTGGTTTGAAAGAGCGGTTGCCGGTCCGGCAGAAATTAGAAATTGGAATAAATGCTCTGAAATAGCGATATATATGTGAATATAGACATAGAATATTCGAAAATATTCTGTATGTTTATAATAAACATTTTGAAGACCTAATCGCTATAGAATAGAATACGTCACGTATTACAATTAGATTCTCGATAAAAGCAAGGGAAGTAATCTACGCGTTTCATTCTCGTTAGAAATCATCAGGACTACATATCCAGTGCTTTTATCGAGAATGACACAGCTAGAGACTTATAGAATACTTAGCTGTGTACAGGAACTGGTTTGAAAGAGCGGTTGCCGGTCCGGCAGAAATTAGAAATTGGAATAAATGCTCTGAAATAGCGATATATATTATAAACATACAGAATATTTTCGAATATTCTATGTCTATATTCACATATATATCGCTATTTCAGAGCATTTATTCCAATTTCTAATTTCTGCCGGACCGGCAACCGCTCTTTCAAACCGGTTCCTGTACACAGCTAAGTATTCTATAAGTCTCTAGCTGTGTCATTCTCGATAAAAGCACTGGATATGTAGTCCTGATGATTTCTAACGAGAATGAAACGCGTAGATTACTTCCCTTGCTTTTATCGAGAATCTAATTGTAATACGTGACGTATTCTATTCTATAGCGATTAGGTCTTCAAAATGTTTATTATAAACATACAGAATATTTTCGAATATTCTATGTCTATATTCACATATATATCGCTATTTCAGAGCATTTATTCCAATTTCTAATTTCTGCCGGACCGGCAACCGCTCTTTCAAACCAGTTCCTGTACACAGCTAAGTATTCTATAAGTCTCTAGCTGTGTCATTCTCGATAAAAGCACTGGATATGTAGTCCTGATGATTTCTAACGAGAATGAAACGCGTAGATTACTTCCCTTGCTTTTATCGAGAATCTAATTGTAATACGTGACGTATTCTATTCTATAGCGATTAGGTCTTCAAAATGTTTATTATAAACATACAGAATATTTTCGAATATTCTATGTCTATATTCACATATATATCGCTATTTCAGAGCATTTATTCCAATTTCTAATTTCTGCCGGACCGGCAACCGCTCTTTCAAACCAGTTCCTGTACACAGCTAAGTATTCTATAAGTCTCTAGCTGTGTCATTCTCGATAAAAGCACTGGATATGTAGTCCTGATGATTTCTAACGAGAATGAAACGCGTAGATTACTTCCCTTGCTTTTATCGAGAATCTAATTGTAATACGTGACGTATTCTATTCTATAGCGATTAGGTCTTCAAAATGTTTATTATAAACATACAGAATATTTTCGAATATTCTATGTCTATATTCACATATATATCGCTATTTCAGAGCATTTATTCCAATTTCTAATTTCTGCCGGACCGGCAACCGCTCTTTCAAACCAGTTCCTGTACACAGCTAAGTATTCTATAAGTCTCTAGCTGTGTCATTCTCGATAAAAGCACTGGATATGTAGTCCTGATGATTTCTAACGAGAATGAAACGCGTAGATTACTTCCCTTGCTTTTATCGAGAATCTAATTGTAATACGTGACGTATTCTATTCTATAGCGATTAGGTCTTCAAAATGTTTATTATAAACATACAGAATATTTTCGAATATTCTATGTCTATATTCACATATATATCGCTATTTCAGAGCATTTATTCCAATTTCTAATTTCTGCCGGACCGGCAACCGCTCTTTCAAACCAGTTCCTGTACACAGCTAAGTATTCTATAAGTCTCTAGCTGTGTCATTCTCGATAAAAGCACTGGATATGTAGTCCTGATGATTTCTAACGAGAATGAAACGCGTAGATTACTTCCCTTGCTTTTATCGAGAATCTAATTGTAATACGTGACGTATTCTATTCTATAGCGATTAGGTCTTCAAAATGTTTATTATAAACATACAGAATATTTTCGAATATTCTATGTCTATATTCATATATATATATATATATATATATATATATATATATATATATATATATATATATATATATATATATGTATATAGCAAACATCACGGACGCTCTATCTCAAAATTATTTTTGAAAAGCATTAGATATGCGCAACCGGTAAAACTTAAAACCAAAACTTAATACTAACCAATACTATTACTAATTATCACTTATTCCTAATTAAACTATTTTTCACTGTGAACAATTTGTCATCATTTTCTATTCCGTTAACCAATATATATATATATATATACGCACATATATATATGTATATATATATATATATATATATATATATATATATATATATATATATATATATATATATATATATATATATATATATATGTATTAGAATTAGAGCTCTGAAATAGCAATATATATATGGATGTATATATAATGTATTTTGCAATACACTTTATGCTTAATTAAAAGCATTTTGAAGACCGTACGCTATTGTTTCAGAGTAGTGACAAATTCACTTACTTTAATCTCAGCAAACAGGGGAGATAAGCCGACAAGGGCCTTGTTTCGCTTTTGTTGAAGCTTATCAAGGCTAACTACCCCTCCTCTCTACTGAGATTACTGATGTTATATTCTTATAGAATTCTAGTAAATAATCAGGAGCTGATTATACAGACCGATTGTTGGTCAGGCAGGAATTAAAAATTAGAATTGGACCTCTGAAATAGCAATATATATATGGATGTATATATAACGGTCTTCAAATATATATATGGATGTATATATATATATATATGGATGTATATATACGGTCTTCAAAATGCTTTAAATTAAGCATAAAGTGTATTGCAAAATACATTATATATACATATATATATATATATATATATATATATATATATATATATATATATATATATATATATATATATATACACACATATATATATATACACATATATATATATATACACACATATATGTATATATATATTCACACACATATATATATATATATATATATATGTATACACATATATATATATATATATATATATATATATATATATATATATATATATATATATATATATATATATATATATATATATATATATGTATATATTATTGTTATGATTGCTAGATGTATTGTTGCTGTGATTGTTAGATGTATTGTTGTTATGATTGCTAGGTGTATTGTTGCTGTGATTCTTAGATGTATTGTTGTTATGATTGCTAGATATATTGTTGCTGTGATTGTTAGATGTATTGTTGTTATGATTGCTAGATGTATTGTTGCTGTGATTGTTGTTTACTTCACCGTTATTGTTGTTGTTACTCTTATTTCTACCATTGTGGTTGTTACTTTTATTGTTTCTTGTTTTTGTTGTGTCTATCATTAATGTTGCTACATGTATTATTTCTATTATTACCACTGTGGTTGTTGTTGTTACCGTTATTACTACTGTGATCGCTACAGCTGTGTCTGTAGTTAATGTTTCTATTATTATTATTATTATTGTGGTTGTTGTTGTTGTTCTGTCTATCGTTAGTATTATTACCATTATTACTATTTCTCACTCTCCTGCTATTGTTATTGTTATGGCTATTACTATTATAGCTGTTATTTCTATACTCAGAGTTATTGTTTATATTACTACTACCGTTATTATTGTTGTTGTTGTTGTTTACTTTTGAATTCTAACGTATTTTTGTGAAACACTTTTCCAGCTTCGTTTTGCACTCAATAAGGTTAATCTTTTTGTAGATGGCAATTTTTGGTGGTAGCTGCAGGATTTGTTGTTCTTGTTCACTGATTAAAGTGTTCCCATAAATATTTACTGTGTGGTCATTGGTAAATTGTTCCGGTAGTTTTACATCAGTCATACGGATATTGTTAATGTTATCTGTGTATTTTTGAGAATACTCTATTCTCCTTTCTTGTAGTTTTTTCTTATTCATACATTCTAATTTCTTATTGAAATGCCTATTGCATTAGATTAGGGCGTATTTCGTTTCACGTCGGATGATGCTCATGAAGTCATCCCTTTCGTTTGGTGTGGTGAGATTTTGGACTTCCTTACCGTTAATGCGTTTCTGTCTGTAGAGTTCGTTGACTTTTGTGTATGTTTTACCCATACATTAACATTGATTTTGGTGTGGAAAAATGTGTTGAGATGATCATTGAGAGTGAGGTGGAGTTCGGCGACGTCGAGACAAACGAACTGGGCCTCCTACTTAGACTTACCTACGACACTGACTACTTAGACGGCCATGACCTTAGACGTTTCTGCCCCAGTAGACCCATAAGAGGTAGACCCCCCACCATAACCTCAATGGCTAAAATGACTCCCATGGGAAGGTGGATTGGGTGGACCAAAGCTATACGGACCCCCAAAACAATGATCAGGTGAGAAAAATGGTCGCACATGCAATAGGGGCTAGTATCAAAACTACCCTAAAGGGCCACATATTCAAGTTCAACGAGAAGATCTACACCCAAAATGAGGGAGCAGCCATTGGCGTCAGCATAGCTGGTGATGTTGCCAAACTTTTTATGGTATGGTGGGTAAGGAGACTTAAAGATCTCCTTAATGAGAGCTCCATAGACCTCATCATGTACTCTCGTTACGTAGACGATATCAATATAGTTATAAGAACATCCCCACTGGAGAGCACTAACAAGTTTGATTTAGAACGTAGCACAATCGAAAGCATCCAGCAGATAGCTAATTCCATACACCAGAGTATAACTGTAACTATCGACTAACTACCCTTCCAAACACCCTAACAATAGACTACCTGTATTAGAGACGGAACTCTGGTTTAACACTATAGACGAGAGAACCCAAATTCTCCACTCACACTATACTAAACCTATGGCCTCCAAATACCTGATACTCAAAAATTCAGCAATGTCCAGTAGTGCTAAGTTTAACATTCGGATCGCAGATTTGGTACGAGTGATGAAGAATGTGTCCCGCATGTGCGACCCAACAGAAATGGAAAGACACATCCAACACTTCATCAACCGCATGCAGTTCTTTGGCTACAACCAAAGAGACAGAGTCAGAGTATACGAAGGAGCCATGGAGAAGTATAAGACCCTCATAGAACTGGATATGAAAGGAATTTGCCCATTATACAGGAGCAAATCATGGAATAGCTTAGATAGGGCTAGACATAAGATAGGGAAAGCCACCTCATGGTACGACAACCAGAGATGCCAGAGTGTCATGTTTGTGGACGCTACCCCTGGAGGGAAATTAGCTAACCAGTGTAGAAAGGCCCTGAGAAAGACCCACTTAAAGATTAAGGTGGTAGAAAAGCCAGGAACCACCACCAAATCCCTGATCATCAAAACCTACCCTTTTAAGAAAACCCACTGTACTAATAGGAAATGTATCATATGTAACGTAAACCCCCGGATATACTGTAAAACTAGAAACGTGGTCTATAGCATAAGATGTACAGAGGGTACTTGCAGAAACATGACAACAACATACATAGGCGAGACAGCTCATAGCATAGGTGAAAGGATAGACTAACACTGGGGGGAACTAAAAGGACGAAAAAACGGATAAGTAATATACGAACATGCCAGACAACAAAACGACGGTAACATAGACAACATATAAATTAGAATAATATCTAAATATAGAAATGACCCAGCAGATAGGCAAATCAGAGAGGCCAGTGAAATAGAACTTAGAAGGCCAAGGCTAAACAGAAAGAATGAATGCAATACCAACAACACCCAAACAAACAACACTGACCTAAGAGAAGTATAAATAAATAAATAGATAAATAAATAAATAAATACATACACAAGCACAATAACAACAAACACATATAAACACACACTAGTAAAGATAGAATACATTAACCAATGCACAGTCACCCAATCACGAACACACATCAAACAAAACACTATACACACACGCAAACGCATGCGCAAAGAAGACAAAATAAAATAAACAAATAAATAAATATATAAACAGACTAAATAAAGATGGCGTAGAAAATACAATGTAACAGGAGCAAACAATAGCACCACTAACGATTTTGCAGATGTGCAACGAAAGAACTTTGATAAACTGTATATATGTGTTTGTGTCTATATTGTATCTGTATTATTTTTGATCGCTGGTCAGTCAATGGCAACATTGAGGACCGAATAAATAAGATTACCGATATAATAGACACAGAAGCAAAAAGCGAAAACCAACCAAACAGTGAGTGTGTTCTGTTATTAATTCTGGCAATATTACACAAATATGACCCTCCCCAAGTATAACGATATTTGTTTCGACACACGATTTCATATTATATATTGGTAAACGGAATAGAAAATGCTGACAAATTGTTCACAGTTGAAAAATGGTTTAATTAGGAATAAAAGAGTATTAGTGATTGTATGGGTTAGTATTCAGTTGTGGTTTTAAGTTTTTAAGTTTTTACCGGTTGCGCATTTCTAAATGCTTTTCAAAAATAATTTTGAGATAGAGTGTCCGTGCTGTTTGCTCTGCTCTGATCAGAGCAAACAGCACGGACACTCTATCTCAAAATTATTTTTGAAAAGCATTTAGAAATGCGCAACCGGTAAAACTTCGGAGTAGTGCTTTCATGTTTGTTGAACTTAATGTTCATGGTTGTTTTCATTAAATCTTGTTCGAAAGCATCGAGGTGAGGGTTTGTAGGTGGGTTTTTACATGATCTAAAACCATATGATTCAGACGAGTGATTGGCGCGTCCTTTATCGAAATTGAAAGCTTTCCATCGTACACGCCGAATGAAGTTGAATCGAACGACCAGAAATGGTATTATATCGGATCTACCACCACATCGTTTAAATCTCGCTGGTACCGTCATCGATTCTCAATCAAGCATCCGAATCACCGTTTTGTGACCACGCTCGCCAACAAGATCTGGCAACTCCGTGAACACAACCAACAGTTCACCTTAAAATGGGATATACTTTCCAGCGCAAGTGCATATCGGAGTGGATTGAAGTACTGCAGGTTATGTAACCTTGAGCTATTTTACATATTAAAATCCAAAAGCAAACTACTTAACGATAGAATTGAACGATCATTATACTGCAACCACAAACTAAAAGCTAAATTCTCTCACTATAAAATAACTTAACATTCGAACCCGTAACTATAACACCACTTTCTAGCTAACAACCTTTTCTTCCCCCCACACTATAAGACAATACACTGCTTATCACTATACATGGTAACTCAGTGCAATTCCTAGATTACTACTACAAAGCCAAAGTTCACTCGCCACACATACTTTGTCTCTCCCCTCTCTACCTATCTCTCTCTACATCCATTACACACTCTCTCTCTCACCTTTGACCTACCTCCCTCTCAACATCTATGAACCTGCCCTCTGGGGCAATAAATAATTCCGACCTTAACTATCAACGCATCTCTCCAAAAGTAACCAGTATAATAAAACCCCTACCATAACATTTTGATTAAGATATCTACAAGCCACTCTCTCCTACTTCTCCAACCCCTGCATATCTTTCTTTCTCTCTTCCTCTTCCCTACTTTTCTCTCTTCCTGTTCTACTCTATCTTCCCCCACTTAAGGGTATTTACATTGTACATTTACCATTCTGCTCTGAGGAAACAGTGGTCACAGCATTGGATATTCGAGTTCTGCAAGTACTTGTGAATTTGCACGTAGCGGAACTAGGCTGCAGTACCACCGTGGAAACACTTGTAAGCACACGGAATAAATTACCTTTTTATGATGTCTACCTGTTATTATTCATTCTTTATATACACTCCGGAATACTGAAGGATCAGGAACTAAGTTTCTTGAGCAATTCTTCCATAACTCGTAGAGTAACATCTTACCGTACGTCAACCATATCCAGTGTAGTAATTAACCATCACTACATCTTGGATAATCCTATACCTAATATATATATATATATATATATATATATATATATATATATATATATATATATATATATATACATATATATACATATATATATATATATACATATATATATATGTATATAAATATATATATATATATATATATATATATATATATATGTATATAAATATATATATGTATATAAATATAACTGTTTCTACTTTAGGCACAAGGCCAGCAATTACCCAGTGCATTACTGGTACTTTATGTTATCGACCCCGTAAGGATGAAAGGCAAAGTCAACCTCGGCGGGATTTGAACTCAGATCGTAAAGGGACGTAACTATGCTGGAAAGCATGGCGTCCGACCCTCTACCGATACTGAGAATAAATATAACGGCGACGAATTAGTTTTGCGAGAGTTTTTATATGAAATCGTGTGTCGAAACAAATATTGTTATACTTGTATATGTATATGTATATAAATATATATATACGTATATAAATATATGTATATAAATATAAATATATGTATATAAATATATATATATGTATATAAATATATATATGTATATATATATATATATATATATAAATATATATATTATATATAAATTTATATATATATATGTATATGTATATATATATATGCATATATTTATATATTTATAAATGTATATATATGCATATATATATATATGCATATATATATATATATATATATATATATATATATGTATATAATTATATACATGTGTATATGTATATTATTTATATATATATATGTATATATATATGTATATATATATGTGTATATATATATATATATACTTTAAGCTAATTTTTTATGTGTAAGTTTTATCTGTGTATATGTTATTTAACTGTAGTTGCTTGACTGTATAATTTCTAATTAATCCTAATTTTATAAATTTACTTGTTTCTCTTTCAATCTATCTGTCTAGTTCTCTCTCTCTCTCTTTCTCTCTCTCTCTCTCTTTCTCTCTCTCCCTCTCTCTCTTTATATCTCTCTCTCTATCTCACACACACACATACACGCACACACATACCCACACACACTACTATGATTGAAATCTGCTTGTAGATGTCTGAAGCACAATGACTGAAAGTTTAATGTGTAGATATACTATGCACGATGTGAGATCAACATTTTTAAACACTATTGGTAAATTGAACAAAACTGTTTCCTTCATTCTGAACATAGTTTCTACCCATAATACCTAAAGAAGTGCAGTAAACTGTGGCCTGTTGCTCTGTGACTGGAGAGACTAGAATCTAGTGGAGTGATGCTCATGAATAACTGGGACTAAACATACTGTCAATGTGTATTGAATCTCTAGGTCGACAGACCACTTTATAATGCTTCATCATCATCATCATCATCATCATTTCATTTTACGTCCGCTTTTACCCTGCTTGCAAGGTTGGGACGGGAACTGATTCTGGCTTGATTTCTACAGCTGGATGCCCTTCCTAACATCAACCTCATTTACAGTGAGTGCTGGGTGCCTTTTTGCCGTGGCACCTCCACGACCACTTTGGAGTGGAATGATATGGACCGCAGTCCCTATCATCTCATTTCTACAGCTGAGTAAACTGGAGCAACGTGAAATAAAGTGTCTAATTCAAGGAAACAACACATCACCCGGTCTGAGAATTGAACTCACAACCTTTTGATTGCAAGGCCAATGCTCTAACCACTAAGCCACCTAAATGTTGTTATTGGTAATGGATCATCTAGGAGTATTACCAATGAAACTGTATAACTTCTATTCAGATGAAGATTTATTTCTTGTCTGCTTTGTTTAACCTTATGATATCTGTGCTAAACATTGATTTCAATTATCTCTATTTCAATTATCTCTATTTGGGGATTGGGCTGGTAGGCATCCACACCACATCCCTTTGTTCATTATTACTGAGACCCACCTTGACAACTCCCATTTGGAAGCCGAACTGAAAGTGAGGAATTTCACAACAATCCGTGCGGATCGTGTCGACAGGAGGAGGGGAGGAACTGCCATTTTCCTGCATGATTCCTTTAGGGCAGATAGAAATATCATACTCTTCAATGGCTACTGTAAATCAGTCACTGTGCACAACAAAGCAAATGACCTGGTAGTAGTTGGGCTCTCTAAGGCACCCCAAACACCCATACTGCGCTTTAAAGAATGCGTCAAAATCATTAAGTACTTTATTCAACAGTGTCATTTTGGTAACATACTTATGATGGGATATTTTAATCTACCCTGTGCTGACTGGTCTGAAACAGTTTGAAATCAGGCACTCCAACCTCAACCACTGACAAAGAAGTAGTAGAGACTCTCCTCAACTTTATGAATGAGGTTTTCTTGTCCCAACTTGTCCTTGCACCAACAAGATATCAGAAGAAAATGTTAGAACTAGTGTTTAGTAACCACACTAACACTATACATATTGTTTTAGTGGAAAATCCCTTCTTTCAAACCATGATATGGCTCTCTGTAACCTGAGATTCCACCAGCTGAATGCTAATCCTAGTGACCTCTCTCCAGCCCTCCCATTTGATAATCTGGATCTCTATAATGCCAACTGGGATGCAATCATAAATGAGCTATCACATGTTGATTGGTCTTTTACATACTCACATATCTCCACCAACATCAAAACATCATGGGGGATCTTTGTTGACACACATATGTGCAAAACACACCCCACCAAGACATGTGAACAAAACTGAATCCTGCACAAAAAGTGCAGAATCACCCAAAACAGAACAACTGTTATAACAAAAACAAAAAACAAACAAACAAACAAATTAACAAACTAAACTACTGCCAACAGCAACACACACATTTGACGGCTATCACACTGCTTCAATAAAAAAAAATGTAATCTCTAACAATGCATGAAGACCATCATCAATAACCAAAGAAGAGCTGAGGAGAAATGGGCCATTGAGAAAATCAAACCCAGCCCCAAAGTTTTCCTTTCATTTGCGAAAAAACATAAGGTCACTGTCTCCACTGTTGGCCCTCTAATTGATGAGGATAGCATTCTCCAAGATAATGATAATGTCACAGTTACACTCAGGATGTAAAGAATTGGGACACAAATATTGCAAATGCATGGGTGAGATAATGTAGAAACAATACTACTCTGTTTTCAGCAATCATGATATGACTGATCTGGGCTGTATCAGTGATGTTAATCCCCAACACACTATATCAGACATAACGTTTGGTGCCCCTGATGTCTTAGCAGCAATAAACACAATTAAGCACAATTCAGCAGTAGGCCCCGATAGGTTCCCTGCTTGTGTCCTGAAGGTGTCTCGACATCAACTTGCATCTCCTCTTGCTAATTTGTGGAGAGACTCACTGGAAGCTGGCTATATTCCCGAAAACTTTCTGTCCCAGTCTGTTGACCCAGTTTTCAAAATGTGAAACAAGTCCCTTGCAGTGAACTACCATCCAATGTCACTCACTTCTTATATCATCAAGATATTTAAGAGGGTGGTGAGATCACGAATAACCCACTTTCTTGAAATCAACAGACTGCTGAACTCCAACCAACATGGGTTCCATAAGGGAAGGGACTGCCTAACGCAGCTCCTGCATCACTCTGATGACATTTTGAGAACTTTGGGAGAGGACACCAACACTGATATCATCTATTTTGATTTCAGCAAGGCCTTTGACAGGGTTGATCACAACATTCTATTGAAACAACTATCCAAAATTGGTGTCTCTGGAAATTTACTGCAATGTTTGCTGACAGACAAAGTCGAACATGTTTTAGTCGAAGGAGTAATATCAAGCCCAGCCAAAGTCAGTAGTGGCGTTCTGCAAGGCACTGTGTTGGGCCCACTTCTTTTCATCATCTACATTAATCAACATCTGACATTATCAAGCACATTATCATCTGACATTATCAAGCACATTAACATAAGAATCTTTGCAGATGACTTCAACATCCAGAAGGTCATGAATGAAGTGGATGACTGGACATGCCTTCAGTCAGACCTATTGGCTGTTATCCAAAGAGCAGAAAAGAGAGATATGCTGCTGAACGAGGATAAATTTGAGTTAATCCACTTTGGAAATGAGGATGCCCTGAAACTCCCATACGCCCTTCATTCAGGTGAAACTCTCATGGCATCCAACAACATCAGAGACTTGAGAGTAATGCGGACAACCACATAAGCTGGGCCACTCATATAAACAGCAAAGTTGATATGGCCCGCAGAATGTGCTCCTGGATTGTCAGAAACTTCCAGTTGAGAGATATCCACACCCTTATCTTTCTCTTCTCCACTTTTGCCGGACCCCACTTTGAATACTGTTGTCCACTGTAGTCTTCAAACACAAAACAAAGTATCATAAAAATTGAAGGTCCTCAAAGGTCAATCAAGAAAAGGATATATTACATGTAAGGCCTTGTCTATTGGGGTCGACTAGAAAAACTCCAACTTTATTCTCTCTAATGTCACTGTGAGTGCTTCATCATCTGCATGATCTGGAAAATATTCCCTCAGCATTGCCCAAATGATGTTGGCATCACCTTTAAATTACTTCCAAGGCTTGGGCCCTGTTCTATCTGCCCACAACAAAAATAACATTCGCATCTCATAACAACAATACGGCACAATTATTTCACCTCAATTGGCCCCACTCTCTTTAACATTACACCAAAACACATTAAAACAGAAACAGACCCCATAAAGTTCAAGAAGATTTGGGACAAATTCCTTCAATAAAACCCGGTTAAACCTCCTACACCCGGATATTTCTCTGTAAACAATAACTCCCTACTTGAGTGGACCATGGTGCCTAAATCCTGATTTGAAAGACTTTGCCAGGTGGTGCTATTAAGTTAGACATGGCTTGGGCTAATACTGCCCAAAAGTTATCAAAGTTAAAGATATGGTTGTGTTGTCAGCAACTGGGAAGATATTCCATCAAGAAGGCGGTCAGTACATTGTCACTCACCAGAACAAAATAGAAGACTATTCTACGTTGACCTACAATAATTTGCATGAGACTCTGCTTTGGCATACAAGAAATGCAACAATGTCTTGTTTGACGTTCAAAATATGTCAATAAGTGTTGACCATGTACCTAAATATTAGGAATTTTTCTAAGAGCAGAAACATGTTCACACGCAAGTTGTTCACACGCAAGTTGTTCACACGCAAGTTCTTATAGAAAAAACCAACAACTTCTCACCATTTCATGCTATCCATGTTGTACTAGGAACACGGACACTTGTATACCACCTATTACTAATGTAGTCACAATTACACTCAGGATGTAAAGAATTGGGACAAAAATATTGCAATTGCATTTTGTGCTATATTATAATATATATATATATATATATATATATATATATATATATATATATATATATATATGTGTGTGTGTGTGTGTGTGTGTGTGTGTGTATATATATGTATATGTATGTATATATATATATTGTGGTATTTTCTTCGTGGTTATAAGAGGCTTAGCTCTGTTTCTCGACCGTTATATCGCGTGACTATCTCCCCCTCCGCCTTTTGGGATTCGTTCTCACGTCGTGTAGACGCGTTCTTGAGACTAGTAAAATGAGGTATCCTCTTGATAAGTCGGCAGACCTCGCAAGGACTCTATATCTTTGATATATTGTTTTTGTTTATGCCACGAAACTACGTAGTCGAGGAATTTAGGAACAGTTTAGGTATGATACATTTTATTACTAATTATATCTAAATGTTTCTTCTCTCTTCATAATGTATTTTTAACTCTGATACTGGTTCAGTCTAGTTCAAACTGAATTGGTCTGTCCCAGTCATTCATTGAGCAACATCGGTGAAGTTGGCACCCTTAACTCACAGTTGGGTGCGGATGCGTTCATGTATATATGTGTGCGTCCGCATGTATCTGTGTGTTTCTAAATATATATATATATATATATATATATATATATATATATATATATATATATATATATATATATATATATCATTATCATCATCATCATTTTACGTCCGCTCTTCCCTGCTTGCAAGGGTGGGACTATATATATATGTTCGTACTGCCTCTCTGTTTTGTTCCCATTCCATTTTTCTCTATATATATATATCACACAAGAAAAGGAGAATCAGTGGTGCGACGAATAACATTTATTAGACATATTACAATCGTTTCTCTAGCGCCCAGCTCGAGGCACGATCGATGCAATGATCGAACCTGACTCTGAAATCGCAAGATCCTCAGATACGTCTCGATTCTACGATTCCAATTGGAAACTCTGCTTCGTAGAATCAAGACGTATCTGAGGATCTTGCGATTTCAGAGTCAGGTTCGATCATTGCATCAATCGTACCTCCAGCTGGGCGCCAGTGAAACAATTGTAATATGTCTAATAAATGTTATTCGTCGCACCACTGATTCTTCATTTCTTATGTGATATTATACTCTGCTCTGTAAGAGAATCGAGTGCTCAAACAGCCTACGTCTTACGGATGCTTTAAGCATCCCACAACAATAATATATATATATATATGTATAACCAATGTCTGGGAGGGTTCTGTAGAAACAGTAGAAATATTCTGCTACTTAGGTGACCAAATTAACAGCGGAGATGGGTGTTCGGAAACTACAATAACTAGGGTAAGAACGGGATGGAAGAAGTTCAGGGAGCTACTGCCACTGCTAGCTGCAAAAGGCTTTTCCCTCAAAATTAAAGGCAGACTGTATGATGCGTGTATACGAACAGCAATGTTACATGGTAGTGAGACCTGGGCGCTGATGAAGGAAGACTTGCGTAGATTAGAAAGAAACGAAGCCTGCAGGCTCCGATGGATGTGTAATAGTAATATACACAAACGGCAAAGCATAAATGAATTGAGAGAGAGACTGAGCTTAAGAGGAATCAAATGATGTGTGCAGGAGAGGCGGTTGCGTTGGTATGGACATGTGATGCGCATGAAGGATGACAGCTGCATAAAAAGGTGTAGAGCACTAGAAGTCGATGGAAGCCGTAGAATGAGGAAACCCAAGAAGACCTGGGATGAGGTGATAAAAGCCGACCTTACCCAATTACACCTCTCAAAAGCGATGACACATGACCATGCCCTCTGGCGTCACGCAGCAATACAGAAGACCTGACCCATCACGGGTACAAGCCAAAGCTGAAGCATATAGACAATATGCCACCACACCCTCCCATTGCAAAGTGGTCGTGGAGGCGCTACGGCAAAAAAGCACCCAGCCCACACTGTAAAGTGGACGTGTTAGCACCACGGAAAAAAAGCACCCAGCACTCACTGTAAATGAGGTTGGTGTTAGGAAGGGCATCCAGCTGTAGAAATCAAGCCAGACACAGTTCCCGTATGAGCAAGACAAGGTCAGCCAACCAGACACTGCCCACAACGGGACAACACGTCTAACCCATGCTAGCATGGAAGAACGAATGTAAAACGGTGATAATGATGATGATGATGATGACTATGTAGCTAAAACTTGGGAATTTCTCTAAGAGCAGAAACATGTTCACATACATCTTCTTATAGAAAAAACAATTATATATATATATATATATATATATATATATATATATATATATATATTGTAATATTTGGAGAGGGTCATATTTCAATACACGATTTCATATCAAAAACCTTGCAAAACAATATATATATATATATATATATATATATATATATATATATATATATATATATATAAATATTTGTGTTAGATCTCTGAAATAGCGATGTATACACGAATGCACGAGTGAGAAACAATCGTCAGTTATTTTTCTTTGTTTTTGCTGAAGCTATGTATGTGACTATAGTCACTGCCTTAAATTCATAGCAAAGGGCCTTAAAATGTTTTTAGATAAACATACAGTTTATTATTATATATACAATACCATTCATATATATATATATATATATATATATATATATTTGCGTGTGTGCTTTCATGTATGTGTAAATATAGATATATATTTATTTACATATGCTTAGCATTGACAGTCATGAGAAAGATTACTCAAAACCGTAGCAGAGATAAATATATTCTTTATTATGGCCAAGATTAATAAAGAACTCACACACACACCCACACATATATCATCATCATCATCATTTTGCACCTGTTGTTCCGTCCTTGTATTGGTTTGGTGGGCCCTTCTCAGTACAGCGTCTTTCCACAGTATATATATATATATATATATATGCAATTTTTGTTAGCAAGGTAAGCTAACATTCATTGAAGGTGATGATATGTGTGTAAGTGCACAAGCATGTTTGTATGCACACACAAATGTACCTATTTAATTGTATACATTAAGAATAGTTACTCAAAACATGTGCTCACCTGATCTGCTAAAATTTGCAACCAAATTTCTGCCATACCACACCCTATTGTCCTAATAAAATATGACTATTCAGTGATTAAGGTAATTCTATACTACATCTAATAGAATGATGAGATGGCAATAATTCAGGTTTAATTAGCCAGAAGTGATCTGGGGATACATGTCAATCCACCACTACACTTTATTGATTTATTTTCTCTAAACTTCTGCACATATGTCTACATGGTCTCCATCAAAACGTCAAATTCCTGGTGAAGCTAGGGTGGAAGAGCAAGCAAGTCATTAATTCTCTGGAGCAATTTTATGGGGACAACAGCACAAAGAAATCAACAACCTACAAATAGATAAGACATTTTAGAAGTGAAAGAGATGAGGTCAAAGATGTAAAAAAAGCTGCTTTGACATGGTTTTAATTGCATGACCCTCAGTTTTACACAGATAAACTTAAAGGATGCTATCAATGCTCGCAGAAGTTTATTGGCGTAGATGGAGCATATATTGAAAAATAAATATGACTTAAACCGTTTTTTCCAACTGTCCTTTTTCCATGAATATGTTAAGGCACGTTCTTATATGCGAGATGCAAGCCTCCATCTGAGAGGTCTGTAGCTCTATTTGAGTAGTAACTCAATGTATGATTACTTGCTCAATCATTACTAGCAGGATGTTAAATGGTGATGATGATAAGTACTTTTGCAATAAATAAAGTAACTTAACATTTCTTGATTATGTTCTGATCAACTCAGTTACTATTTCCAAAACAACATCAAAACATGTTCCAATTCCACTTCAGATTTCTGGAAGTTAGTGAGTTCAGTTTACAACTATATTGTGTCATGTTCAATCCAATACCACATCACCATGGGCAAGTATTTTCTATTATAGCCTCTTGCTACAATGCCTAAACCATTGTGAGAGAAATTTAATGGATGGAGATTGAATAGAAGCCCATCAGAAGATCTATTGTTGCTTTTGGAAGTAGATTTAATCTACTACTCAATTTAACAGCACTATCATCATCTGCCAGGATTTGCAACCAGTAGCTAATATCACCAATGGAAAGACCAATGGAAACATAGATTTTGGCCCAATTTGACAAATAGCATTCCACTCAGTAAGCAAATGAGGACTTGGATTTTCTCAATCGATTTATGTATCATCACTTGGCAGAGAGAAAGGTTTGAAGAGAAGAACTAGTATTGATATAATGATAGTTTATAGATATGAAAAGTATTAAAGCAAACTACATGTTGGCAGGATTGGAACTACATGCCTGGAGAACCAGAACTAATACTGCAAAGCCACCTCTCCCATAATTTAACAACTCTTCCATCACTTGATTATTTTAGAATGAACACAAACAGACTAAAAACAAGCAAGTATGAAACAAAATGAAATATACAAACAATACTGATCTTGCTTTGTTTGCTTCTTCAAGAATGAATTATTGAAGATATCAATAAATCAGCATAAATTAGCATAAATTAATATGAGATCTGAAATAAATATTACTGTTATATAATGGATTGCTTCTATAGGTTGATGGATGAATTTTATCTTCAGCTCCAGATTTTTGCCAAATATAACATTCCAAAATTATCATTCATTTTGGACTACATTTACTGAAATCTTGCTGATTCTTTAAATTTTGTCATCATTCATACAACAATTTATTGATAACTTTCTTTAAAATTTTCTTTTTCTTGCTCTCTCTTAATCATAAACATCATTGCTGTCATTAGCTAAGCTGTTTGAAAATAAAGAATGAATACATGTAAAATTTATGATAATGCATTCAATGATCAAATTTATCAATATTAACTTTTAATGTGGAATTCTTCAGCCTTATCTAAGAAACCCTGTTATATAGTTTTGTATTTCTTTCCTTATGATATTTTCCTTCATAACTCCATTGGTATCAAATGCAAAATAATCTAATGAAAATTCTCCATTTTATCAAATTTTTATACTATTTTATTAATATCCAAATAAATGTGATTGTGTTGTTACTATTATTATTGGGGTTTAGCCTGGCAGGTTAGCTATGGATGAGAAGGCCTGTGATCAATGGCCTTCCAAACATGACCGCCCGATCTTTTTCATTCTATAAAATATAATGGGCCATTCCTTTTCAAAAATATTATGAGGTTATTTGATGGATATTTTGCTGCTATTTCTAATAAGTTAAGTGGCAAAATAAAAGATCTTGTGTGTGTTTTTTTTTTCTATAGATATATCTATCCAGTGCTGGATTTAGGACAAATGAGGCCTGTGCTAGTTAAATTATGAGGCCACTTACGTGGGCCCTGAAGGGGCCTCATACCTTTTCTTGGCTGGAAGATAGGCTCCACTGGCCAATGGGGCCCTGTACTTAAGCACACCTAAGAACAATAGTAATTCCGGCACTGTAATTATCTATGTATCTCTGTTTTCCACATTTGTCTATGTTCTGTGTCTGAATATAAAGGCTGGTTGTGATTCTTACAAAATAAATAGTCAAAGGAACCAACAAGTGGTCGGTTGGATATCTATATCCAACAACATCATTATCCAAAAGTGTGATAAAGAATGTAAACAATAAAAACAATAATAGTAGTGTAAACGTATTAGGAAGAATTATAAAAAATGCAGCACAATCAAATCAAAACACAATTGCTGATGTGGTAAGACTAATGATTGTATATAATTTTGCCTCAAGGCCAGTAATTTGGGAGCAGTGGAAACTTAATTATATCGAACCCCATGAAAAGCACAGCTGGCCTTGGCAGGAATTGAACTCAGAATGTAATGAGCCAGAACAAATACTGTTATACATATGGTAGATGCTTTAATAACTGTTAAACTACTATTCTCTGTAGTGCTAATAATGGTTTCGGATTTAGGCACAAAGCCCACGAACTGGGGGTAGGAGAATGTCGATTAAATAGACCCGAGTGTATTACTGGTACTTTATTTTGTTGACCCCGTAGGGATGAAAGGGTAAAGTAAACCTAAGCGAGATTTGAATTCAGAATATAAAGGGGTATAACTATATACCACAAAGCATGTTGTCCGAGTCTCTACCAATATTGAGAGTCCACTCCTCTTGTAGTGCTAATAATGAAATATAAATACTTGTTATCAGTCATGTCTATTTAGTTGAAAGGTCTGCTTTGCAGTTGCAGGAATAAGGGTTCATTCCCACTGTCTTGGATCAACATATTCTACTTCGGGCTGACCAATACTCTGTGAATGATATTGGTGAATTAGGTTTGTGCAGAACCCTATTGTGTATACATACATATATATAAATATATATATATATATATATATATATATATATATATATATATATATATATATATATATATATATATATATATATATATATATATAATGCATTATGTATAATACATACGCCATATTGATAATGTACATCATTTCAGTGAAGCTTCCCAAAGAGGATAGTATAGAACATGTCAAAGCACATTAATAATAATGGTTTATTTATTGCCTAGAGTGTCCCACCCCATAAAATACAAAATATTTTACACAAGGATTACAAAATGTGTTGGTGGTATAAATATATAATAAATGGTGATGGAACAAAACATAACAAAATATAAAAATATTAAAAAATCAAAAGCTAAATCACAATAGTACAAAAAAAGCATTAATAATGGGTTAGATACTGCCATTAAGGGAGAATCAAGGCAACCAAATACCCCAATCTCCTCGCTTACACACTATTTCCTTTTCTCAATACAATCATCCAGGGAAATTTATTGACTGACTCTCTTACCTAACAAATTTATGAGTTGCACCCGCCTTTCATCAAATTTGCTTCAGGGCAGTACCTTCGTCTCCATTTTGAGAGAAATAAAAATAGCATAGCTGAAGTAAAATAATACATTAAAAATAGATAGAACAGTGAAAATAAATTCAAGTACTTTACTTTAAATAGAGTGGTTCACAGCGCCAAGTGGGATAAACGACGAGACAAAAATATTCATTTTCAAAAGTTTTCACAATTTTAAAAATATAAATTGTGATTCCTACAAACTGCATTTTTGGTACTTCTTAAGCAAATAGTCCAAACGTTGTTTATATATTTCTCAAAGCATTATTTTTATATTGTAGATTTGTTAAAAATAATGTATATTTTATCTACTCTACTTAAGACATTGTGTGTAGTCATGAAAACAGTTTTATTATTAGTGAGTTTTAGGGCAGTGGATTGATAGTGTCGGTAGAGGGTCGGACGCATGCTTTGATGTATAGAGTTACGCCCCTTGCCATTTTGAGTTCAAATCCGCCGAGGTTAACTTTGCCTTTCATCCTTACGGCGTCGATAAAATAAAGTACCAGTAATGTACTAGGTAATTACTGGCCTAGTACCAAAAGTAAAAACAATTATTAATGAGTTTTAGTAGTTACCAAAGCAACAAAAGAATCATAAACAAACTAAATGTATCTAAAACATTCACACACAGGTAAATATATAAATATATATATATACATATATATATATATATATACATAGAGTCGTACAATATAGAGGAACAGTTGGTATTCCAGAAAGCTAATCTGCTGAAGGCGGCAGATGATGTCCGTGGCTGGAGCAGGCCTATGGGCAGGGGGAGAGTAACGTGGTGGTGGAACAGTAAGGTGGAGGAGTCAATTAAGGCCAAAAAGCAGCCTTGGAAAGTATGGCGGGATGGGGGAAGTAGAGAAGACTATCAAGTGGCCAGGAGCGAAGCTAGGAGACAAGTGTACTTCGCAAGAAGGGAAGCAGAGGAAAAAAAGTTCAAGCATGTTCTACAAGGCGAGGACCAAAGACGTGAGGTGTTCAGGATTTTTCAGGCAATGTGTCAAGGAAAACAGTGATATTGTCAGGGAGAAGTGTGTCCTTAATGATGATGGTGTACTTGCCATCACTGACGCTGATAAGAAGGTAGCTTGGAAGTGTCACTACGAAAGGCTACTAAATGAGGAGAATAATTGGGAGAAAGACAGTCTCTCCCACATCGATCCAATAGAGGGACCAGCAGTGCTAGGTGGAGGTAGTATAATAAGTAAGGCAACCAAAGATATGAAGACGGGTAAGGCGGCTGGGCCTTCAGAAATAGTTGCTGAAATGCTGAAATTATCTGGAACGGTGGGACACACTATGGTCACCCGGATAGTAAACCAAGTCATACAGAATGGGGTCGTTCCGAAGGACTGGCGTAGCAGCATCATCATTAACTGCTACAAGGGTAAAGGAGATGCCATAGATAGAGGTAACTATAGAGGTATTAAATTAATCGACCAGGTGATGAAGGTCACAGAAAAAGTAATAGCGCAACTAATCAGAGAGCGAATTGACCTAGATGAAATGCAGTTCGGGTTTGTGTCAGGTAAAAGTACCACAGACGCTCATTTCATTGTACCACAACTACAGAAGAAGTACCTAGCTAAAGGTAAACCCCTATACTTAGCTTTTGTTGACTTGGAGAAAGTCTTTGACAGAGTCCCCCACTCCATTATCTGGTGGGTTCTTAGAAATCTAGGTGTTGATGAATGGCGTGTGGGAGCTATACAAGCCATGTATAAAGAAATAGTCAGCAAGGTTAGAATTAACAACGAATATAGTGAAGAGTTTAGCGTAAAGGTTGGTGTTCATCAGGGCTCCGTCCTTAGCCTCCTCCTATTTATTATTGCCCCTCAGGCTATAACAGAGGAGTTCAAGACCGGCTGCCCATGGGAACTCCTATACGCAGATGATCTAACGCTCATATCTGAATCAATGGCCGAACTAGAGAAGAAATTCCAAATATGGAAGCATGGCCTAGAATCAAAAGGCCTTAAAATTAACCTGTCTAAGACTAAAGTTCTAGTTTGAAGGAAGGAAAATAGGGCACCAGTCCCATCTGGGAAATGGCCATGCTCAGTGTGTCGGAAAGGAGTAGGCAGAAACTCCATTTAAGGTCCCAAATGCAAACTATAAGTGCATAAAAGATGTAGTGGGATCACAGGTAAGCTAACTAAGAATATAGATTGTATATGTGGCCGTTGCTCTGGTGCAATAAGTAGCAGCAAGTGCTCACAGAATACTAGCTCATTCCATTGCACAGATGGTTCTATAGAAATAGTGGACACCTTCCGTTACCTGGGTGACAAAATCAGCAGTGGTGGAGGGTGCTCTGAAAGTACAGTAGCTAGAGTCAGAACGGGATGGAAAAAGTTCAGAGAGCTTATACCACTATTAGCCGCTAAAGAGTTCTCACTAAAAATGAAAGGCAGGCTGTATGATGCCTGCATACGAACAACAGTGTTGCATGTCAGTGAGACCTGGTCATTTTGTGGAGAGGATATACGCAGACTGGAGAGGAACGAAGCTTGCATGCTCCGTTGGATGTGTAATAATAATATACGTGAACGGCAAAGCATAAACGAACTAAAGGAGAAATTAAGAACAAGAGGGATTAGATGGTGTTTACTCGAGAGAAGACTACGTTGGTACGGTCACGTGATGCGCATGAAAGACGACAGCTGTATAAAAAAAAGTGCAGGGCGATAAAAATAGACGGTAGCCACGGAGTAGGCAGACACAGAAAAACCTGGGACGACTTGATAAATTCCGACCTTACACACAAGACAATGTCACTGGACCGAGATCTTTGGCGCTACACAGTAATACAGAAGATCCGACTTGCCCAAGTACAAAGAGAAACCTAGAGTCAGTAGACACCTCTAACAAAAATACACCCCGGCCCCACTAACCCCACCCCATATACACCACCCCTTCCAATGTAAAGTTATGTTGGTACCACAACATCCAGTCCGAAACAAATGAGGTCGTGTAGGTGTCACGACAAAAAAAACACAGCCCACGCTGTAATGTGGCTGTGTAGGGAACACGGTAAAAACCTCCCAGTCCACACTGAAAACGTGGTTGGTGTTAGGAAGGGCATCCAGCCGTAGAAAACACTCCAGACAGTCCTATACGAGCAAGACAACCAATCTTGCCTCAAGTGGGAAAATTCCCGTCCAAAACCATGCTAGCGTGGAAGATAGACGTTAAACGCTGATAATGATGATATATATATATATACATATATATATATATATATACATATATATATATATAAATACATATATATACATATATATACATATATATATATATTTGTATGCATGATTATAGATGTCTGTGTGTGTGTGTATTATCATTTAAAGATACATATTCAATAATTTTGTTTTTTTATTTCCATAACCTATATTTTAAAAATCAAATTCATTTATCTCACATTTTTTCTGATTTGATGTATCAAATCATACATATTTTACTTTAAAACTGGCAAAATTAAACATTTTTTATGAGAATTTTCTTTTGAATTTGTAATTGTATATGTGATAACTGAAACATACTTTCTCTGTTTGATGTATCTTTTTTTATGTTGAACTAAATTCTAAATTATTTTCATATTTTATAAAATATATTTCGTCTCTTTATAATAGAAACTTTTCCTCTTTCAGATATCATGTTTACTCAGAAGAAATAAGATATGTAACGTTCTTTTCTGTCCTTCTTTATTTTGTTTTAAGTTAATCTTATTTTTAACACCTTTCCTCCCCAAATATTTTTCTTTAGAAAAGGATTTTTTGTTCCAAATAAAAACATATTTTCTGTTTATTCTCACGTATTATTTCTTTCTCATCAGCAATCTCTCTCCTACTCTATCTCTCTCTTTATGTATATATATATATATACGTGTGTGTGTGTGTGTGTGTGTGTGTGAGTTTATAATAATAGTAATTACGAAGACAAAAATCCGAAGTGGGCTCGATAAAGACTATATATATATACGTATGTTTCGGAAAATCCCGCAATAGGGTAAAAGCAGCGATTATTTGCTTAGACTTTAATCTGAATGAACAATATATATATATGTATATATATATATACATATCCAGGGAGTGTATTATATATATATATATATATTTATATATATATATATATATATATATATATACACACTGTGGCGGACTGGCCAAGTTGTCAGGTTGCCCATTGGTAAGTGGGCCCCAATTACAAGAGCTTACAGTAGCATTGCAGGGCCCACTGTAGTGTTTTCGGGCCAATACTTTGCTTTCAAAAATACATGAAATCTAAGAGAAAGAATAATTTTTATTAAAAATAAATAAAACAATTGAGCAAAGCATTTGGTCAACCAATCTCCCAGGAAATTACTAGAAACCAAAATATTCGAAAATAGGTGGAATCAGTGGTACATTCTACTAAATCTAAAGCTTAGTGTATTCACACATGTATCGACGTAGATAGTATCTAAATACATATATAATTGAAATTCTCATCCTTGAAAACATACATATATAGACACAGCAACACAACCATATATATATATATATATATATATATATGATATGATATCAATAAATGGAAACTATATTTATAAAACCATATTTATTCTATTATGTATATTTCAAGTGTACCAAAACTTTGGTATCAGATAAATTACAAAATTCGTTTTATAAATAGTGATATACCCTGGAATCAGACCTTAATAGTTCAGGCTCTGTTTGGATAGTGACAGGATAGAGGGAAACAAAGAGGAAGAATGGAAAAGAATAAATATTTCAAATTATTTTCATGAATATGCAAATGAAGTTGAAGCGTTGGGCTGAAAAAATCGTTATTTTTAGACGCTAGGTAAATAATTATTAGGATATATAAAGAAGAAAGAGAAGCTCATATTAATATTAGAGTGTACGTGAATTTACAAATTAAACCGTCAAAAATTAAAATTTAAAATTTTGTTGAAGTTTGTAGAATATCAATCAAGAAATTTAAAATATAACTAAAGCATGATTTATAATATTATATATATAATCATTATAATTAGATTATATGAGGAATTATGGTTGTAATTACTTTTTAACTTATTATATTACAACAGGTTATAAATATATAAATATCTATAAAGATAAATAAATATATAAATATAAATATTATTGGTGATTATATATTCTGTTATTTTTAATAGATATATAAACACATTAATTTGTTTACATTTTCAATATATATTACGAAGGATGTTGAGTTTGCATTGTAAATATATAATTATGAAAGTGATGTAGTTCAACATTTTAGTATATAGGAAAAACATTTTGTACATTCAAATAGTTTCCTCAAAGATTGAAAATATTTAGAGAAAATTATTAAGTTGACGAAATTACATAGAATTTAGTATATATATTAAGAAGGATGTCTATGCTTGCTTCATTATAAAGGAAAAGATAACTCCAATATTAATTGTTAAACTATTAACGTTAGATTTGTCGTATATTTAGAATTTACTTAGAAAATATGGAATGTATATAGTGTAAGGTCATAAGGTATTTTATATTACATGTTTTCAAGGATGAGAATTTCAACTATATATGTATATAGATACTATCTACGTCGATACATGTGTGAACATTTTAAAGGAAGAAAAAATATTATTAGAGATGCCATGAGTGTATTTAGAAAACTACCATAAAAAGAGGATACCATTCAAAATATCAATTAAAGAATATATCAATCTAAAAAAACAATATCATTGATAAAAAATGTTAAATTAAGAAGAAAAAGGAAAAAATCATTTAAAAAAATCATTTTAAAAAAACCACTAAACATCGCCAGAAGCATTGTAAAGATATATAAGATGTGGTCAAGTGAAATGAATATTATAGATTAAAAATACTTTGGAAAGTCGATTTTTGACGATGTCTTCAAGAACTGAATATCTCATTTTTTTTAATTTATGGAATTTTGGCAGTTAAGTATATAAAAAATTTCTTCAATACAAAAATGACCAATTCTTGAAAGAGCAATATTTCGGTATGCTGGTGCTTTCAAAATAGTTCCCCAAGAGATTGAATAGTCAATATTATTGTCCTTTAAATACCAGATTAGATGTGAAAGTGATGTGGAAGATTTTATATCGGATCTATTAAATGTATGTTTGTGATTATACCAGCGTTCTTTGAATTTTGTAGAAGTTGCTCCTATATAGTTAAATATTTTTTCTCTAGTATTTACTGTGCATTTGTATATTAAGTTTTTATCCAGGCAATTGTTCTGTAAAGGGCAGTTTTATTCAATTCTACAGTTACATTTTCGAGAGTTATTGTTACTAGGAACAGTACTATTATTATTAGTATGAATATTGTTATTAGAAATATCATTATTGTTATCTTGGTTTGTTTGGTTTGGGTTTAAATTTAAGTTTCTATTATTAATTCTATTTATATTTTGTGCTATGTTCATAGTAGTAGAGTAAGATAGTTTAATTGTATGTCTGTTAAAAATGGAATGGTATCTGTGGGTTTTAGGAAAACACTTATCTAGTGCTTTGAAAAATAGTTTTGCTACAGATGTTATAACCCCTAATGATAATGGGGAGAGCACCAAATAATATTTCTTGTTCTAATTTTTTTGTTTGATTTACTATTTAAGTAGAAGTGTTTTTTATTATTATAGTGAATTTTAGGATGATTTTGCATATTAATGTTATCTAAGTATTTAATTTGATTCAAGTATCCGGCTCTATGTAAAGCTTCATTATAATATTCCGCCTTATTATCAAATATATTTTTATTAGCTGAGATGCGTGAGATTCGTTGCTGGACACTATTGACTATAGTATTTTTTTATATTTCTAGGATGGGTAGAGTTGAAGCTTACGTAATTTAAGTTTTCATTAATTTTATGGAAAGGATAATATAGTTACGTCTAAGAAGTTAACAATGTTATTATTATTCTCTATTTCTAATTTAATGTTGTAGTTGTTGAAAAACTCTATGATGGATTTCTTTTTCCCATTAAGTTCACTGTTGCTATGGTTTTCGATTAAAAGTAACATATCGTCGCGATATAAACCTGCGGTCATCTCTGGCATTGTTCTATGTAGTATAATAAATAATCCAACGAGGTCCGTTACTTGAGCTGAATCAGATGATCCCATAGTGATATCGAAATTGTTTTGTCTATTAGCCCTTGTCCAGAGATGGTTATTAAATTATATTAGGGTTTTACGTGCGGTCTTCACTGGATAGGTCTGTATATTTACAAGCGTAAATAAGTGCCTTATTAAGTAAGCTAGGGGTAATAGACGAATAGTAATTTTAAATATCCATTTGAATAAATGTTTTCTTATATTTTAATTTAATGTCTGCAAACCAATCTATTACTTCATTTGTACCGTTCCATATTTTAAGGTGTGATTTTTGCATAAGTACTGGTTTAATACTATCTAGTATATGTTTGCTAATTATGCCTTGGTCAGATTTAGATGATGCAATGGGTCTGATTGGTAGATCAACTTCAAAATGTCTTTGTGGTCCTTAAAATTAATCTTCGGTTTTCTAGGTATAAAGGGTTCTGTCTTATTTTGAATGCCTAATTTATGAATAATTTCCGAAGCTTCTTTATTTAGGTTTGAAAGATCTTCATTTGATGTTTTTTTTATAGTTTTTCCTAAATTCCTTCAGTATTAGGTTATTATACGCATCATTTTCAATACCATATAAATTATTGGTTTTGTCCGATTTTACAAGGATCTTCTTTGTTTTTTTCAGATTGACTATTTTGTTTTTGAGGCCTTTGAGGTACTCCAGGCCAATAAATTGGTTCCTTTTAAATTTAACGTTCTGTATGATGGAGATTATTACATTTTCAAATTCGGTTAGTAATTTGTTGGAAGGTGGATTTTTCTTTGATTTGAAAATAAGATCAAAATTATACTTGGATTTATTTATTTCCTTTTCCGATTTCCTATCAAAATGGAAAGCGCGCCATCTAAGTTTCCTTAAAAAGGAATCGGATTTTTCTATAATTTGTTTTACGTATTCCTTATTTTTAGGTAAGGGTACATCCTTTAAAAAAGAAGAAATCTTTAAAAATTCCATTTTTAATTCCTCGCAATCTGTTATAGTTTAAAGTGCTCAACATTATAGGAGTTAAGCAAATAGATAGTTTATATGTTGGTAATTCAACAAATATATTTATAACAGATTCGAAGCACTCGTCAGATTTTCTGGAATATAATATCAATCATATTAATAAATAGAAACTATATTTATAAAACCATATTTATTCTATTATATATATTTCAAGGGTACCAAAGCTTTAGTACGCTCTCATCAGATTAAATACAAAATTTGTTTCATAAATAGTGACATATCCAGGAATCAGACCTTAATAGCTCAGGTTCTGTTTGGATAGTGACAAGATAGGGTGTAAAAAAAGAGAAAAAAGAGGAAGAAAGGAAAAGAACAAATATTTCAAATTATTTTGATGAATATGCAAATGAAGTTGAAGCGTTGGGCTGAAAACATAGTGTGTTTATATATCTATTAAAAATAACAGAATATATAATCACCAATAATATTTATATTTATATATTTATTTATCTTTATAGATATTTATATATTTATAACCTGTTGTAATATAATAAGTTAAAACGTACTTACACCCATAATTCCTCATATAATCTAATTATAATGATTATATATATATTATAACTCATGCTTTAGTTATATTTTAAATGTCTTGATTGATATTCTACCACTTCAACAACATTTTAAATTTTAATTTTTAACGTTTTAATTTGTAAATTCACGTAGACTCAAACATTAATATAAACTTCTCTTTCTTCTTTATATATCCAAATAATTATTTAAATCTACCTAGCGTCAAAGAATAACGATTTTTTCAGCCCTACGCTTCAACTTCATTTGCATATTCATCAAAATAATTTGAAATATTTATTCTTTTCCTTTCTTCCTCTTTTTTCTCCCCTATCTTATCACTATCCAAACAGAACCTGAACTATTAGGGTCTGATTCCTGGGTATGTCACTATTTATAAAACAAATTTTGTATTTTATCTGATGTGAGCGTACCAAAGTTTTGGTACCCTTGAAATATATATAATAGAATAAATGTTTTTTTATACATATAGTTTCCATTTATTAATATCATTTATATTATACTCCAGAAAACTTGTCGAGTGCTTCGAATCTGTTATAAATATATTTGTGAAATTACCAACAAATTAAATATATCTATGCTTATACATATATATATATATATATATATGTGTGTGTGTGTGTGTGTGTGTGTGTGTGTGTGTGAGTGTGTGTGTGTGTGTGTGTGTGTGTGTGTGTGTGTGTGTGTGTGTGTGTGTGTGTGTGTGTGTGTGTGTGTGTGTGTGTGTGTGTGTGTGTGTGTTTGCGTGTGTGTGTGCGTCTGTGTGTGTGTTTGTGTGTGTATTACTTTGAAGGAGAAAACTCTTAGTGTGAAGTTTGGCTTTGAAATAAATCTTTTGTGACAAAAGTCCTGGAACTTTTCTGACACACATCGTATATATATATATATATATATATATATATATATATATATATATATATATATATATATATATATATATATATATATATATGTATGTAAAAGGTAAACAGAAATAACAACACAATCGTTACAGTATATGGAACGGATATATTTGGTTTACTCTTGATATAGCAGGAAGAGGGTCTTAACATTTCGGATGCTAATCCTTCATCAGAAGAAAGGATGAAAAATAAGATAGATTGAGGGAACGGACAGGGTAGAATTGGAAAAAATGTCTTTAGATAAAAATAACAGGTCCATTCATGTTGACATCTCTTGCAAAACTGTTGGTTCTGGCGGTTTGTGTATGATTTATTTTTTTAGAAAAGTGGATGATGGAGCGCGTCTACCTGAACTGGAAAAAATATCGTTTTGTAAACAGAGCTATACTTGTGCACGTGCGTGCATGTGTGCGTGTGTGTGTGTATGTGTGTGTATGCGTGTGTGTTTGTGTGTTAGTTATGCATGCAAGCCCAATGGTCAAGCTTAAATCGCTTTGGCTAGTTAAATGAAAATTATACTATATTGCTTGTCTCACTAGGAGCACGTTTGGGATTGTGATTGTGGGATGGGCTATTAAAAGAATCACGAATAAGTAACAATAAATTTAGAGATTCATTAGATCTTGGTGTGAAACTGGCGGCGAATTGTCAGAGTCGTTAGAATGTTGATAGAGTGCTTTGTGTTATTCGTTCTGGTTCTCTGCTTTCTGTGTTCAAATGCCGCCGACGTCAACTTTGCCTTCCATCCTTTCGTGGTCGATAAAAAAAAATACCAGTCTAGTACTCGTAGTGTTGGATTAAGACCTTGGGGGCCCGGGGCATTTCAGATTTGAGGGGCCCCTCATACACAGAAAAGTAGAATACACGGCAAACCCAATTTTACATGAAAATGTTAGCTTGGCTCAAGTAATTGGAATTGAAAAGTTATACATACAGGTATTAAATTTAAAAAAATGCTAACCATCCTGAAACTAAAAAGCCCAGCTGAGGGCACAAATACATGCCTATGCCCGTCGCTGGTTCCCCCTCACCCCACTGCATGAGACCTCGGGTAATTGCCACCTTTGCTCCCCATTAAATCCGACCCTGAGTATTGGGGTCGATTCTTCCTCTATATATCTTTCTCACTTCCTCTCTGTAACCTACTATCCTTTTCTGGAAGAATTCTGCTGTACTGTCCTGGAGAAAAATGGGCTCCGCCAGACATAAAAAGGAAAACGCTCAAGATACGCCGTATGTCCCTACGGTGCCCCTATGACTCCATCGGGAGTTACGGGAACATACCATACCAAGGTTGTCGAGACATCAAAGTTATAAAAACAGTTAGGTGTGGTGGGTTAGATTTTGACCAGTTTATACCCATTCCCTTGCCCAGCAGTTTCATAGGAATGCTAGAAGTTAATTGTATGGAATCATAGCCAAATGGTTAAGAATTTTGCTTTGCAATCATGTGTTGACAATGTGTGACATTTGAGAAAGTGTAATTTATCAAACTATTGTGTCAATCCGAATCTGGCGCGTGAAATGGCGTTATAGAAACTATTTGGAAATCTGCTGGATGGAGTTTATGAGTAATTCAAAGGGCCGACCTTGTTACACACGGTCACACTGACTCTTTCCCCCAAATTATGTTGTATATCTTATATGGTACATCAATGAAAATATTATGACAGTAATCAAACAATTGACAACCCACACCATCTAAGCTTGCGGAAATGCATTTCTTGTTCTCAATTTAATTGACAAATGCTTTCACTATACAAGATACTGCTTTACGCCAGTAGTTGAAATGTGTAATGATTATATGGGAAAGCAGTGCAAAAATTAGAAGCATTTAACAGATAGATTCTTCTTTCTAGGTCTTTGTTTGTCTCCACGCTGCAATCGATGGAAAGTATCACTGAAAAAAATTGACTTGATAAACACAACAATACCAAAAACCTAAATAACATTATCCCGCTATTTAATCGTAAAAAAGGACGCAACAACTGAATAGATATGCATGTCTGTAAAGTATGTAAATGTCTCCTAATTTCTAGAGAATGGTGTTTTCAATGTCTGAGGCTCAGTCAGGTTTTAGTGTATTAACGTTTAATGCTCTGGAACACATGAGATCGCATTAAAAAGGCACTCATGAAACAAATAAAACAACAACCTGTCAGCATTACATTAAATATTCAAATGTTTCTCTAACACAGCAAGTTTTCATAATTTGTCCATTAGTAAAATTATTAGAAACATTTGAATTAAGATATCTATATTTAAAGATATTTTCTACTGAATAATTACAAGATGCTAAGACTGTAGCAGTAATTAATTTCTCTTTTCAACGGAGTTGATTTTACACTGTCAAATCGCCCACCATGGAAACTGACCTCTGTAATCGCATAGATAAGTTTCCATTCTGAATGGCTTTCGAGTGCCAATGTCTGAGATTTTGAGATATCAAAACTTCATCTGTTTCTTCTCAAGTCTGGGAGACAAAGGAAGCGACATTCTTAAACAGACAGCCTTCAGACAACCAACACAGTTGAAGCATTTAATTCTAAGAGTGAACATGTAGTCTATTGCTTACACAAAACAGACTCTCTGGGTCCTCTTCTCTCTCGGTCGCTCTCTCGACTAAACAGTGAAGTTCAACACATCCTCAAGGTTTTGGTAAATACAACTTAAATAACACTTTTACAAACAAACAATACATCACACTCATCTTGAGAAATAACGTCACACAATTTATCTGTGTTTATTTGGTACTAGGGTATTTTCACGCAAGTTATATTCAATATATAGTAATATAGCGGCTTTGTGTTATCGTATATTTTTCATATATTTCATTGCCTACGTGATCAAGGAAACATCATATCACCATCATCTTAATGAACACTTAGTCACTTACTTGCACACATGCAACATCTGGTCGCACTTTATCAGGCGCATCAAATATTCTTGCCTGCACTCACACAACAGTGACCACATCACTCAGTAATCTACAAGTGAGCACACACGCAACAAATGAATCGACACCACAACACAACCAAACATCCACAGAACTATTCGACCCGCTATAAGAGGTAAACAGAAGGAATGGAAAACATTCTGTAAATAGAAGACCAGACTATTATCAGGGCGGTGGAGGCATTTCTGAATAGGGGAGCCGAATTTGGTCAATTTAGTTGTAGTGATTAGTTTTGCTCTTTGCACTCTAAAATGGTTAGAAAAATTCGCTATGCGATAAACAACATATACATAGATTGTGGTGCATATCCAAATAGATGTGTTTCCGTAGTTTGTGGAAAAAAGTATAATTATTGGGGGGGGGGGGGGCTCTACCCTCTCCCTACGACCACCGCCCCTATGTATATCTTTCCATATATAAACTAAAAAATAATAATTGTTTCTACTTTAGGCACAAGGCCAGCAAATACCCAGTGCATTACTGGTACTTTATTGTATCTACCCCGTAAGGATGAAAGGCAAAGTCAACCACGGCGGGATTTGAACCCAGATCGTCCGACCCTCTACCGATACTGCCAATCCACCAATGCTCTGTACCCTTTCCTAAGTCGGTGATATATCGAGCTCCTTCGTATTTGGTAAAAAGCTGGTATTATATCCAATTTATTCCTCTCCTATATATATATATATATATATATATATATATATATATATATATATATATATATATATATATATATATATATATATATATATATATATATATATATATATATATATATATATATATATATATATATATAAGAACAAAAGATTGTTAAAAGAGTTCCATGTATTTTATTATGCGCATTTCAAAAACAAATATCATCATGCAATAATATTTGTGTTTTCATCAGATAAAATAGGAAGACATGATATGAAGGTTAAAAAACACTTGTGGATAGTGCAGTTTTAAATGCGCATAATAAAATACATGGAACTCTTTTAACCATCTTTTGTTTTTATATATTATGTATACTCCAGTCCTACAAACTGTAGAGTGCTTCTTATCCGATATCTGCATTGCTTTATTGTACTACAATAAAACTCACCTCCTACATACACACACAGATATATATATATATATATATATATATATATATATATATATATATATATATATATATATATACATATTTATTTATTATGTCTATTTTATTCTACGTTAACAAAACATTATATACGACAAAAAATAACATTACAAGAAATCCTATATTTACGAACGTAAATTATACAATTACCGATTTGCCCAGCTCTGTCATTACACGACACTATCTCTCCCAATCACCCTCTATATATCAATTACAACCAAATCCACCTCTCTATAATATCTGTTGAGGTACACCTTTAAATTCTTTATACTCACTTTGTACTGACATACTGCATATTTAATTTTACACATTCTATATGTACTTTTTCATTCTTTTTGTATTCGTTGCCAATACGTGTGTGGGGAAACACTGCTTCCTACATTTCAATAGTGTATCTGCAAATCTAGAAAATAGAAATAAGTTCTTCGCAAAAGAGTACCTATTCAGAATGTTCTGAAAACATGCAGCAATGCTTGAATGTAAGGTTCCTTGATAACACTCTACATTATTTTGTATTTGGTGCTTGCTTTTCGAAACAAACTATTTTCGTTGGCTGTAAATAAGCTATGCATTATCCTATCACCAAGTAATCTAAGTTACTTAGATGACTTTTATTATTGTTCTGCAAACATCAGAAAACAAGAAATTAATAGAACTGAAAAGTACATTTCAATGTTTTAAAACATAATTAGTTTCATTGAACAGTTGTTATTCATGTTGAAAATTGAATATTTATAAACAGAATAAGATCGGAAATATATACAGGATAATAAAAATACATGAATTACAAAAGATTATACATTGTACAAAGATATTACTTGTCAGTGTAACATGTTATTGATATTTCTCTCCTCCGTCTGAAAACATTAATCAACATTAGGAAGAAACATTCGAAAGCCCCAATCAAAGTTAATATCGGAACCATCATTGTCGTATTAGATATCCATCTCGTGTTAGAAGGCTTATGCGAGTGGCGAGTTTAATTCAAAGGGAGCTATCTTACATCCAATGGAGGTGCGCGCCCGAGTATTCAGTGTTTTAACCCACCCTAGAATGTGCGCCCCAGATCATATTTGATAGGAAGCACAACGATTGGGGGGCGGGGGTTATAACAATCTGTATTCCATGCTTAATTATTACACTGTTTTCAGTTAAGCAAATGTTTAAAAGGGAAGACAATATCAGTCTTGCATTATAGAGTATACATAAATAATACAAAGTAAAAAAAGGAAAAGAGAGTAAACATCGGCTAATTTTGTTATAAAATTGAACAATTTCAAGTTCCAGTTTCAATCAATCCATAGGTTACACTGCTTGCACGGATCCCCTCTCTATCACTATCCAATTTTATTGTTCTCATATTCGGCAGGTCAGAGTGTGTGCAGTTCATATCGTTGCAATTATTGGTCTTGGCTTGTCGTCCTCTGCTAGCTCTTCCTTGAGTAGGCTCCCGCAAAAGAACTTCACTAATAACCTCGTCTTTAGCTCTCCGTTAATGCCTTGCGAATCTGACTCTACGCTCCGAGATGATGTCTGATACCGGACAAAAGTTTCCATATAGTCGCTCATTGGTCAGAATACGGAAACGGCAACATAAAACAGAACGATTGGGAATGCTGGCCTTGTGCCGAATATTCGAGCGATAAATATATTGATTACATTGGTATAACGATCTTTCTAGTCTGTGTTAGGTATGGAAAATACGACTGTTATATCGCAATGGAGTAGATTTTGTATTTCGATTCATATACTGTAGACTTCACAAGCAAATGAATATTTTGTATTAATATATGAAAGGATATCATCTGCTTTTGTATCCTGTCAGTGGCGAGAGAGTCTATTGACATTCAAGCACCACAAATCTCTTTGCCGACACGAATGCTGTAAACTTTATACCTTCAACTGCACTATTATTCATGCAATTATTATACTATGCGACACGTGTAACATGTATGTACTACAAGGATCACTTGCAATCGACTACATCATTTAAAACGAAAGAAGAAAACATTAGAAAACTACACACTTACACTCTACACAATTCTCCACAAACAAACTTGTACTAATGATAGGATGAATTATCAAAACAAGAAAACATTACAATAAAAAGACATACACCATGCAGTAATACCATACAAAATTGTACAATCTACTGATGATGTATATATCTCACAGGTACAAATTGAAATTTGGATGACACAAATTGAAATTCAAATTCGGAAAAATTCAAATATGGATTTGATGCTGCATTCTATAGATGTCTAACAATTTACATCAACACCTCACCATCTAGAACATTAAACTATAAAATTCTCGAAATGTTGATGAAAAGAATTCATACGAGAATATGAAATACAAAAACGTTGATACAAAAGGTAAAGCTAGAATAGTCATATTTTCCATAGCAATACCACACACACATATAAGTATATACACACATTTAAAGAGAAATTCCCTAACCATACCTTTGGGCTTTATCGAGACGATGGTCTAATACTTTCCCATACCACTATAGGCCATAAATTAGATAGATTCAAGAAAAACTTAATAAAAACCATCGCTAGTTTTAATCTGAAAATTACCATTGACACTAACCTTTCTAATGTTAATTTTCTAGATATAAACCTAGATCTGCCTACTGCTTCTTATAAACCGTACCATAAACCTAATGAAAATTTAAAATATATAAATAAAGGCTCTTGCGATCCTCCTATAGTTTTTAAATATCCTATCCCTAATATTAGCCGTATGATCTCCACCCTCTCTTCCTCAGAAGCTATTTTCAATAAGGTATCCGCCTACTATAATAAAGCCCTTCAAAATAGCGGATTTAGCAAACCGATTAAGCACATACCCAACAATACTAACTCCTTTAAACATAATAATAGGAAAAGAAAAATAATCTGGTTCACTCCCCCTACTCTTTAGCAGTTAAAACTAATGTAGGCAAAAATTCTTAGAGCTCTTAGATAAACATTTCCCTAGAACACATAGATACTATAAGATCTTCAATAGAAACTGTGTAAAAATCAGCTACTCCTGCGGTCTCCCTAATAAATCTTATATCTTCAATAAGAAAATACCCAGAGAACATAAAAATTGATCCTGTAGAGTCAAAAGTGAATGCCCATTACAAGGTAAATGCAACACCAAAGCCATTGTATATGCGGCTAAAGTGACAACTACCAGCAACAACCTACCAGCCACCAGCGAACGATATGTGGTTATGACACAAGACAAATTCAAAACGCGTTATTACTCACATGTCGCATCTTTCCCACATCCTGAAAACAGATTTACAACAGCTCTGGCTAGCAGAATATGGGAATTGAAAGGCCAAGGTATCCAATATAAATTAGATTGGTCAATTTTGAACCAATCTGAAGAATATGCAAGAGGAACAAGAAGATGCGCACTCTGCATAAGTGAAACATGTTGGATGTTACAGAACCTTAAATCACCAAAAACCTGCCTAAATGCAAAAACAGAAATTTTCAACAGTTGCCCACACATAAAATCACACTTATTTTCCAGCTCATATAAACTTAATTCACTTTCAGATACTTATCCTCCATAAATTCCTGTTCTTCACTTTCCTTAAATTACCCTCTTTACAGACTTCTCTTTCTGATTTAC
>OZ024740.1:184420145-184425145 GCA_964016885.1 Eledone cirrhosa
ACCACACACCCTCACATATGCTCACACATACATACATATTGGTCTCTTTCTCTCTACCTCTCTCTCTCTATATATACATATATATATATATATATATATATATATATATATATATATGTGTGTGTGTGTGTGTATAGGAGGGCGTTGTAGTTTTGCTTAAATCATTGAGGAATATAAAAAATGGGTAACTTTAGAAAGCTGTGACAATGCAGGTGGCTTTGGAATACTAAGGCAACAAGGTCGGAAGAGAATTGAGAGGCGTTAGGCAGATCGCAAAGTGTGGGGAAAAGAAGAAAACAAAAGGACAAGAATAATTTATTGTTACCTTAGCAATTTGGTATTTCCAAAATTTGGGATGCATCATCCACTATCAATGAATTCGGTGGGGAAACCCTTTGGGAAATCGGGGAGTATCTTTATTGGTCGCTATTACTTGTCAACTGTCGTTGCACTATGGATTTGGGGATGGTGTTGAAAACGCGTAAATGTAAAAATAGGGCGATATAATATATTGGTAGGTGAAACTTCAGTGCTTATTTCAATCTAGTTGAGGTTCGAGTTAACATACGAAACAAAATATGAAACTTTCGGAGAGAAACACAAGATGCAGTAAACAGAATAAGACCAAAAAGAAGAGAAGTCACAGAAAAGAAGAACTATTATTGTTGAGGACATCACTGGATGTGTGACGGAAGAGCTTTGACGAAATAACCAACACCTAACAAAATAGCTGAAGTGAAAGTCGAAGAGTGCATGTGTTTTAATTCGTAACATGACCATCCCCCATCATAACAGTATCTATTTCAACTCACAATTTTACATCAAGAATCATACGAAACAAATACCTATATATAAACTATCGTTCGTTTTTGTTTTGAAATGTTTTCGTTTACATTTGAAAAGAGAAGTAAGGACCTGAAATATCATGTTGAAAGATATAGGATAAGACATTACTTTGTTTTGTTTTATTTCTCATCACTTGCCCTTTATATATATATCTACCGCATTGTACCAGCTTACGGAAAGTTAACACTCATTTATTACATATCCCACAATGGTTCGCATTAACTATACAAAAATATAAATACTCGCATAAATACTCGTAACACCTGATAGAGTTGTAGGGGCGCCGTACAGACATATGGCTGTTCTTGGGCAGTTTAATCCTGGTGGAGCCCATCCCTCTCCAGGTCTGAGTACAGATTTCTTCCAGACAGAGGAAGAATCTACCACGGTACTAGATTGTTTCTTTTTTTATTGACTTCGAAAGAATGAAAGGTAAAGTTGATCTCGGTGGGTTTTGAACTCAGTGAGCAGAGAGCCGGAACAAATACCATAAAATATTCTATCCGACGTTCTAACGACTGCCAATTCCCCGCCTATATATATATATATATATATATATATATATATATATATATATATATATATATATATATATATATGTGTGTGTGTGTGTGTGTGCGTGTGTGTACATGCACATACATATATATATATATACATATATATATATATATATATATATATATATATATATATATATATATATATATATATATATATATATTTATATATATATATATATATATATATATATATGCGCGCGTGTGTGTGTGTGTGTGTGTGTGTAATAAACAATACAATATAATTACCTCATAAATGAGGTAATTATATTGTTTATTATACATTAAATATTTACCTCTGCAACTTACATAGAGCACTCTCCATTCCTCTGACTTTTTCAACGGAAAATTCAACACCTATATATATATATATAAAATAAAGTAAAATAAAAAGTCAAATGTTTAAAATTTAGCTTCGTTTATTACTGCTATATATATTTCGGTCACAGCCATCTTTGGCTGTGACCTCTTCAGGCAGTCCGAATTAATGTGGTATAGACAAGTACATATGTTGTTGAGGTGTATAATATTGTCAATACTCTGATATGCCCAGTTACTGGTTGGGTTGTTATTTCACTGAGGAACTGGAATCATATCATAGGTATATATATTACGGATACTATTTATGGTTATCTATATATTAAAACTTTTTATAGTTATGTATATTTTAAACCCTAAACAGTGAAGGTCAGTAATTTATTACTACCTTATTACCAGTAAGAAAAATAGCTCAATGCAATAACATCAGTTGTTCTAGAGAGCAGTTATATAGAATTCACAAGAATCAAAGCTATATTATACTATACTATTTTTGTACAGCAATTCAAAATAAAAATAAAAATAAAAATTAAAATCAAAATCAAAATTCAAATACATTCGGCAGATAACACAGATAATGCAAGAGGATAGTTTGATAGTCAGGTCTAGTAGGTAGTGTATGCGTTAGTTACACGTGGAGCATGCAAATGTGTCTCATTTTTATACTATTATTGTGTGGCAGGGTGTTACACGTAATGCAAGCACTTTAAGCGGGTAAGCAAGATTATTATGGTGGTTGTAGTGGTAAGGTATTTTTTGTATAGAACAAAAAAGTATGTGTGCAGAAAAATAAAAAGAAAAAGAAGAAGCAAAAGAAAGTTATGGTTTTCGTATCCACCATCATTTTCACATTCAGAAAAAGTAAGTTATCGTTGCTACATCCATCACATAAGTAACGATGATTCCGTATTGAATGTTTGATGCATTAAAAAAATATATTTTAGCGTATTGAGGATCAGTGTTATTTAATCCAAGTTTATAGAATAGGTTGATTCTGCTGCGAGAATTTACAGCGGTTTATTACCCGGAAGTATGTGTGTAATTAAGGGGAGTTAAAACATAACCTCCTTAATAAATAATCGGAAGTGTTTGCGTCGTGCCTGCAGCGCTTCCGGCACTCCTTCAAAAACTTTAAACCAAATATATAACAATGTCGGACTTGAACCCATCACCAATTCTAACTCCACACCTCAAGGGCACACCTTACACCATAACTCCACACTCTCTGATCCACCCTATCTCGACACAAATAATTCCATCTATCTATAACTTTATACCCTAGAAATATCCCCATAAACACCTACTTTTAATATAACTACTTTCAATTACTTATAAATATATAATGATACAATACAGTCTTTATAAACTTTAAATACTAGATACGGCAATGAATTATTTATGCATTTGTAATTAAATGTATGGAGTGATAACATTGGATATATATATAAGATTAATTTATTAACATAAGAGATCTGTCTAACTTATATGTAGGGTGCTGCAATGAATTATGTATGAATTATATATGAATTATATATGCAAGTATAACTTGATGGATAGATTAATGACATTGTAAATGAGGGATGTATTTGTCTGCCTTAGAGATGTATTTTGTGTTGCCATGCAAACAGCCATACGCTGCTCCATAACTTGCCAGGGGTTATGTAGACAAAATTCTAATAGGTCTCCTGATATGTTCTGAGAGTAGACTGCTTTTACAGTGAACATTGATATAAAGGTATGGCACTTTGTATGGAATATTCAATTGTAGCACTATATAATAGGGAGTAATCAACTTAATATAGATACCTTTAGTACACCGTGATAGAGTAGACTGTATTTAAAATTGGAAACTAGATATAAATGTATAACCGTCTATATAAGGGACTCAATTGAGGCGCCTTATAATATATGTTAGAACAATGAATTTAGTTATGAGATTCGACTAGTTACCTCCCCTTACGCATTAACTCCCCTTAATTACACACATACTTCCGGGTAATAAACCGATGTAAATTTTCGCAACAGAATCAACCTATTATATAAACTTGGATTAAATAACACTGATCCTCAATACGCTAAAATAATTTATTTTAATGCATAAAACATTCAATACGGAATTATTGTCACTTATGTGATGGATGTAGAAACTATCCCTTACTTTTTCTGAATGTGAAAATGATGGTGGATACGAAAACCATAACTTTCTTTCGCTTCTTCTTTTTCGTTTTATTTTTCTGCACACATACTTTTTTGTTCTATACAAAATATACCCTACCACTACAACCACCATAATAATCTTGCTTACCCGCTTAAAGTGCTTGCATTACGTGTAAGACCCTGCCACACAATAATAGTATAAAATATGATACACACTTGCATGCTCCACGTGTAACTAACGCATACACTACCTACTAGACCTGACTATCAAACTATCCTCTTGCATTATCTGTGTTATCTGCCGAATGTATTTGAATTTTAATTTTGATTTTTATTTTGAATTTGATTTTGAATTTGAATTGCTGTACAAAAATAGTATAGTATAATATATGCGACTCCACTGTACATCAATATATATATATGTATCTGTATGTCTCTTACGTTGGAAAGGAGGTCAATTATGTGTACAAACATTGAAAAATGCTCCGAACACCCCAAGCCTTGGTTTGGATGAAACAATTGTAAGTGAATAAATGCTTTGAACATAGCTTTGATTCTTGTGAATTCTGTATATGTATATATATGCATATACATTTGTATACATATATTCAAATGCATGTAACATCATCATCATCGTTTAACGTGCCATTTTCGACGCTTGCATGGGTTAGCGGGTTGTCACGTTATGAAACCACGTTTTGCTCATACGGAGCTGTATTTTAAATTGGTTATACAGTATCGACTGGATGTTTTCCTAGGTCATGCTCTTTCCTAACCACCAACAACATTGAGTGCCTTGTACCTATATATAAATCTGTCATCTTCCATATATATTAAATGTTAAAACTACCGGAACCTCGTCTCCTGTGCGCTGCTTCTGACTCCCTTATTTGCCTAAATTCTCTCCCAGTCCACGGTGCTTTGTCGATCATGTACACTACTATTAAACATACATCGGAGAATATTGGTTTCATTTCATTCAAATCTTTGAAATTCTTCAGCACATATTGCCCAGGGCTCACTTCCAAACAGCATTGCTGTTAGTACACAAACTTCATACAACCTGCCTTTCATTTTGAGAAAAACCATCTTTAACTAACAGCAGTAGCAGTTCCCTGAAAA